>JAFBJR010000316.1:864944-1031091 GCA_016785285.1 Brachirus orientalis
ACTGTGTTATATATACACACAGTATATATAACAAATTTACTCAATAAAATTCACAATGTAAAGAAATGTTTGTTTTATAAAGAAACATGATGACCAAATACCAAAGATTTAGGTATTATATTGTGACACAATTCTGAGGCTTTAGAAAAGTCCAGTGCAAGTCATCACTTCTTTCAGTTTATTTATTTATTCTTCTGTTGTTTGTATTGCGTCCGTCTTGGAGTTTTACTTCCTGGTCAAGGTGTTTTTAAGAACAATTTATGAACAACAGTGGGAGAAATATTTAGTGCACCTATCAACATGTTTTTTGACATGGTCATTGTGGTGCAAACTAAACATCGTTTATCCGTTTGACATGTTTTAGTAAACGTACGTGAGTTGTTATTCATTTTAGGGGGATCATGCCAAAAGAAACAACTGACTACCTGTGTTGTGATGCCTTTAACCATTACATAAATAACAGTTTAAATCCCAGACACATTATATTAAAATATGCATTTTTATTTCCTGTAATCAAATCGATGTTATATTACATTATGGACTAACTGTTATTCAAGATGTAAATCTATGAAATTATACAATATTAAGGTGTATTGCATTATGATGAACAAGATGTGGCTTTCTATAAATAATGTAGATAAATCTAAACCTTTTATATTTGTGATGCATATTTACATTAGCTTGTAAAGTGTAAATATCAGGAGCAGTTTTAGTTTGGCAATAAAATAATTGTAGATGTTTTGACTTTGTCTCATCATTTCCACTTTACTAAAACCAAGACAATTCAAATCTCAAAACTGACCTTTGGCCAGTGTCTAACCTTCTAAGTAAATTAACAAATAGACTCTTTGTTGATATAGATTGATTTGGTTTATAGTTGGTTTTAAGACTGTTGTCTTAACCTGTTTCACTTCCAAACATGCACACCCATTTGCTTTTCAAGTCAATCAGTGTATAGTTCTATTGTGGCTAAGGTGTTAAAACAACAAACTAACTTTAGGTGATTGTGATCACAGACCTTGTTGCATCAACACAACAAGAATAGCTCCTTCAGGTAAGTTTGTAGTCAAAACTGCAGAAGAGACAAAGTGCACCTCTGACACCTCAGGCAATCAAAATTACTGCTACACAAAAATTTGGTTCCCTTACCTAACGTTTTCTTTATTAATCCAAAAGTTTATAAATTACAGTTTTATTAGTAAAATGAAGGTATGAAATGAATCGTCTAATCTCCCATAAAATGCTCTCATACATTTACTACTTACTACCACTAAAATACAGTCCTACAAAGAATGGTTTGTTTTTTTATTCAAAACGTTTAAAAATTATATTATGTTTTTAAAGCCAAAAGACCAAGTCAGTGTTTTCATATATGTAACAAAGGGTCTAACCGTCAGTAAAAGACTGATTTAGTTATCAGTTAAGATGTAATGTTTTTATGTGAATCTTTTATTTCAAATATATGGCCCCAACCCTCCCAAATATACAGCACAGGAGGGTTGCATCAGGAAGGGGATCCGGCGTAAAATCTCTGCCAAGTCAAATACTTGGATCAGGTGATCTGCTGTGGCGACCACTAGAGAGGAAGAAGAAGAAATAAAATTCAAATATAATACTATATGACAAAAGTATTTGTCCACACCTGTTAAGAATTGAATTCAGGTGTTTCAATCAGGCTTTGACTCGGGCCCCTGTCTCCGATGAAGGGCAATCTTAACGATTCAGTAGACCCTGAATCGTTAGGATTGCTTGATTTTTGATTGATTTTTGGACAATGCTGTGCTTCCAACTTTGTGGCAACAGTTTGAGGAGGGCCCTTTATTATTCCAACATGATTGAGCCCCAGTGCACAAAGCAAGGACTATAAAGACATGGTTTGTTAATTTTGGTGAGTTTGTGTGGAAAAACTTGACTGGTCCGGACAGAGCCTTGATCTCAACCCCATCAAGCACCTTTGGGATGAACTGGGACAGAGATTGTGAGTCAGGCCTTCTTCACTCCAACATCAGTGCCTGACCTCATCAATGCTCTACACAATGAATCAGCACAAATTTATATAGAAACAAGAACAGTGGAAGCTGTTATAGCTGGAAAAATGGGACCAACTCCTTATTAAAGTCCTGTATGTCTTTGAAAACATCATTACAGTCTGTGTCGGTGTAATGGTCAGGTGTCCATATGGTGTATATGTACGTTCATATATGGAGTGTTTTCATGGGACCTTTTGCACGGCAGCCACTTTGACACATTTTAGCAGGGGACGCACAGGAGTTAGTGATAATATTAACAATATCGTGACAGTGAACCAGCAGTGAAATGGAATTCAGCCATCATTAATGCAGTTACACCTGTAGTTTCCCTACTGTGACTTGTCCATTGTCTGTTGTTTGTTTTGTAAATCACAGAGCTACATCTGTAAATAAAGTTCCCTGTTTATGATCACCAGTCATTGTCAACCATAGCACCAATGCTTCCACTCGGCGGCGCTGTCCACAAACTTTTGCATAAGTCTGTTTTGCGTGCCAGGATATTTTAAGCATTTTTAACAGCCAGTCCTGCGCCATTACGGAGGGACACACCTGCTCCAGCCAGCACACTTCACACTTCACCCCACTCTGTCATGTGATGTTGCATATGGTCATGTTTGTCGCCAGCCTCCACTGATGACACACGCAGAGGAATGAAGGTGCAGACACACAGCGCCCACTACAGTCTGCACACTCCACTCCACACTCCTGAAATCACGCTTCGCTGCCTGCACTAATTGGTGCCAGTAAACACAGACGCTGCCGTGGGGGAGCTCACCTGCGTTTAATTGGGCCATCGCGACAAGTTGTCCGAGTGACGTGGATGCGAGTGGGCACAGATATTCGAGGATCTTCACGCTGACCAGTGACAGAGAGCACGGACGGCCAGAGGAGCGAGGACTGCTGCAGTCGTGCAGCAGAGAGAGACGCGCTGCTCGCCAGGCCGAGTCCAGTGAGGTTGTGTGCGCGCTGTGGATGGTCCAGTGATGGATGGATGCAGGACAGACTCTGAGACTCTGACATGGAGCAACACTGACTGAGCAGCGGAGCAGGAACGTTTGACTTTTAAAAAGCGTAGGTTAAAACCCCCCCTCCGGCATCGACTGCTTTCCTCTGTAAGGACGCGCAGGCAGCTCCGTTCCACACTCTCGGTTTCACGGTGAGCACCGAAGCGTCTTCTGTCCTGCGGCACAACTGCTCTGCGCGTCCCTGCGTTTGGAGCCATGGGTTGTACGGTGAGCGCCGAGGATAAGGCTGCCGCGGAGAGGTCAAAGATGATCGACAAAAACCTCCGCGAAGATGGAGAGAAGGCGGCCAGAGAAGTCAAACTGCTCCTACTGGGTAGGTCACACATGAAAGAGTAACACTCTTATATCATCTCATTAACTGCCAAAGGAGGCCTTGAAAATAAAAATATTCCAAATGTTAATGTCAAATATTAAGTTGGAAATTTATGATGCGTTAAATCCTTGGTTCTCAAACTGTGGTACATGTGCCACTAGTGGTACGCAAGGTTGCTCTGGTGGTACCTGGAGGTAAATCAGAAATACTGTTCTACTGCATAGACCTGGGTATGTGTGGAATATTGACCAGAGTGCATGGAAAATGAAGCAAATAACAACATTTATTTATTAGCTTAATAATAATAATAATAAATGGAGTGGCCTCATCTCTTGCTCCATCTTAATTTAATTTAACTACAGTGTCTAAAGTGTGATGAGAGCAAATAATCTTATTGGTAATAAATCCTCCACCTGTGAAAAGTCTGTAGCTGACTTTGCTCGGCCTATTTACACCACTGTATTTTAGCGTAGGTGATAACTGATTCATTTCCACAGCTCAATATTTTCTCACGTGGTATAAAAGGTTTGAGAACCACTTCCTTGAATAATATCACACTCTATCAAGGCATTATAGGCATTATAGACGCGTTTGTGGCACCGTTCACACAAAAGAAAATTCATGCATTATTAAAGAAGATAAAAGCAAGGACAAACATTTAGAGCTCTGTACACATTTCATTAACTGTATGGCACAGGAGATGATTTCAACACTTATGTATTCAGTGATCAAAGTGAAAACATGTCAGCCTGCACCCCATGTCATTCATTAGCCAACACAAGGGACCTTAAACTTGTCACACACACCATCATTCTGCCCAGAAAGATTGACTCAGTGCCTCAAACCTGTGGACATGCACCAAAAATAATCACTTCGGCCACATTCTTGAATACAGTTGTCTGTTCTCGTTGCAATTCTAACAAAAAAAACTATTAAATTTAGATTGTGTCACTGGATAAAGACATACAAAGCCAACACACAACATTCTCTACCAATTTCACGTCAAGTCCTTTCGTCATTCTGCTCAGCTGTATTTGTCTTGCCACCACACTGCTCATTTGTCTTCCTATACAATTTGTGTGTGTGTGCGTGTCTGTGCAGTTTGTCTGTCTGTGTGCATGTGTGCACATGCAGAGGGAGCGAGTGTGGTTTGGTGAAGGTGGGTGTGGTTGGACCTGTGTCATCTTGCTGTGACAAGCTGTTGATGAATGACTGGATCCAACTCAGTGCTGGAAAGCTGTAGGATGGCACCTGTTAGGCAACGTGATGGCAAAAAAGTTGACTTAGTTATCATTGGAAAGCATCTGATGAATCAGTGTTTTGCCCTTGACAAATAAATGAAAATAAATAAAGGATACTACAAGATGTCAGTGTCACTACATCTATTTATTTAAATATTTAGTCTATGTTAATATAAAATAAAGAAAATTGACTTATTACATATTTTGCCAAATTTTATATAAAGATTTTCCAACAATTATATAAGCTTCAAGCACACAGTCCAGGTTATTTGGTGTCCTGTTATTATTCTGTTTCTCTGGAACATAAATGTGGCAAGAAGTCAGTGAATAGAACTAAATATTGGATACAAATTTTGACCACTTCCAATAGGTATTTTCTACAATAAAAAACAAAAACACTAGACTCATGTGAGAATGGGTGAATGTCACATAGAGCACCTTGGGGAAATGATTATTTTAGGCTAAGATATAATTTAGATGGATCACCATACTCGGGAAGTGCCAGTACTGTTTACCGGACAGTACCAGCCCACTTCAAGCACTGGGTACAGCTGAATATCACTCACCTCACCCTTCCTTTCTATGTGTGTGTGAAACTGTGTAGCCTTTAGTTTGCATCAAAACTCAAACGATGTTTACTTTGTCATTGGGGCCTATTGTGAAAACATATTTGTCTCCTGATATAACAATGAAAGGCTCATTCTGGTGTAGTTTAATAATGAACTATGCAACGTGCACAAATTCTTCCTGCCAAACTGCAATAATTATTTCTATATTCTACTAACTAGACCCTTATGTACAGTAAATCTTGAAAGCAGAAAATGGGATCAAAAATCCCCTGGTCTAAATGCAGCTTTTTTGTCCTCTCTTTAAAAATGCCGATATAGGAGATAAAACCATCTGTTTATAATAACCAAAACCCTCAGTAACCCTCCTTTTTTGCCTTTAAAACTGTGCATAATGTCAACACAGTGAAGCTGTTGTTCTAGAGGGACACTTTTCCACTATACAGTTCAGGCACGGCATGGCGCGGCTTGACTCTACTCGTTGTGTTTTGCTTTTCCACTAGCTATAGTACCTGTTAGTTAGTACTTTTTTAGTACCTGCTCTGGCAAGGGTTCCAAGCATGCTGAGCCAATAATAAATGTGACGTTGACAGACTGCCGGCCACTGATTGGTCAGAGAGTGTCGTCAGTGCAAGAGTCGTGAGCGCGTTGTCCAACACAGGAATCAAACCGAACAATGCCGAACTGTAGATTAGTTATAAAGTTTTAAAAATCCTGAAAGCGTGTGTTAATCTCCAACATTTAATGAGTAAAATTCTAAAATCTCAATATTTAACAGAGGAGTCAGGTGTATTCAGTGGCAGCACTGCTGAAAGCCTACGATTTTGAGCCACTACAGCCGTATCTTAGTTCACTGACTGTCTGATACCAGACTGAGTAGAGTCGAGCCGTGCTGAGCTGAGCCGAGCTGAGCCGGAACTTTGTAGTGGAAAAAGCGCCATAAGATGACAGTTGATCAACATAACCATGAATCACCTAAGCTAAAGAGTCACAGCAGCTCATTCAGGAAATAACAGTAATTATTATTATGTTTGTTTGTTTTATTCAGTCTAGCTGCTTTAGTTTGAGGGCCATTCTGTTGGCTCATTGTTTATTGAATTCACAGCATCATGTTGCTTTGTTTGCCTAAATTGAAGCGTACATTCAGGAGTTCCTTTCCTAATTTCAATCTCAACCTCAAAAACAGCTTCTGTTAATTATTATTATGATCAGACATCTTACATGAAGTCATTGATGTGAGTAGATTTGTATTGTTTGTGTGGTTGAAAAGGGGCAAAAAAGAAAAGGAACAAAAAACACAAAGATTAATAGGAGTCATATTGATATATTTCATACAGCTAACAACACACACAGTCTAGTGCTTTTGTAGACATCATAGATATTTTACAAGCAGTCCAGAGGAATTATACAACACATTTTGACACGGTGTGGGTGGCTTCGTGTGTGACTGCCTCTTGGAGTAGTGCCATGATTTTCCTGGAGTCTTCTTGTCACTCCAGGAAGTCAAAAGACAACAGAAATCACAACAATTTCTCTACCAAACAGGGATGAAGTGTCTCAACTATACTGTAGCTCTTTTGATGATACAGCACAGTTTTTCTGTGTTAGTTTTGTTGTTTTAAGAAGAAACCTCTTAGGAACTGAGAAGAGATGGTTGGGTTGCATTTGTCTTGTGTCTGAAGATAACCAACTTGCTCTGGTCAAGAGAAGATGACTCACTTGGTGATAGCTAGTGAAGTTCCAAAGTTTTTCCGTTTCTATTCTCTGCAGAAGTAATGATACTTCTGAAGTAATGTTCCTTTTTCCTTGCAGTCTCTATAAGTTAATTCTGCCTCAGCGAGTTATGTTTTACTGGACACGACATGTATAATAAACCAGATTACTCTGTAGCTGATTTAAATAACAGTTCATGGTGAGTTTACATGACGACTGTGGATGGACAGTCAGGAACAAGCAATGTAGAAGAAGTTTGACCAACATGTTCCTGAGTTGTGCCATAAAGAGCTTCCCCCATGTTCTTTAAGTTATATTTAAACATAAGACTTAAATGAAAACATGACCGTGGCTCCTTGAGTGTTGTGAGAAAACTCAGATTTCCCAACGTTGCACCATACTCAGAGTCTCTGTGTAACTGACTGACTACATGGCTCGTCTTTATCTTTGTTGGAATTAGGAACCAAAACTCATGCTGCATAAGTTAATGATGTAACCTCTACGGAAGCAAAGATCATCCCTGCTTGATATTTATGCCTATTGATGAATAATTTTTGAATTATCAGTATTCTTAAGATGTTTGCTTATACCAAAACAATAAAATAAAATAGCGATAATGGGAAGTGGAACTTCAAAAGTTCAAACTCAAGGGCCCTGATTTGGCTTCAAAAGAGTAGCAAAGTTGCTGATTATTCCTTTTTTTCCAAAATGATATAGTGTTAATGTTATGTTAAAAATATTTATTTCAGGGGCCACACAGTGTTGCAGTGGCTAGTATTGTTGCCTTACAGAAAGGAGGACGCGGCTCGTGCACGGTTCGTGCACGGTTCGTGCACGGTTCGTATCCCGGTTTCAAGTGAGGGTCTTTCTGCATGTGCGTGTTCTCTCCGTGTGGAAGTGGCTTCTCGCCAGATACACCGGCTTCCTCCCACTGTCCAAAAACATGCAGTCTAGAGATAAGGTTAGGTGAAGCAGTAGAGAAGGAATGAATGAATGGTTAATTCAGAATTATTAACAGACAAAAGCCATGTTTTGTTTTCCTTTCCCTTATGTGATGAAAGATGGATATTAAGCCTTTACTAAGCACTGCACTGCCTAACTTTAATTTGTAGCCTGTTTTAGGAGAATGACAGTAAACGTGTGGGTAGTATTGGTGATAATTGAAGTCTTTCAGGCTGCACACATTCTCCCAGAAATGGAAGCTGAAACCCAGAGCACAGAAAAAGAAAGTGGAAATTACATGTCTAAATGTATTGGACTGTTTCAATAAGCTTGGGAGATTGGAGCTAGGGTCAGTAGAGGTAAACTGAGGTGCACCCCTTATAAATACAATATATGCCAACTATTCTGCAGTACTCAATAATTTAAGAGGTTCAGGGGGGAATATCGTTCATCCATAGCTTGTAAGATTTCAGGTCCTGGCTGTACACAGTGGGCACTATTGTGCAATCACAGATTTAGGTGCAAACAGAATCTTCAGCCCTCAGAAAACTGCACAGATTTTCTGTGCCTGAATAGCAAATGTCCACAATACAGAAGAAATATCGTCATTTTCTGATCAGAATTGTGTGAGAATTCACAGTTAGGTTTAAAATTAGGGCAGTAAGAATGAATATCTTAATGAATGAATAATGAATATCTAAGTAAACAAAATATCCAAGGTAGATCTGAAACGATTGGTCCACACGCATTATTTTTATTATTTGTGTCACAAAATAAAAAAGAAAGTCTAATGAAATGTCGAAGGTAAGCAGTAATAGATTTTGCTTAATTTGTAACTGAAAATTAATATTTTCAGTAAACAGTTGTGTTGCATTGAATCATGTTAAATCATATCATATTGAGTTGAATTATAACATTAAAAGTGTGTTTCCTGAATTAAAACATACGCGTGTCTCCATTGAATCATCAATGGAGGACTGTGTATGCGCGTGTGTGTGTATATGTATCTGTGTGTGTGTGTGTATATATGTATCTGTGTGTGTGTGTATATACTGTATATATTGCATACAGTATAAAATTAATGGAAAAAGTCCATTTAAAAGCATCTAACAGGAAACTGCTAATCTGAGGGAGAGTTTGTTTCCCTTTCAGTGAAAAGTGTCAAGCGAGGATTTCTTTAATATTCCTCCAACTTCATTTCCTTCAACTCCCTTTAAATCAGCCTCAATTGTAGCTTATCTCTACTTCTCACCCCAGGCAGACGATAATAATAGTGCTTCACAGACATGACTCACTTTTAGTAGCAGAAAAAAGGGGTTCCGGGTGAGACAGCCCATCCGTAAGTGACAAATACGTCACTACCCACAAAGTGAAGGAATATACTTATTTATCGTTAGTCATGTCTCTGGTGAATGCCACTAAGTCCTGAAAAATGTTTATCTGCTGAACTTGCATGAAAAAAATCCTCACTGCAGTCGTACTAGGGATGCCATTTTGTTCCTCTTACTGATGGTAATGTGATGAGTGTGTATTCTCTGTTCTCAATTCTCCATCAGCGGTGATTTAAGGACTTATCCTGCTCAAGCAGCTTTGCTCTGGGCCACAGTAGATTCATTAGCAGTGGGAGGGCGCGTTTTCCTTTGTGCATATTGTTGGACATGTGGATAACCTAACACATGCGTGTTGGTGTGTATACGAGTCGGTTTTGGTTGATCGAGCGGCAAAGTGGGGGCTCTGAATATTTCCTGACACAGAATGGTGGTTTTTGAGATTCTGCAAGAGTGACAATGTTACTCTCATGTGGTAATGATGACGGCAACATGACATTACATATATTCAAACCAGTTCTCTCCTCATTAAGAGTTTACACGTCGCATATTATTATTTGAATTTGAAAATAAATGCATAGTATGTAATTTCTGCCCCTCTGTGTCACTCAGTTAAAATGATAACAAAGTAACTGCCTTGATTACACCAGAAAGCAGCATGGGATTATGGGAGCTGTTTTGTTTGGTTTCCCCTGTGTATTTTGTGCTTCATGGGAAGAGCTTTGGTGGCAGAGAGGGGTAAAACAGGTGACACCATTAAAAGGCAACCAACCTTAAATAAAAATGTAGAATTCTATGGATTTAAAGAGTGTTGAAAATTTTTTTTGCTAATGTAAACACAGTACTCGGCGAACATAACCTGCAAAAATAAATTCTAACTTTAAAATTTAGATGTATGATTTATGAAATAAATTTTACATCAGATATTACATAAAATTGTGCCCAGGGTTTTTTGGTCTGTGGAGCCTGTGTACTCCCAGCATGCATGCTGTAAAAGTCAGCAATTTTTATTTTTTAAATGTAATATTTTTAAACTGCGGTTGTGAAGTTTTTTTCATTATTGTCCGGCACTGGAAAATTTCTGTGTAATTTCTAAGTGCAAAATTAAAATGCAATTTATCATTTAGAATATATGTTGTATACTAATTTATTTATTTATACAGTATATTCATTATTTTTTTATTATTATTATTTTACACATGATGAAAATGAAAAACTCTTTGACACTTGCTTGGTGTAGTTTCTGCAGAGGCAGCTGTTTTCTATAATTGGACAACACTGGCTTGTGTTTGGAAGGAAGTAAATTAGGATAATGCCCCCAAGCCTTTGTGTTGACTTTAAATTAATTTACGAAATGATCCATTTTTTTCTGTTGCTGCAGTGGGAGGGAATGTATTCATGACTCTGTGATACCTGTAGTTGTTATCCAGCAGTTTTTCTGCGTTCCTTTGTACATACAGTTGAAGTCTTTCTTCAGTTTAATGACATATTTATCATAAAAAAGCAAAACAACAATCTGCTCCAAAGTTCATTCCCGGGTCCTCGTCCTCTGTTTGATGCAAATGACAAAACCTGATCCACTCTCATCTTTCATTCTTCATTCACATTTCTATTATCGGTCCCATTCATAATTTAGAACTCTTTTTATCTCTTTCCCCTCATTTCTTTGTTTTTACATTCCACTGAACTTCTCTCATACTCTGGGTGAAGCAAAAATCAATATGAGGTTACCCGTGTCAACATCAGTGTTAGTCACGCTTCATTTAATTGGATGGAAAATAAGAAAAATGGTGAGATAAGGATGGTGGGAGAGTAAGCAGAAAAAGAAAGGCCCTAACATTTTTTTTACAAAGCCATTAAATAATAAATGAATCTGAAAAACAAATAAGGCCTCATTACATTTAATTGGCTGACATTCATTTTTATGCTGTAGTGTCCACCAAGATGCTTGATTCACATATACAGCTGATGTACAGGGTTTCTGTCTGTCCTTCCTCCTCTGTGTTGCTGCACACACTTTGCTTTCAGTCACGATGGTCTAAAGGGAGACCAGAGTGCCTGGGCCAAGATTAAAGTACTACTATCATCTATCACACACTCAGAAATGTACTTAATTATATCATTAAGGTACAAACATAATATTTTCAAGTCCCATTCTCTGCAGCAGACTCAAATGGAAAGTTGTTGATCATTGTAAAGTCACATGTTTAAGAGAACTTGAACAGATGGAAGGCATTAAAATGTTTAAGATTAAAGACTCGGTTGATAAAGTCAGACCAAAGTAAAAGCTAAAAAAAAAAAAAAGATGGACATTAAGTTAAAATGTTCAAAAGTTGAGACAGGCTTTTGGATGCATAGGTTTAAAGCCCTTTTATTCTGGGCATGCACTGGCTCACCAAACGGCATGCATTATGCTGTCAGACTCAAAATAGTAAAAGAGAAGGTGAGGTTGGAAACTTTTAAGTTTAAGATGCAGTAGCAGCCGTTGGGAGTAGATTTTGAAGCATTTAAAACTGCACTGAAAGGAGCTACTGTGTGTTCGTCCAACATATTGTTTGTGTCAGTGCAGCACTTGCCAGCTTTACTCACATAAACCAGAGGGTAACACATGAGTCTTTGCAGGTGTTTCACACTTGGCATCCTGCGTAAAATATAGATGTATTCATGATGGTAGGCCAGCTGACAAAAGCAGTTTAGGCATTCACTCTCTTAACATGAAATAAACGTTTTTGTAATTCTTACCAAATATGGGCTTCTATTTGTAAATTTTAATACTGAATTCAACACATTTCCAGAACTTTATTCCACAGAAATGTTTACATACTCTAGCCCTTAATTACTGGTGGGGCATTTTTCTGACACATTTCCATAAATTTAAAAAAAAAAAAAATTCTTCTTATTTTTTTCAGTTTGCAAATAACTTTGCAAATTTGCTCAGAAGTGTGAACAAAGAAGTAGATTTTAATTCTATTTTTGGTCAAATCCCCCCCCCCCCACTTAACTCAAAATATAGCTTGTCTTTTAAAACTTGAACAAAATAATCGAAGGGTCACAAGGAAATACCTTTGAGTGCTAACAGTTTTCACATGGGCCAGTGAAAAGGCACAACAATGTTATCGTTACACAGTGGGGAGGACACATTGATGTAGCAGAAATAAGACGCACGTCTCTGTGATGTTGCCTCTATATTAGTTTCTAGGAGTGAAACATGATAATGATAAAGTAGATCAACTTGATATCTTGGCCACATGATCATCTATTTTGCTTTTTGAAACGTGGGTGCATTTGTTTCAGGAAGATCTCGGGTAAAGTTTCATTATTGATTCTCTTGGGTTAAAATAGTTTGGCTGAACATTCAGAAATGAACTGGTTTCAGTTCCTCTCTGTGTGGTTGCCATGGTTATGACACGCTTAACACATTATTTAATTAATTCAGTGGGAGCAGCAGGCAATTTATTTATTTTTTTTTATCTTTTCAGATTTACCATCATATACAGTGTGTAAGCTGAAAAAAGCAATATGTCCTGCTATTTGAAAATGCTAAAAAAGAGACGGATAAATGGTCTGTAAGAAACTGTAAGAAATTAATAAGTCGCATCATAAACATGTCCGAACTCTTTGAAGTTAAAATCAGTTAATGTCAACAGATTTTTAAATTCAAACCTTTTATTTATTTTTATACAGGTAGTTAATCTCATTGAGACACATGGCCTCATTCACGAGAGACCTGAGACTGATTGTGACCCGGAATATTCACTGCAGGGCAAAAATTATTTCTTTTGACGAACAAATTTCAGAGATTTTGTATTTCTCACTCATTAGTGCCTTCCGAAAAAGTCTGAAATGATCCATTCTAGTATCATACAAAGCGTGAATGTATGTAATTTCTTAATTTTAACTATAAACCAATGTATTATTTTCATAATTGTCTGCTACTATACAACAAACCTGCGTCAGCAAGAGTCGTACATTATTGGTGTTAAAGTTTCATATAAGCTGTGTTTTTATGCATGAACCACACATTTGGATCATTATATAGCTCTAACAGGCAGGTGGTTGTTGTTGTTGTTGTTTTAGTGATGCAAACTTTTTAATATATGTCAAATAAGTTTATGAAAACTCTCAATGCTTTTTCCTGAAATAACTAACAGCCAATCCTTCACTGCCTAGAAACTCTCTTTTTAAAATAAGTCTGTGAAACATTTGTGATGGAAAAAAACAAGTTTAACTTCTAAGTAATGTCAAATTGAATCATTAAACAAAATTGACAGATTGACAGACGGATTTTGTTACTATGAGCATCAGTTTTTAGTGTTTATTTTAGTAAACCTTAATGGTAGATTAAGATTAATTAACTCCTTCTCCCCTATTATGCCGTCCCAGAGAAACAATTTAAAATTGTTTTATTGAAACAGAATGTAGTAGGTTACTCCAAGACATGTTTGTTGTTTATATACAGTTGTTGGATGTGTGTGTGTGCAATTGAAAATATCTTAATATGCCTGTGTTGTATGTATATGTTGTATATGTGCTGTCATGTATCTTCCATGCATTAATCTTGACCCTAACCACACCAACCTGACAGATTTAATTACCATTAATTGCCAAATTATTGCTTGGAAAGACAGAGAGGCAATTGCCATTGATTATTTGCCCGCTGTGGTGCAGGGTGTAATAATAAACAGATATAACTTCTGAATGTCAGCATTTGTATGTAGGAGAAAGAGATGATCAGACCTGAAATTCAAATGTCAAGTATATTAAATGCCCAAACACACCAACCAGAACAGAAGATGCTACTGAATGAGTAATGAGTATTTTGGCCTGCAACAATGTGTGACTGTATTGAGGGTTATAATTTAGTTTTGGTGAGGCAATGTGGTGCTGTAACCATGGCAACAAATCCACTGCATTCACAAGTCAGGCCATTGTTCATTTCACTTTGTCGTCTTGCAAAGTCTGACCATCAGATACCAGCGTTTAGACATTTCCTACCTGGTGGATGTGGCACTAAATCCCATTGCTCTTGCAGAGTATTAGTCATCAAGTCCACAGTAATAATCATATGTTATGGTTAGTGAAACATGGGGAATAAATTCCTTAAATTAGGCTTCCCATTCTTTGAACTGCTCTTTTATCATGACCTTTATTGTATTTTTCAGTATGAAATGGCCTCCTGTCTTGCACGTTCTTCTTAAAGATAATTTATCTGGAGAAAAGTATAGAAAAAAAGTTCACTCTTTGTAATGTGACACAAACTTAAAACTGTGATGCATAACTTTCATTTCCCTTTTCATGTTCCTGACATTAAACTTTTAAATGTGAACAAATATCCATTAGAATCGAAACAATGTCAAATTAATTAGCGTCACTCAAGATCTCTTGTCGCTCTGTGATATTCTTGCGCTGCACACAGGAAGTGATTTCTTTACCCGCAAGACCGACGGAGACAACAGCAGCTTTGCGCCACATTTCAGAAGTGAATTATAATCCTCCAAGAATCCCAGTCACTTAGCACTTTGACAGGATAACTCTTCTTGGCTCCCACCTGCCCCTGCCCTGTCATTGCATACACACAAATCCTCCCTCAAACAGGTCTGATAGTATTTCCTGACAGAAGGATAATGGGGGAAAAAAAATCCTTACTTAACCTAACAAGCATTGTCCCTGATGGTTCATCTGTTTGTGAACGTGTGAGTGTATACTGTGTAAACTGACATGCTGGTAAGCAGAAACATACCGAGGTGGGAGAGTAAGCAGAGTGACTGCCAGGCAAACACCAGCTGCAATGGTTCAGTACATGAGGAATCATTTCTCAGGCTCCGTGGAGAAGAAACAAGAGTTCAGAGTCAAGCAGGCTTTATTACTTGTCTTTCATTTGTAATTCCTCTTTTTCTTTTTTCTTTTTTCTTTTTTTGAAATAACCCTCTCTCAGCTGTGCTCATGATTAGAGGTCGAGCATGTGTGCAGCTTCTGTTTCCACACACTTTAATAACCAGTGTCACTTTACACAAGAGTGAATCTGCCCTAACGAGACCTTATGGATTTAGAGTTGTGCAGCACAAGTATAAATTAGCTTAAAAACATACTAGTGTTTCATATCTGTATATCCAGAATACTCGATACAGTCTCCCTCTGATTCATAGAAGGGAAGTTCATATATATAATTTCCCTTCAAAATATCAAAATAGCTGATGATGAATTTATTTACTTATATTTATTAATTTATTTACACACACACACACACACATATATATATATATATATTTTGGTTTGTGGACAAAACAAGACATTTGAGATCATCATCATGTTGATGTTTGGGGAAACGCTGATTTTATGGCAAAATACTCCATTAATCGAGAAGATAATCGACCGATTAATCAATCATGAAAACAATCATTAGTTAGTATGCTTATTTATGCATATCAGTCTCGGTGTGACCTGTTCCAGGTTTGTGTCAGAAAAGATTTATAACCCAATTTTCTCTTAAAAAAGCTCTAAAACTGTCATCCTATAACGTCCAGACAAATTGATGTAGATTATATTATTTGATCACAAGCTCAAAAATTATAACTCAATCGACTTTCCACGGAGGGAAAAAAAATTCAGTTGAATCGCTGGAATTTCTCTCTCTCTGGATCACGAGATTGTTCCGTCTTCATGCTGCAGACTCAGCCGAGGCATCGATTGCCTGTTTACTCCTAAATGTAGAACGAGATGGGCCCATCATTGTCTCAGTTTGTCTAAGGAGCTTCCACATGTTAACAGTTGTTTTCAAGGATCAATGCACATTCACTTGATTGTGTAATTAATAAGGACTTGCAAGGTCGAGGACATAATGATTTTTGCTCTGGATGAGCCCACTGATTCATGCACAGTTTTGCCCCAAGAAGAAAGTGTTTGATCACCTCTCCAGACGTTTTATGAGCATATCAGTTACATTAAAGATCCAGTTAGGAAATATTTTGCATGAAAACTTAAGGTGTATGGGTCATGGTAGTTCACACATTGTGTCTGAACTTTTCTTGTCGCACTGTAAATCAACGTTTCTGACTTTACATTGACCAGCTGTTGATCTGAATGAAAATAGTTTTTAAGTTCTCTTCAGTAAAGTTTCAACGTGTCTGCAAAATGAATTATTATTAAATATTCAGCATTGAGATACCCATGTTATTAGTCTGTATGTAGAAAAATACACTACACACTCCATTATAAAAAAAAGAAATACAAACACCTGTGTAGGAAAAATGAGAGGACAAGTGACAAATATGGCAAATGCTAATTAAATGCATTTGTAAGTTATATGTGTGTGTAAGTTATATTATTCAGTAGTAATGAGTCTCAAACAAATCAATCTTGATGATTACATGGTTCCTAATGTTAGTGGTTCTGCTTTATGGAGTTACATACATTTGAGTCATTTTTTAATGATATTAACTGGGAAAACATACAGCCAGATATTAACATATACACTTAAGTCTCTCTGAAGCTGCCACAAAGTGCTTCACAGTATTATTTTCCAACTTTAAAATGAGGTTTTAGTAACAGTTATGCAGCCGTTTGAATGAGTTGGTACAGAACAGGTTGCACTGAAATTTGAAAGGAGTCATAGTCTCAAATAGGCTTCAGGGATAAATGTAATTTTTAATATCAAATGTAAGAAGCAGTTCAATGCTGTGTAAAACCGCCCACAAATGATCTACTACTGGCAGATGGACATCTTTTCTGGAAATGGCAAAAAAATATTATCGAAGACGTCGTATCCCTGGGATGTAATAAACTGTAGTTTGAGAGCTGCAGCTCTTCTGACGGCATGAAGTCACTTTCTTAAAATGTCACGAGTCGTGTGATGTATGAATTTTAGGGGCAGGATTTCACTCTGGTACTGCTGACACAGTCATGAAGAGAAGCAGGCATTTTGCTTGTGTTTGTCATGGCCATTAAAGAAACAATAAAATAATGGCACAGTATGTGCAATGTTTGCTGAGAAGGAGGTGGAGTTGTCCATGGTGATTGAAGAGGAGGCGGTTGTGTTTGAAAGGTATGAGCCAGTGAGTGGTGGTGAGAGCTATTGACATCGGCTTAAAACTGTATGATCAATGGAGCCGAAGGATGAACAGACTGTGGTCTAAAAGCATTAGAAGTAAAGAGGTGCTTGCTTGTGTTTTTTTTTTTTTTTTTTAATGGCATTAATCAAGTGTGTCTCTGACTTCAGTGGTCTTCCTCAGACAGCAGTGAGTGATTCGGTTGCATATATAAGCAGTGTGATGTCATACCACAGCCTTTGCTCATCAAAACCTCTCCATTCCCAGTTTATGTGCGTAAGAATGAACCAGATTGCAAATTGCAAATGATTGCAAATCATCCAGAGATTACTTTTTGATACAAGTGAATAAATTATAGGGACCAGAAAGAAATTGCTTCATTTGAATAAACAGATGGAGTGATGACTCCATCTGTTTCTTTTTTTTTACTAATATAGACAGGAAAAGAAATACAAAGAAGGAAGAGCTGTTTCTTGGGAATGGATCCCAAGAAATCTTGAATATGTTTCACAACAAAAAGTGCAAAGGCCTTAAGTCTTGTGTATTAGCTTTTCCTTTTTTAACCTGTAGCTCCAGATGTGATATTTATGATTCAGGTACCAGGTATAACACCTGTTAGCTGTCACTTCCTGTGTGTCTCCACTGTTGTGCTTGATGTAAGCCATTGATTTTCTTTTTTTTTTCCTGCTGTGATGGCTTCATGTTGACAACAGAATTGTGTAACACAAAATGCAGTTTATTAAACATCCAGATGACCTAAATATGCTCCTTGTGAACACGTGTCACTCCAAAAATCTGATTGGCCACCTGCCAGCATGATTTGCTATTTGCATGTGTTGGGTTAGGGTTAGGGTTGGGGGGGGGGCTATTTATTTAATTTTAAATTTTTCTGGTGCAGCTGTTGTGATGACTTGGGTTACTTATTTTTA
Source organism: Brachirus orientalis (assembly GCA_016785285.1). Taxonomy (NCBI): domain Eukaryota; kingdom Metazoa; phylum Chordata; class Actinopteri; order Pleuronectiformes; family Soleidae; genus Brachirus; species Brachirus orientalis. The sequence continues at coordinate 883,077 of JAFBJR010000316.1, forward strand.
AAAATAAAATTTAAACTCTTAATTTTTCTAATTAAATTAATCACAAAACAAAAAAGCAGTAAATCCATCCTATCTTGGTGCACACACAACATAGGCTACTACAGTCGGGCGATTGCTACATCACTAAATCCTGCTTGCCCCACACGCCTCTGGTACAGTCAGAGTCAGCAGTGCAGTGCAGCTCCACTGCTCCTTTCAAAGCTGATGACCTATTTTCCCTCCCTAAGCATCGTCATGTACTGTATCCAGTCATGTAAACGTCCTCCTATGCTCTCCTCTCTCTCATTGTGATACAGGCTGAGGTGGTAGAGGTGCTGGACAGCTGATTGAAACAGCTTTGCCGCTAGTTTGTCCTGTAGACGAATCTGCTCTCACAGTGAGCCGAACACGCGTCTTTGTACTTTATGTCCACCTTAAAGTGGCTGCATGAAATACTTAGAAGGCTGCTGTCTGCAGGTCAGTACATGGAAGACAGAGGAAGGCTTGATTTCAGTCTGGGAGAAAATGGAGGATGTTGGTCTGTAAAACTGCATATTTTACTTTCTCACAGAAAGTAACACAGGTCCGCACAGCTATTCATTTTTTTTTTTTCTTGCATATTTTTCCGTTCATTTGGACAGCCTTTACAAAGCTGTATCCCTAACCATAACCAGTAAGTGCCAAACCTTAACTTAACCACAACTCAAATATTCTCCCTAAACTTAATCAGTTCCTCAGAAATGAGGTTCTGCCTCATTAGGACCAGATTTTGGTCTCATGTGAGGACTACTGTTACTGAAAAGGTCATGTTTATGCCAGAAATGGTCATAAAGAGTTGACAAATACAAGTACACACAAACCCACAAACACACTATATATGTATGTATGTGTATATATATATATATATATATATATACACAGCCACAAGCTGTTTGTATGTTTGGTAAACATATTGGCAGACATTTGTCTGGTTCCATATCATGTTGATGTGGAGCAACATGTACTGTTTTGGCCTCCTGATGAATGTTTCAAACATTTCCTTTTTTAAGCTCTACTTTGGTCTCCACTAATTTTTGAAAGGAAACCGAGTCTCTTTGGCTACTAATTCCTCCGCTGTTTAGTCACTTACTCTCCTCCTCCTGCATTTGTTTTGGCCTTGACCATGTTGTGCAGCACTGGCATTTTTTAGGGCTCTTTTTTTTTTTTTAGTTATCACTAGTAGTTTTATCTATCCGTTTATATAATTTAATTTGATTAGTGATTAGGACTGAGCTGAATAAACATGTGATATTTATGATTCAGGTACCAGGTATAACACCTGTTAGCTGTCACTTCCTGTGTGTCTCCACTGTTGTGCTTGATGTAAGCCATTGATTTTCTTTTTTTTTTTCCTGCTGTGATGGCTTCATGTTGAAAACAGAATTGTGTAACACAAAATGCAGTTTATTAAACATCCAGATGACCTAAATATGCTCCTTGTGAACACATGTCACTCCAAAAATCTGATTGGCCACCTGCCAGCATGATTTGCTATTTTGCTATTTGCATGTGTTGGGTTAGGGTTAGGGTTGGGGGGGCTGAATAAACATGGGACAAATGTAGAAGAAGAAATATTTTAGCTACAGAGTAACCCGACCTGAAATTGAAATTGGAAGAATAATGTAACGCACAAAGGGCAAATGTGAGCTCACAGTACAGGTCAGGTTTGGAATAATGCCTTTAAAATACCCCAGACCTGCTGCAATATAAACAGACTGAGGTTGATCATACACTGTACCTTTTTCTTTTTTCAATATATACTTCATTCTAGGTTGACAAGAAAACTGTAATTACAATTGTATTTACTCATAAAATAATCATGCCTGTTTGTGTCAGCCAGCTCCAGTACACTGAGTCATGGCTGTAAAACGCAGCTGCATCATTGTTGTGTATTCTGCTCGGTGTAATCAACACCCAGAAGAGATTAGCCTTTAAATGACTGTACACAGTAAAAGCTAGTTGGATGTAAGCAGGCGTGACACCAGTGAATGGGGACTGTGCACCAGGATGAAAGCGAAGGAGGAATTGTGTCACAGTATTTCCACCAGTGAGTCATTCTCCCGTGGCAGTTATGTAGATCATAGATGGCCTATGACACTGGCATATATTCTTAGACCTGTTATACATACTGCATGTCTCTGCAGAAGGAATGTCTTATTATTGGGCTGTGTGATGATGACCACCTCCCAAGGATGCTCTCACATCATGCTGCTTTAGCAGGATTCATTTTTGATATTTGTTTCTAGAAATGGATGAAAGTATGTTATTTGACAGTCTGTTAGTTTGATCGAGACATGAAATATAGTACTGTTGCATTCACTCTCCTAAAAACCCACAGGTTTCCAGGTTATAAGTGTTACAGATCCTAACTTTCTTCAGCATAGGGCTCAAACAGGTTTGCTTATAGTGAAACCTAACCCTAACCCTAACAACATATTTGCATTATTAAGGACCTGTTTTAAACCAGTGCTGTGACTCTCAAAAGTCAAAGTCTTGCATCAGAGACATTAAACCTGCCAATGCATTTCAGCATCTAAAATAAGTAACCCATTGATGTAAATTGGCAGCCTATAAGTAAAACACTAGGTTTGGGTTATGTGCCATAATTAGTGAAGGCTTTTGGGAAGTAATTATGTTAATTAGGTCATAGCGGGGAGGTTGGTCTCTCTGAAATCTGAACTGAGAGTCTTAAGAGTCTGTTGTCCTCTGACTTATCAATTTATACTCTTGCATGTATTTAAGCAAACTACCAAACTGCTGGGGGTGAAGTGATGCAGAAAGCACGCGCAAAAGAAGTGGTGGCCTGCTGATATTCACAACATTCTGCAGTGCGGGGATTAAACATTACTCCTACACACTGAATATTAAGCCTTAATTATGGTTTTTATATATTTTACTTACTAAACATTTAATTTATATGTCAGGTGTTGAAACTGAATATATATAATCTAGTCCTCATCCCACCACCTTGACAGCTCAGTCCTCTCACACATTCCCAGTTTCTCAGTATCATCTTTTTTTGTGTTTGGCTTAAAAAAATGTCAGACTTTTTTTTTTTGTTTTTTTTTTACTCAGTGATGCCACACCTTACAAGTTTAACCTCGAGTAACTCTAGGTATATTACCATGGGAATAATACACACTTTCTTATATGGACATGTTGTCGAGTCAAAGTTAATTTTATAGTGCATATTTTTCTTCAAAAATCAGGAGTAGTCATAATTGTGCAGAATTCACAAAATAGACAATAGGCATATAAAAATAGGCCAAAAAATCTTTGAAGTGTGACATGTGTTCAAATTTCACAAATTATATCAGATTTTTTTAAAATTTTAGTGTTTTTTTTTTTACTCAGGTGTGTTTATATACTTGGTGAAAATGGAAAAAAAAGAGGGATTTGCCTAGGTTGTACTGGGGTGAAAAAAATCATATAGAGTCTCTGTATATACATTTTAGCATATAGGAAAGAAAACATTTCCTTAATACTCTGTGTACTAAGGATTAAGTTAGTACTGTGGGTTTGTTCTGTACAGCTTATCCAAAAGGAATATATGTCCTGTTATCTACATGCATTTTCCCATGTAGTCATAAAATGAATGATCTTAATTAAATTACATACTGTAAATCTATCTGTGTTTTTTCTGTTGCCGTCTAAACCCGGCCCAAGGAAAAACTAATCAATCTCTGTCTCTGTCCAAGTGCTGGCACAGGGAGGATTTTGACAACTTCTCCAATAGACAAACTGTCAAGCCAGCAATTTCTTTTTACCTGAAAAGCATCACTGGAAATTTGCTAAGGTGGCCAACATAGTTGATATGGGGCATTGATTGATTCAAATATTTTCAGGCCTCACAAGTATAAATTTTACTTGGGTACACAAGTAAATAAGGGCCCAAAGCTGCATCTTGAAACTGTTGGTTTAGTTCGGCCACCAGTTCCAAAGGCAGCAATTCTTGTGCTTTGGAAACTAGTTGTTGCCAGTAATCATCAAATCATCAAATTTATTTCAAGGTATTCACAAAATGTCAGTATTCATTAATTAACGTTAATTTAAACAATTGTTGTTGTTGTTGTTATTGTCTTCACTATCTATCTTATCTATCTTATCTATCTTATCTAAGATATAATATGCCCTCTTTTTATTTTTTAGGTGCCCTGAAAGCCTTTCTTTTGGTGTACTTTGTGGACTTTCTCTTCAGATTGTAAGGGCAGTAATTAAGAGTTTTCTTTAATTGATTATCAATGGTTTGCTTTGTGATTGAGCAAACACCTGCCTCACTGCAGGTGAGCACAGTTGACAGGTGATGGACTGGATGGAGTTTGATGCTTGATCAGGACATTTAGTCAGACTGAATAGTTGACTGATGACTGACACCATGGCCATGCTGTCATCAGTTGGAGTTGCCCTGTGAATGTATTAAATGTTTTGAGGAAAATAAAGCATTCAATAAAGACGGGGAGGCTTTGCCAGAAAGTGACTCTGGTTCACTTGTAACAATGTTAAAAGAGAAAGAGCTTGTCTTCTGTGACAGCACAGCACACAGAGGGGTCTTTGTAATTCTGATCAGCCTTTGTTATGTTTCAACTCACAAGGCTTAATGTAAGATCAGTTAGAAACTTCTGCAGATTAATCTTTAATATGAGGCCTAAATGGATTTTCTGGTAGTTTTGTTTGATGTTCCTTGCTTCAGTAGTAAATTACAAGTGGTACACTAAATATCTGTGCTCCACATGTCACTGTTGTTGTAATCAAGCATGCATCCAGACATTTAATTTGCATATAAGGCCGTGTTAATATTGTGTTCAGTGTCGGTTGATTAATCATGTGCAGAAGCCCTTGGTCCCCAGATAAAGCATTGTTTTGATTGTCAGCAATGTTTGTACCTGAATGAATGAGACTGTAGTTTGGTAGTGTCTCACTGGGACAAGTTAATGTTCACTGTTGTGAGTAATTTGATTAGTAACATTGTTTACCAATCGTAAGACTTGCTCTCTCAACAAATATCACCCAGTATTTTCAAAGGTTTCCTAATATTTCTTCAAATCCTCTGAATTTATGTAGCTATAAAAAAAGCTTGTTGAACCTGACTGACCCACAAGTGATGATCTTTAGGTTGGTCCTCCTCATTCACCAGTGTGAGCAAAATTGTTATGCTGCAAGTAGTCATTAGATAAAGTAGGTAGTCACATGGTCAGCAACGATACATTAGAAAACACAAATTGCCACAATAAGGACAATCAGGAAAGAGTTAATTGGGTTATTGATCACCCAATTAAAAGAAAACGGGAGACAATAGGCATCAAGTCATTCTGGATGTCATTAAAACGTATTACATTGGAAACCATTGTAGTGCAATGATGATTAATTGGTTAAAGGACTCAAAGTGTCCAATTCTGCACCATTACACCACCAGCAGCCAGGGCACTTTGGGTTAATAAACCTGTGCTGATTACCCATCTGTTATAATAATTATAATTAATTAAAAACATATTTAGACATTAGCTAAGCTACAGATTCAATTATTATTCTTCTCAAGTTAATGTACCTGCCATTAAATTTTATATACAGACAGAATTAGGGCTGGATATTGATTAAACATTTCAATGAAGGGACTAATGCTAATGTACTGAAATTAGATATCAAATTGCATCATGTTTTTAATGTTAGGTAATAGAAGTTTACCTGGCCCTTGACAGAATTTGTTTTAAGAACTTTTTTTAAGAAACATGAAAATGGTTTTGTTTTGTTCTATCATGAGACAAATATTGGTATTACTTTTTTGAAATCCACAGTTATTAAAACCAGTGATGATGATGATGATGATGATATAGCGCAGTTTATTGTGATTCAGTTCTGAAGTTTACCCCTGAAGCGTTGTGACATACTGGTCCCACTTCTCCTGAAATGCCTTGAATATGAAGAATGAGGATGTGCTTTTCTTTTCTGCTGCTGTTCACAAGCGCTCACCTCCCTTTGGGCTTGAAATATTAATGGACGAGTTTTATTCTGGAGAGAGGAAGGTGACCTTCATGTGTTTGTGAGTCTGCAGAGAGGAAGGTATTCCACTTTACACCTACGCCACCATTTGTTCTTCAACAGAACATTTTGCTTTAACATTAAAGCTTTAGCACTGAACATAGATCAGACACTGTAAGATAAGAACATTATCTGTTCATGTTTGTCTCACTGGAGGAAAACTTTCATTTTCAAGATGGAAGTGGATGGTGATCAAAATAAGAGATTTAACAAGCCTTGTCATATAACTTTTTATTTAGTCGCCTAAAATTAATGGAGATACAATTAAAAATGGATACAATTGTGGATACATAATTGTATCTTTATCAGCCTGAAGTGGGACTCTACTTCAGAATTGCTTATTCTATGAAATGTGAACAGAAGATGATCAAAGACAAAAGCTGAGGATGAACCTGAAACATTGAGCAAAAATAAAACTCAACTCTATAATATTGTGCTTATTGAGAAAAGCCATTTTGGTTTATACTAAATAACTGAATGTGATAGAAAGACAGAGCACCCAGCAGTCCATCCAAGCATTTCTCTGCATTTGTCTCGCAGGGAAACATGAGTGACAGGTCACGTGATGATGGAAAACGGAGCCGCAGACATTGCTTTTACAGCCCTCCCCTTTGCCGTGGGTCAGTCTCTTGCAGAAAAGTGCTGAATGTGTGTGTGAATATGATGAATGTTGACAGCACAAGAGGAGGAGCACTGCTGGTCCCACTTGCTCCGTTGGCTGCACGCATGGCTAATGTTTTCTGGCAAGCGTGATGAGACATGATGGCATGTTCCCGACGACACGGCGGAAAACGACTGGAGAACGCAACGATAACGACGGTGCTGAATCCCAACTTGCTGTGCTCGTAATTCAGGTCAATGAAGTTTACGAAGAAAGAAAAAAAAAATGTAACATGTAGATTATGTGCATCACATCATAGTTGTGCGTAGCTGTATCAGTACTAGGAATTTCCCCAGCAGCTTTTTTGACCCCCAATCGCATTCAGATCTTTTAACAGTTGAGTATCTGTTATATAACAAAACTGCACAGTACAATTTTTTTAATAGTCACTCTCAGTAAAATAGATAACATTGAGGAATGAAGTTTAGACGTCATGTCTGTACAGGAGGCTGCAAGTGCTGCTGGTAGGAAAAGAGGGCGAGTTGGTAAAACCAGCACTGTGTTTGTGTCATTAAATGTTTATTTATATCCTGAACAAGCACTGACGAGTGCTATGTGAGAGTCCTGAGTTACAGCGATATCCACTGTGTCCCCACAGTCGTCTGTGTGTGTGTGTGTGTGTGTGTGTGTGTGTGTGTTTGCTCTCAACCAGAGTGGATCAAAACAAGTAATCTTATGAAAATATGACCAAATATATCAAACACAGGTAACATGAAATAAATGTCGAGGTGGTTGTTAAACGTGTTAAATGCCCAGATCGGCTCCCATCCAACACGTTAGATCTGAAACATCGCCAATACATTTTTAATCCATAATGGATCTTTTATTTTTATTATTATTATTATTATTTGCAGCACACCGCATTAGTGTTTCCAGCTCACTTACTGTAGCTATTTTCCATAATTTATTTCCATATATTGCTGTTCATGTCCAGATTCACACAGTCATTATTCCCCAATTACACAAACTTCAGTGTAACAAATAAATTATGTTGAGTGCATTTCCTTCCATATATGGCTGCTGTTTGCCACCTAATGCTTATATTTCAAATGATTAAAATATCCAAAGCCTGTTTTAATTGATCTTTTTTTGTTGTTGTTTTACTCTCCATGAGTTGCTATAGCAGTACTATTTAATTAATCAACATGAGATCTTCACTCTCGTGGTAATTCATCAACCCTTCTTCTATGAGATTTGCCAATAAACCTTGGAATTAGTACTGGAGGTCTTCATGCATATCTGCACGCCATGTTCTCAATAATGGAAGCATAAATAGAGATGACAACGCAGAGGACTCAACGTGGTGTTCCAGGTCATCACTGGGTCAGTTGTGTTTGCAAAGCAGAAACAGTCAATACTTGTTCAACTTTATTCCACTCACAAAGACCAACACAAAGCCACAGCGACATACAGTTGAAATTAATTTGATAATTGTGGTCTTTTAATGTTCCTACAGGTGCAGGGGAGTCTGGCAAGAGCACCATTGTAAAGCAAATGAAGTAAGTTCCAAAATAAAATCTGTCACTTTTTTTTTTTTTTTTGAAATGCACCCATTCTTCTGTTCTAAAGTTGACTCTCCACCTTTCTGGAAAATAGCTTGAGTGAACTTTTAGCCTGGCAAATGTTGCAGGCATACACTGTTAAAAAAATAAAGAAAGGAAAATTTAATTATGTCTTATGTTTTGAAAGCAAGCAGATCTGAGTTTAAAACAGTTCACTCATTCTGTTAATTCCCTCATTGTTTATGCATCTTGTCTTCTGTTTGGCTCAGAAACACACTGACCATAACGAAGATTAAATCAGACTTATGAGCTCAGTTTTTGTAATAGGAATCATGTGATGTCTATGTGGATTTTAGGGTGTGTCATGGCCTTTTACTAATTTATTGTCTTTTTACTGCTCCTAACACTTCCATGACTTCAGAGGACATTTCCTGGAGACTTACTCTAACCTTTACCATAATTACTAGGACCCTAACCTTGACCCTAACCTTAACCTCAGTCTAACTTTAGAAAATGTCTTCACCTTAAAATGTAGTAATTTACATTATGGGAAGTCCCCATAATGTGAATGTAAACAGATTTAGGTCCCCACAACATAAGCAATACCAGCTGCACATGTGCACACATGGAAAAAAATAAAAGCAGGCTTTATTATTAACACTCCTTTTGGATAGCCAGACATTGAATCTATTTTTTTATGAGCTTGGAGCAGGAACAGTGTGTCACTTTTATAAGTTGGGTTATTAACAGGTACGGATGTACTGATAAATCAACCTCCAACACAGAAACACTCATAACTCTGGCCCATTATGTAACATTACAACAAACAAAAGGTAAGAAAACACAGCTATATTCTGTTAAACATCTTGGAAAGTTTGATAAATGCTGCTTGCTAAATTACTATTGATAATTATCATTCACATAGATAGGAAGTGTGGAGGTGGCAGAAAATTGATGGATGGATCATTAGCACCCATTTTATAATACTTTGTTCTCTGTTCACTTCCCTTAACAAATGTAGTGTGTCTCATGATACAGTGCAAACCTGTACATGTCTTTTACACTCAGTTGCAGAGTGAGAACAGTCACACAGATGTAAATAGTGTGTGCTTCTCGGTAGATAAATGCAAACAATAAGCTTCGCTGTTAAACCAAAATATGTAACTGATAAACAAACCAGTTATTACTGTTAGTATATTGCTTAATGTATATGTGTCAATGACCAGCTGGGGAACATAGTTGAGTATTTAAGCATCAAACAGCCAAAAGGTTGTACTTTTGCTCCAATACTTTGCCCCTAAAAATCTTTGTTAATTATTACTACCAAATAAAATCAGAAGAGTTATACGTACATAGTGCCTTTCTAGTCTTGATGGCCACTCAAAGCTACTTTACACTGCAGTTTTACCCATTCACAGAACATTTTATATCAGACATCTTTCGTACCCATTCACACACTGTGGTCAGGAACAACTTAAGTGCCTTGCCAAAGGACACAGAGTAGCAGAGCAAGGATTCGATGACCTGCACTACCACTGAGCCACTGCTTTGAGACTTTCACTGAAGTAATATTGTAAAAGGTGACTTCAGCCTCTATCAAAATAGAGATACTTGTACTTTTACTGAAGTGTCCCTTTTAGGTGCTTTATATGAGACCAAATCACAACATACATTGTATCAAGGCACTATACATAGTAAGATGAAGACATAAACTGTACATACTATATATAAATGGACGTAGTCTTCCAGTTTGAGACGTAGGATGGAAGTAGCTGTGAGCCACCGGGGGGCAACTCCACCGGTTGCGAAAAGAACATATTTGAATGGAAGTCTGCAGGGAAAATGAGGATTTATTTTAGAGGAAAATAGATGAAAAGCATGGCACATATGAGTGGACAGCAACTAATACTGTTCACTAAGTGCAATTCACAGTTCTTGAGGCTTCACAGTTTTGAGAGTTGGTTTTGCAACTGGAAGACAACTGGGGGGGGGGGGACACCCTTTTAACAGGAAAAAAATGTCTGGCAGTCCCAGACTTAGATGTGCAGCCATCTGCCTCAGCTTGTCGGGGTAATAGGAGAAAATGGAGGAGAGAGAGGAGAGGTGGGGTGAGAAGATAAGAGAGAGAATGAGAGCAGACCAGAGAGCAAATTTTAATATTTCCACTTTAATAAAAATGGCATGTTTCTTAATATCCTCAGGATCATCCATGAAGATGGCTACTCAGAAGATGAGTGTAAGCAGTACCGAGCAGTGGTTTACAGTAATACCATTCAGTCTATTATGGCTATTGTTAAAGCCATGGTCAATCTGAAGATAGACTACAGCAACCCTGCCAGAGTGGTAAGATGCACACGCAATCACTGCAAAAACACCATGTATGTGTAATAGCATGAATTTTCCTCACATGATTACATTAACAGTAACCAATATGCAGTGTATTTTTATTTTTTTAATTTCAACCAAATCATGAATATATTTAGTTTTATTTTTTTCTTTCTTTATTAGAGAAACTGTAGTGAACAGAAACTCAGCTTTACAAGATACTAACTGTGAAGATGTATGGTGACGCACAGACTTGAAATTGCTGGATGTGCAGAGATAATCACTGAAAATCTGTGGTTTCTTAGCAAGGATAGAGAAAGCTGAAGAGCCTAAAAGCGACCTATCCTGTAAGAGAATGCAGAATTCAGATGGTTGTGCTCACTGTGGACAGATCAGGATCTCCCTCGCCCAGAACAAAACAAAGCCTCTTTTATCTCTCTGTTATGTGTCTGCTGTAGTGCCTCAGGTTTATGCATGCTCACAATAGTTTACCTTTGTTTTTAAGAAACTTGCTGTCCCCTTTACTTTCCCTTCTAGCTCATCGGACCAAAGACAAACTGCATTATTTCAAACATTTTATGCCTGCTCTCGCACGTTAAAGTATAACCCAGTGAACAAAGATTATTTCAAGGCCGTGTTTCCTCTTTTGACACCTCATGGCAATTCATGTAGGATGAAATTTCAACGTTAACCTGTTCATAGCACATTTTTAATATCAAAGTCAAAACTGCAGTTGGTTGTCCAAATGGAAATGCAGTTTAAGGCCCTTCCGGTCCATCTGTGTAACCAGCAGGAAAACAGATCTTGTCTGATAGACGTCACCTCCTCTATCTTTGACTAACAATTTACACGCCCAACTTAATGTGACTGTTTGCCTCACTCCTCATTTGACCATTGATTATCCACCAATAGCTTAGTGACCCGTCACTTGATATCAAGTTATAATGGAAACTGCTCTGTGACCACTTCTATCTGTAACTAGATTATAGACAGAATATAACACTAAATAATAACAACAATAATAATATTTTGAGTTTCTCCACATGTTAAAGCAGTGCTTAGTGGAATGGTAATTTGTAAATTGTAAATTTAAAGTGAATTTAATCGACCAAACTGTTTTTATTTATAGTTTTTTTTTTTTTTTTTTTTTAGACAGCCCATGTCTAGAAAGAATACATTTGATATTGAAATTTCAGCTTGTGAAACTGAATTTGTATAAAAATGGAAAGCCTGACAGACCTCAAAGTAGTTACTAATTGGGAAAAAAAAACATTTATCTGGCTTCTGTATGAAAGTTTAGAGTAATTCTGTGACACAATTATAAGTTATGTGTGTGGTTTTGGAAATTTAGTCCAAATTTCTTGATCTCTTGGATGTGCTTTTGAGATTGTTTTCATCTTTTATAGATTAATCTTTTTTTTCCCCAGTAATTCAAATCAGTTTGATTCATCCACAATAATCAAGCACAGCCCTGCCAGTCTTAATTAATGCACACCCACAAAGCTTATCAGAGTATTCATGGAACTATCATGTAGAAACCGAGCCACACTACACACCCAAACACATGCAGACTTGAGCCACCAAGTAAGTCACAGCTACAGGCACAGATTGAGTCCGTTGCATCCTGTGAACACTGACCAGAACACTTGAATCTATGAACAAGTTCCCACCAAGGTCTGACAGTGTCTGAACTCATTCCTCTGCAGGAGTGTGTGTATGTGTGCGTCAGTGGAATTCAATATTGAAGTCAGTCTATCTGTATCTGGAACTGTGGGACTGAGGACTCTGCTGTGGTCATTAGAGTGGGATGGATAGATTTTTTTTTTCCTCCCTCCTCCTCTCTCACTGACAGATCTGTCAAACGGCTGCGTGTACGTGACAACACTCTAACAGGCTCCCACACAAGGCGTGCATTGGTGTGCTAGCCTGTCCGTACTTGCACACTGGAACATGGATTGTGCATGTGAGCACACATCCATATAAACATAGAGCAAATAGAAACACACTCACACATTACCCAGGCGATTTTGTGATTAGGTTGGATGAGTTTCATTCCCAAAGATTACATATAATGTTGACGGTTTAAGTCTTAAATAATGTGAAGTTAAAACATGTCCTTATTCAACAATAAAAAGACCAAGAAAATCCATTAAAAAAAAAAAAAAAAAAATCACTGCCGACAGAAAACTAATTTGCATTTCTCCTCAAATGCGACAATCTCACACAGTAAGGTAGTGCTTCAAGACAAACCTGTGAAAAGTATTTGTCCCGTATAAACAGAGAAACAGTGTCTCCAGCAGCAAAGACTGCAGAACCAATGTAAAGCTGATACAAATGCTGTGAAATAATTACTACTTTCTGCATCAGTCACTGTGAGTCACACCAAAGTATCTCAGCTTATTGTAAATTTGCTGGTTGGCATTGGCTTTTTTGTCATTTTCAGTGATTTCCTCACATTATATTGGCACTGCTGTTACCTTTGCTTCTTTGCAGTAGCAGACACACAGCAACAATGACTGAAATGATTTATGATGCATTCTGTGTCCAAAAACTGAACTATCCTTTCACGGTTTGTTGACTATGCTTGTGGAGCTGAATGATGTATGCTGTGTGATATTTCACTCCATCTAACTTTCATTTTGACAGTTGATTTGCATGTAAAGTGTTTTCTTATACTAATTCTCTCATTGTCCCCTTTGCTCCATGCAGGATGATGCCCAGCAGCTTTTTGCCCTGTCTGCAGCTGCTGAAGAGCAGGGAATTCTTCCCGATGACCTGGCCAACGTGATCAGGCGATTGTGGAGTGACAATGGCATCCAGAGTTGCTTTGCGAGGTCACGGGAATACCAACTCAATGACTCTGCAGCATAGTGAGTGTGAATTTGTGTTTGTAATACTTTGTACAATACTTTGTTCTATCTGGACTGCCACCCTGTGTTAACCCACTATAAATGTAAATGTCGCCAAGTGAGAAACCACATAGCAGTCTGATAAATGCGCTTTTTGTCTCCGTCCTGCACACCTGCTCGTAATTTATATTTGTAGATGATTTGAAATCTGAGGCAGCGTGTTTTGGCTGTTTAATACTGGCATCATATTATTTATTATTAGAGCCTTAAGGGTTGCAGCTTTTGTAATGTGGTGTTGGGATTGATTTAGTGGTGTAGTCCTGTCTGTCTCATTTGCGCTGCTGCAAGAAACCTGTCATCGACTTCTCTTGGGGCCTCTAGAGATTAGAAAAATGGTCCAATAACTTTCATTTAGTTTTTACCTCTCTCTATGTAACCTCATAAATGGGGACATTATAGTTTGTCTTGTGGGAATCACAGAATGAGACTCAAGCAAACTTACTCCAAGTAAACTGCAAGTCAGTAACACAATTCCCCAAGTGTAACTTTAGTTTTTTTTTTGTGTGTCTTTAACTGTTTTTGAACAAGTCAGTCAATTTAGTGCTATAGAAAAACCTTACCTTTTTGATTTGTGTGATTTTCTTGCAATGAGATGAAAAGCATTTCTTTAATCATTTATTATTTTCTATGCCTCTACCTCTGAGACAAACATAGTTGGAGGGATTTTGTTTTCAGGTCGTCCCTTCCATGCAACCTCATGAACACAAAACTACACTAGCTCCATGTGGAACTTTTATCAAATCTTGGGATGCATACAGAGGAAAGGACTGAACTGATTTGGCTGGGCAAATGATATTTGAACAGCCAGAGCAGACAATATTTCCAGACCTGCAGCATGTTGGCATCTTCATTCTTCTGCTAGACTTCCCCCTGTCCTATTCTGGAGAGAAATCTGGTTAGAAATCACATTAAAAACATTATATTAAAATAAACAAGATATTAAAGCTAATGAGTTTTGGATTCTCTACCTGATATGAAATGATTATTGCACAAGTGTGGGTCTTTTGTTCTTATTGCTCTGCGTTTTATGGCAGAGATCCCCCTCTGCTTTCTTTCAGAATTGTTAGGAAGCCTGTAAAATACTCTCCCCTATGCTTTTCCCCAACTGTTTTCACATCCATGGGCACAACAGCCACCCACTGTCTTCAGTTTTTTATGAATACAGCCAACAAAGAGATGAGTTGCCCAGCAGATTTCAACAGTGCAGCTTTCTGCCCGAATGACTGTGTTTTGATTTCAACTGTTGTATGTCAGGATAGCACTGAAATACTGGACATATATCTTATTCTGTCTATGAAGTGTAGTTTCGCTGGACCACTGAAGCTCCCAGCTGGCCTTGGGCGATGATGCAATGCTTGTGTAAGTTGGGCAAGCTGTGTCAGGCATGGTGAAAATGCTTCCACACTCCCCTACTGACTGACCAACAGTCTGCCAGAAAACAGCAAAGACAAAAATGTGTCTAAAAGTGAAAAAGCATGGTTGCTGTGACAAGGAATAAAGTCAGCCCTCATTTTTATTTGTAGAGCTAAAGCATGAAAATTGATCTTACATGTTGCCCTCTTTATCACTATAGAACATTGTGTATAAATCAATCACATAAGAAGAGCAATAATCATGTTTTTTACTAAGGCTATACATCATCACTAAAGTGGATTATATTGGTAAAGAATATGCATGTTGCCATAGAAATCCTTCTGCTAAGCATAGTACATAGTACTACTGGGTCTTGTAGTAATCCCTCAGGATCTTCACGTAGACATTTCAGTCTGCCATTATCACATGATGATCTATTATATGAATGCACTGTAAGCACAGAGATGATGCATCCACGCTCTGACCTGATCCGACCCGCACATTAACTGAACTCAGCACAGCAGAGACCAGAGTGATGAAAAATGTATCCTGAGAAAACAGTGTTGGATACTGAGCCTTACAGTGGGTATAAGGTTTGAGATCCAGCAAGTAAATATAAAAAAACCAGCAGGCAGAGAGCTTTGTCTGTTAATTATTAACTTCAGTATATTAAAATCTTATAAAATGATATAACCCTCAATACAACAGACAAAGCATTTGCTTTAAGAAATGTTATGCAGCTCTGAAAGGCAGCCGATGAGCATCAGTATATAAAGTACACGTGTAAATGTGAACCATACATAAGTAATGAATGTGGATGCAGTTTATATTGCATTCATGACAATAGTCACAATTTTCAATGAGGGCACGAGTTCAGTCAAATGAAAATGTGAATAGGCTGAATGCAAGGCAACAGCAATGTTGTATTACCAGAGCCAGTGTTGCCTGAGCTGCAAAATAAATTCAGTGCTGACTCCCAAGATATGCAGATATAAGTATTTCACCACAAAAACAGCAAAAACTGCTGCCGTGTTCAATTAATGAAGAATTCAGTCAGCACAGTGATTTTAGCAGATCTGCAGTGACCATTAAACACATACCGTATACATCGGCTGCCATCAACTGCGTGCAACATCAGGAGCGTGATCAACTGTGTGAACCTACCAGGAATCATCACCCAAATGTGCAGTGCCAAAATAGCTTTAGGAAGCTTTACAATGAGTTTCAACTTCTGCTTGATTCACTCACACCTCTCAGTTATTGTTATTTTCTGCAGTTTTCAGCAGAAAATAACAATAAGGAGAATTAAGCACCTAAAGAGCTGGATGTTTCCGTTTTTATAGTTGGTGGACTTTGCATTATCTTTCTACTAGCCTTAAATGGTCTTAACCCGACTAAAAGGAGTCAGGGTATAGCTCAGGAACTAAGAATGGCCTGTGTTTTGACCACAAACCTTTGACCACATTTCAAAGCTGTGGTTCTGTCTAACACCCAGTCCATTTTAATCAAACCGGGCCATATTTGGATTTGGAGGACTTTACTGAGCACAATCACTTTTAAAGGTCCAGTATTAGTCTTTATATGTACTTTATGCAAAGGACTTGCTTTGTGGAGGCCGATATGTTTTTACAGAAACTCGTAATGGACAACAGCAGAGGAAACAGCAGACAGAAGTGTTTACATCCTTTTTGGAATCTAAGGAACACTGTAGCTCCCTGACATGCACTGAAAAGGGAGGGATGAGCAGAGGAGTCGTCCACTGTTACAAGCTGCAGTCTCACCTTTAGATATCACCAATACTCATGCACTTATGGAATTGTGCTCAGCAAAGTCCTGCTGTAACTTGCACGTTTTACCCATGTTGCTATCTTCACCATCTCTCTCTGTGTCTCTTTCTCTTTCTCTCTCTCAGTTACCTGAATGACCTGGAGAGGATAGCTAAAGCTGATTATATCCCCACCCAGCAGGATGTTCTACGAACTCGGGTCAAAACCACTGGCATTGTGGAGACTCACTTTACTTTTAAGGAATTGCACTTCAAGTAAGGTCAAAATAAATGAAAAATAGAGTAGCATTGCCAGTTTCACCATTCCTCTATCTCATCACTGCTTTGCAAACATGAGTCCAGAGAGCTCACACTTAGACGCTGACCTGATGGTCACTCACCTCTGATGGCTGTCTACATTGTTGATAAGACAGTGATGATACTTTATAAAAAGTATTTTTCATTTAGTTTTTCTGATGCATCAAACATGAACAAGACACCTAGTAAAGTACTGGTTAATAAAGTGTTGTCATTTAATTAGTTTGTGTCGGTAATGGTGACAGCCTCATATAACCACCTCGGCAACTGCTCTGGACACTAAAACAAATGCATAATGTGCAGTGCCCATAAACCTCTTCTTCTAAAGCATTACCCAGGAATTGCTTCATAGCTTCAGTTCGATTCCAACATTTATTGCTCAAAAGGGGCGACTGACCCTGCCAGGAAATTTGCAACTCGGCGAACTCATAAGCCAAATTATGACAGCAATTAAAAGGCCAATTATCACGACTGCACTAAGAGTTGGATAAACAAATCAGACCTGCCCATCATGCTCTAACTCCATAAAACCAGAGCTTTATTTAGTGGCAACATCTGTGCATGTCTTCCATGTATGTCCCCCAGATCTGGCTAAGCATTCATGTGTGAAATAGATACTGATGTAAAGATCTTGAATCCTTGATATCAATGCCTACCCAGTCCCTGTAGGTAATATACAGTACTGTGCAGGTCTTAGGCCACCATTAGATTTGTTGTTTTAGCTATGGTATACCAACCATCACTTTATTGGAACATATCCTGAAAATATAAAGAAACGCACATGCAGTTTGAAAATCAGAAAAACCAAACAACAAGAATGCTTCTATAATATCAAATATTTAGTGTGACCTACATTTACACTTGAACAATAACACAACCATGGCTCTTTAAAACCTGGAATGGAACCCTAATGTTATTGGTCAAACCTGTGTTTCTTCTACTATTTCATGCCAACAAATAGCTGCTGTGAAAAAGGTCTATTATACCTGGTTTACTCAATACATGTTTGAGCATTACATACACATGTTGCACAAGTTAACCTCATTGACAGGTTGATCATATAGTATAAGACTGACTTTTAGTCACATCTTTTTCAATCTAAACGCCAATGATCACAAAACTGACATAAAAACAACAAAGCTGGTGGTGCACAGTACTGTATGTAACAATACAATGTGTATAAACATGTCTTTAATCATAACAATAGATATGCATTTGTATTTTCAAACATTTAAAATGAAAAAGGCCATGGCAGTCACATGGGTTTGGTGTGACCTGTTTCCTGATAAACTCTTTGCTATTTACCCTCTGTCACTGCCTCACTATTTGGCCTGAATAATGCATGCAGGCAATCGATAAGAAGAAAGTCACAGTTTTTATAGTTTGCTCCTGTTGCTCCTGGATAGATACCACCTCTTGTAATCTCATTAACACGATGACTCTTGGGCACCTGCTAACCTGGCAGCCACCATGAATGAAGAAGACGATTATCACTTCATCTACTGTATCTGTTGAGTTTTGCTCACACCTTCTAACACTTTTTTTTCAATTATGACACTTGGCTTCTCCCTTAGGCAGTGATTTGCTCTGAAAATAGAGGCCTGGCTCTTGTAGACATCAGTGCCTCTGCATCCTTTAATCAGAGATCTGATGCAAACCTCTTCACCACTTCTACTTTTTAAGGCATCATCATAAGAACTTAACGTACATCCAGGAAAAGAATGTCACCATAAGATTCTCCATCCTTCGTCCTTCTTCACTCCCCTTTCCTGAAAGATCCTTATGAATGCATTGTTTCATCAACCTCCTTTCACTATATCTCTCTCACACACACACACATAAATCTCCTTTTCTTGCAGAATGTTTGATGTGGGAGGCCAACGCTCGGAGAGAAAGAAGTGGATTCACTGTTTTGAAGGTGTCACAGCCATCATCTTCTGTGTTGCACTGAGCGCGTATGACCTGGTGCTGGCTGAGGATGAGGAAATGGTAAGAACTTTGTCTTGTGGGGTGTGTGTGTGTGCGTGTGTGTCTCTTCATCAGCACTGATGAATTACAAGCTATGTTGTTTGGCTTTTTGTCACCATGAAAGAGATAAGATTGTACAGCATTTAAATGTGTTTAACATTGCCCATCACTCCTTTTTATAGCCTAATAATAGTGCAGTCCAGGTGGTAAAACATGACCTATTGGAACGTAACACTACATTTTCAGATAAAGCAGTGGAGTGCAATGATAAAATAAAAGTCCAGATAGTGAATTTATCAAGTGCTTTGAATGCATTCATTTGACCCCAACTTCACAGCACAAATGCCCATAAGAGATTTGGTCAGTTCCACTGCACTGTTCAAACCTCACATTCAAAATACTGAACAACATTGTCCCCTGGTGGCAGATCTGATGTCCTGTCTTTTAGTGTAGATCTTAAGCCATGACCTATGCACTGTTTCATCTCTTTAGAATCGAATGCACGAGAGCATGAAGCTGTTTGACTCAATCTGCAACAACAAGTGGTTCACTGAGACCTCCATCATCCTCTTCCTCAACAAGAAGGACCTCTTTGAGGAGAAGATTACTCGCAGTCCTCTCACCATCTGCTTCCCAGAATACACAGGTGTGGTTGTGCCGCACCTGAGAACAGACACTTCTTTAATAATTGAATGCAACATCTGAAATGAAACCTCAGACGGTTTGGTTGCAGCAGGCATTGTGCAGTCTTACAAACGCATCCCAACACAGAAATAAACTGTTACTTTGAAAACAAATCACCTGCTCATTTCTCCCCAACATGTTTCTTCTCAGGAGCCAACAAATTTGATGAAGCAGCCAGTTACATTCAGACCAGGTTTGAGGACCTGAACAAGAAAAAGGACACCAAGGAGATCTACACCCACTTCACCTGTGCCACGGACACCAAGAACGTGCAGTTTGTCTTTGACGCTGTTACTGACGTCATTATAAAGAACAACCTGAAAGACTGTGGTCTTTTCTGAAGGTAGGATAGAGGGATGACAGTGTGGGTCGGAATGTTGCTGTAAAATAATCTAATATTTTACCTCAGTGACGTGGTTTATTGATTACCGTACCAAACAAACAGCAAGTTAGTAATCATTTAGCAAATTATAAATACCCGTGAATGTTTATTATTTATTGCAGCACTGAAACAATAAACCTGATAATGATACCAATTTCATACATTTATTGCTATTATGCTAAAAAAAACCACAGAAATGCTAAAAATCCTCCTGTTCCACTGTCTACAATCTGAGCATTTGCTGGTTTATTGCTAGACGATAGACTAAACAAATCCATTAATCCAGATTATAATTGGCGGATTAAATAGTACAGTAGGTAAGACTTGTTTGACATTATTGATCAATAAATCCACTGTTTAGCATAATGTAAAATCAAGTGATCTGGTAGAGAATGATTCTTCTGCGCCTCCTTTGGGCTCTGTATACAGAGGCTCATGACTAAATCTGTAGCTATGACCACATGGGACATGTCAGAGCGTCAAGTCAACTTTGACTAACCACAGGTTGGATCAAGAGCAATCACTCAACAGCATCCAACACTGGAAAGTAACCTCGAGAAGGAAAGACTCTTAGAGAGAGTCGGACAATCAATGCAATGAAATGCATATAGATATTGTCAGATAATTTATGATATGGAGAGATTACCCCAAACCATTTGTCATGTATGTAACAAGTGCATCTGTCTGTTCTCATCTGATAAGAGAGTGATCCAAAAAAGGTCTATATTTTAATAACCTGTGGATGGAACTTAACAGTCAACTATTTTTCTGGCGACCCTGTCCACTACAACCATATTAAGACTCACTCTGGACTCATGAAAAATTAGCAGTACCAGCTTTATTTTTTAGTGACTTATTAACTTTAATTACAGGCCTCAGATTGGCATAGTTTTTTTTTTCCTGTTGTGTTTAAATGGGCAAAAAAGAAAGGACTCTTGAGAGACAGAAAACAGACCGTGGTCATGGTTACATTCAGTGTTGGGCAATAATCAACTACTCAGTAATATCTTATTGTAATATTATTTACCCAGTAATGAGTGGTGTTAGGGGTTGTAATTTTTACAAAACAGTAATAATAATACAGTTCCTAAGCAAAGTAAAGCTGATTTACTGTAATAGTGCGTTACTAGATTGCAATTTGTGTTTCAGTCTGTCTTATGATGTGTATGTGTGTCACGTGGGAGGAATAAACAGATAACATAAATAATTTGCAGAGACAAAGAGAGAAGGAAATTAGCTTTACATTTCTTTTTGATTGTGTAATGCCAAATAATACGGATAATATAACATTACTTATTAAAGCACCAATATGAAATAAGTTATTATACTTCTGCCCAACATTGGTTATGTTATTTTTGGTGTAGATCTAAATATTGTCAGTCTCTTTCTTACATTGTCAGTGGTTAATTATGTTTTCATGATCTGGGTGAACCAATCATTTTGGTGTGAGGCAGGTATAATGTAATCTCTTTTTCAGGCTTGTTTTGCTGTGATTGCTGTGGATCCCCACGGAGCAGGATGAACTATTCAATCACTTTTGTATACATTCACATCACAATGTATTTATATTAAGCTGTTGTCTTTGTCATCTTTCTTTTTTGATGCAGGATGATACCTGATGCATACAGACTGCATGAGACTGCAACAGCCCTGTGATGATTACTGCTTTTCATACTGAAAACCCTGACAGAGTTGATTCCTGGGGCGGGGGGGGGGTGAAAAAGCTTCAACAATCAGTGACTTGTAACCACCACAGTCTCTGTTTATTGTGTTATTATGATTTACATATATGTAAACATGTAACATTTTATCAGGCATTTTCCAGCCATTTATTTTGGGCACTGAGTACATAATGAGTACAGGAATTTGCTCATAGAAGTAGAACTGTTACTGAGAAGGCCCTCACCTGAGAACTGCTGTTTGCAATCAGATTAGCAACATAATGTAGATCATATGAACTGACCGGATTAAATGGAAGATAGTTGTTGAAAGCAAAATTTGTTATAATAATTGCAAATGAAAACACAATTCAAGCATTTAAGGACCAATCTAAGAGCCGCTTGTTTCATTTCTTTTTGTATTCAGATTTGTATTGGTTTTAGTGTTCATAAGTTTTTTTTTTTTGTTTTATTTTTCCATTTAATTTTGAAGTACAATAAGTGGATGCAGTACAATATTAATGTTTTTTATAAAAAAAAAATCACATGACCTTATGTTAACTAAAGCTGGCATTTTATGAACCTTTTGACTGCACAGAGCTTATTTTTAGAAGAAAACTTCCAAGCATGGAGAATGAACACGAATAAAGGGAAATGTCTTTTGTACAATGTTTACACAATCGATATTCATAGTTGTACTATAGTGCATTGTTCTGCATGACTGTCCATAGAATAGCCTGTTTATCCCCACACAAACTGAAGAACATTCCCTAAGTAACTTTAAAGAGAGAAAACAGAAAAGGTTGTACGTATGTCACTTTTATGATATCTGCAAGGTTTAGACAGTCTGTCCCTAACATGGATGCTCTGTACCATTTGTTTAATTTCAAGTGTTTTCCCATATGTTTGTGCCTTGGTATTTGTTTACACTTCTTTAGAGACGAGCTATCTTCATAGTGAGAATTAGGGCTATTTCTACTTCACTATAACTCACAGAACCCATTATTTAAGACGCACCACAACACTGAGACAAATGGGTGATAGTTGTTCATGAATATTCAATGTAAATAAAGTTTGGTCAAACGATCTTTTATTTTGCGGTGTGATACGTAGAAAGTAAAAATGCATAAACAGAATATTATGGTCTTTCACATTTTGGAACAAACATCTAATAAAGGAAAACTAAAACAGACTACAAAGAGTGGGTTATGTAAAAGAAACATGCCTGTGTTGAATTGGTACATGTGAAACCTGAGGTTATATCGATAAATATTTCAATGGCTCTGGTAATTTTATTTTTTATGTTATTTTATATTTTTACTTTGTCACATTAACCAACATAGTAACTGGTTAAGCACAGTAAACACATTAAATAATTAACAATAAATGCTGTTCCAAAGATGAAATTATCCATTCCTACTTTTTGTGTCTATTTGGGATGATGATTATTTTTAAATCTTTATTTTTGGAGAGCTGTTCCTGTGACACATCGTATGTCAAGACAAAAGCAGTTTGATTTCTGGTGCCATTTTTAGATTTTTATACATAAAAATGTTAAGATAATATTTCAGAAAAAAATACAGAAAATTCAGAAAAAAAAACATTAACGAAATGTTAGCAATTCCAACTAAAATGACCACATGGTCCAATGAATGCAATTGTTATGAAGAATACTTATTTAAGTTAAGACAATAATTATAACTTTGACTTATAGCCTACATCATGTTCAAACAAGCTTTAGCTCGACCAGTTAATATGCTGCTCAGTTTCATTTTTCTTATCACTTAAATTATACAGTGTTTGCTCAGGTCTTCAAAGTCTTAAAAAGTATCGAATTTTGTGTGAAAGTCTTTTTAAAAAGTCTGGGAGAAAATGGTTTAGCTCATAGTATATGCGTTCATCCATCCATGTAATCATTCATTCATGCTTTTATAGTTCTGACCATGTGCTTGGTGAGAAACGTATGCACTTTTGTGATTTTCATGTTTTAAAACATGTTTGTAAAAAAAAAAAAGTGAATGTGAATTCTGCGTTAGTTCCCGCATACATTCGTGCTTTTATTAAAACGTACTTTTTGACTAAACACAACAGGTAGAAAAGGTACCAAGAAAGTAGGCGCACCAATATGGAGTGTCATAAAGTCAAGGTCTTGAAAAAAATTTTTTTAAAGTCTGGAATTTTTATTTGGGAAATATATATATATATATATATTTATTTAAATGCAACGTTCAAGCTTGTGGTTGTTTTTGGTACTTTATCTCCAGGGCATGTTCCAGACTGAATTACAATACAAAACGTCAAAAACAGAGGAGGAGGACCAGTCCCAAATGTTTTTCTCATCTCCACATGAAATGAGCAGCTCACTTGATCCCAATAGCAAGTTTGCAATTCAAAGCAGCCGTTGAGAAAACCATGAATAGACTGTATTTATGTTAAAGACCTGAATAGAGGGTGTGAAAGGTCTTACATTAATGTGGTGCGGAGTAAATGGTGAATAGGCCGAACTGTTAACAGACATCCACAAGGTGGCGACATGTAGATATTAGCAAATCAGTATGTGCATGCAGTGTCACAGAATCTAGCCATAGACAAACTTTTGACTTTATATTCTGCATTAATTATACACAACAAACACAAGTAAATGAAAAAAAAAAATCTCTCACCAAATAAAATTAGACACCAGTGAATACATCAACCAATCAAAGAGATTGTTGACTTTGATTTGGATTCTAAATATGGGGGAAAACAACTTTAAACCATGGCTGTGTACATGTATCATTACAAAATATTACTATTGCTATTATCACTGTTGTTAAATTTAAGTTATCTTAACACCCATCTCCAGATGTGGAGTTCCCCCACCGCTGTTTTCAGGCGAATTGCCATTGGCTGATTTTGGGCTGCGCTGCGCTGATTGGCTGCAGAAACAAAGCTCAGCATCGTCAAAGTCCGCTGACAGAGCTTGGTCTCTCTCATAGACACACATACACGCGCAGACAGAGAGAGAGAGAGAGAGAGAAGGTTTCAGCTGTGAGAGGCTGCAGATCCGTGGATGTGTTGAATGTGACGGGACTCCAAAAGTGAGAAGAACAGTTTATTCAGACAAGTGTCAGGATCCTGGACTTCTGCAGAATTTTACTCTCAAGCAATGGTGAGTTTTTTTTTGTCTTCTTCTGCACGCGCGTTCCAACATCTGGACAATACTTTGGCATTATTTATTAGCATGGTATTACTGTAATATTGTCTCCTTATTGCCTTGCTATACCATTGTTATTACCAACCTAGACATTTCATTAGAAATAAGAAATAAGATCCCCTCTTACAATTATTATCATAGTATTACCATAATGTAACTGCGCTGTAAAAGTGTCTTAATATCATTTATGCATTTAGGGCTTAGTTTATAGTTATGCTTATTTATAGTTCATACTTTTCTAGAAAGGGATTTCCTCTAATGAGTGTTTTAAAAAGCTTTTTGTATATTATGCTCTATACCCCTAAAGTCAGATTTGATTGAAACCAAATTGAGTGAGTCACAGCTCCCTGTGGTGTGAAGCAACCAAGGAGAACATGGCTTTTTTAAATTAGAGGCACACTGACCACAGAGTCCCACTGAGGATGTCTCTGTATGCCAGATAAGTCTCCCCCTGGGGACCAAATGGTTCAGCACCCACAGCTGTGATAACACCATGGCATTGTGGTGTCCTTTGATAATCCAAGCCACTCTCTAGCAGAGCAAAGAGGCTCAACATTGTACAGAAATTACACAGAATGTTATGATATTTGCACTTCCTCTGCTTATCTGAAATGAGGAATATGGTAGGATTAATATATGTAATAATATGTAATTTAATACATTTCATTAATAAATAATCAATGTGTAATTCTAAAATGTAGCAGTCATTTCCTGTGTTATAATTCAGACCAGTCAACATCCTGCACGCTTGGGAAATCTGAGGGGATAAGTGGGCCTCTGCACTCCTCCATGATTCAGCTTCACTTTGTTCCAACTTCCCCTCTAAAGCTTTAGCAGACGGGGAGAGTTCTCCCAGAATAAAATGTGCATCCTGTACTCAAAAATCATGACTTCTTTATTCTCTCATACTGCAATGGTCTGGTCTCAGGAAAGCTGCTCTGAGGTTTGTCAGGAATGCCTGACTTGTTATATGGTCATACAGCAGAGTGATCTCAGCTGGTAAAAATTTTATTGGCCCAGTTTTTGAAATGAAACGGGGAACTTTTGAAGCTTTCACCAAAGCACAGTCTAACTGCTCTGTGGTCTGCTGAAGAACTTGACTTGAACTTTTTCCCCTCACTTTAAGTTGTTTTGCCAGTTGATTTATTTGTAAATGCAGCTTTAAATTCCGCCTGCAACACTGAACCTCTGTGTCTGTCTCAATGTGTAGCTGTGTTTAGGAGATTCTACTGACTGCCTCCGGGACCAAGTACAGTACATGATGAGATCCTTGCAGGACCTGAAGCAGATAAGCAGGCCAAGGCCGCTGAGTGAACCATGTGTCCGGTCCTTCACTGCAACACGACTCTGCAAACAGAGGACACAGCAGGACCAACTCACTCAGCTACGTGTCTCTGATGCCAGTGAAGCCAGCACATATGACTCTGCTTGCTGCTTGGCCAGCCATGTGGAAGAGGAGGAAGAGCAGCACCAGCATGAACGACTGACACAAGGCTCCCCGAGCAGTGAAAAGAGTGTGGACTTTGACTCGGGTTACTCCGAGGCTTCTTGGCAAGATGAAGGTGTGGTATTGAGGAGGACCAGAAACGTGCGCGTCTCCTCTTCTGCCTGTCTCCGCACAAACCGAGGACCTTCTGGCCGCATCCGTCCTAAATCAACCTCAGATGCTTGCCTGGAGCGCTGGACCTCATATGAGGCCACTGACCCAGAGGACTGGACAACGCTGCTGCTGAGCAGAAGCAGAAACAGACAACCTCTCGTTCTGGGGGACAACAGCTTTGCTGACCTTATAAAGAACTGGATGGACCTTCCAGAGTGTCCTGAGCCAGCCCACATGAAGCCCAGTGCCAGTCGAAGCCTTGCTAGAGACATTTTAGACAACATGAGGAAGAGACTAGGAGACATGTCTAAAAGTGTGGAGGTAAAGCTAAGACCAGCAGACTCCAGAAGAGTCAGCAGGACAGCAGAGGCTCCCAAACGAATGTCCTGCCCTGTGGGACTCCAGAATTTCAAACCGTTCTTTCACCAGTCACACACTGGACTGCACCAACTGGACACTGAGTTCTTCAATTTCACTGCTCTCATGAAGACTGGCAGCCGACAACCCATCATATGCAATGACATCATCGGATACATTTGAGTGAGACTGTAACTACTGACCCTGAAGTAGAAATTAAAACAAAATGCTTCTATTTTTTTAATATTCATACATCTGGAATAAAAGATTGTGTGTATTTAATAAAAAAAACTGCGTTGTGTTTTGAGTTTGAGCAGTTGCACGTGTGATAAATACATTAATTATTTTCACATCTCCCCTTTAGTTTCTGAAAAACGTTATTTTAAGCCCCTTTTTTATTACAGTACTGTGCAAAAGTCTTAGGGCACCACTGGCTTTGTTGTTTCCATGTCTGTCAAAGTCTGCGATCTTGATGATGAGACTGAAAGTTGTTTTCAGTTAAACTTATATAACACGTGTGTCTGATGCTCAAGCATGTCTTGACATGAAACAGTAGCACTAACACAGGTTTAGTCAGTAATATTAGTGTTCTACTCCAGTTTTTAGAGAGCCACGGTCATGTAAGGTGATGTGGGTCCCACTAAATATTTGACACCTTAACCTGTGTGAGCTGTTTCTTCCCTGAAAAATGTGTTATTATAAAACTACATACACGTTTCCTGTATTTTCTGGATGTGTTCAAAAAAGGGGGTAGAAAAATAATTATACTGTACAGTCATTATAGCAGTGCTAAAGCAACAAATCCAATGTTGGTCTAAGACTACTGCACACTAATGTATAACTATGATTTTAAGCTTTTTGTGCACTGAATGTTTTCAAATTTGAACAACTAACTGATGTGTTTGAATGAAAAAACAAGACACTTTTATTGTATTCTTGTCCGGAAAAGAATTTAATAACAAACATCTTTCAATCAGTTGCTTGCATCTCTAAATATTTGCAGGTGGTGGCAAATCGTTGAACACACAAAACAAGACAACTTAGGGCAGGTAAAGGTCTTTGAAGATGTGTACAGTCTCTCTGTTCTGACAAGCTCAAGGTTTCTTCATTTTTAGGCAGCAGCTGTGCATGTGTTAAGAAGAGGATTTAGACAAAACAGCACCCAGAATCTTCAAAGTACTGCACCTAGTGTGCCAGATGCCCTGCCTTACTGTGGCCATTTCACAACATGCCCAGCAGGATCTATATTACATCTCAGTAGTATTAGTAGTCTAGCTTTGCTATACCCGGTCATCTAAGGTTTGTAAGCATCTTCATAATCTCCTTACATGATTTCACAAAAGACACATTTTTCATGTAAATCTAAACCAAAAATTGTTTGGCAAAACGAAACCTAAGAGATGGCCATGGTTTCTTGATTGGCAGATAATGGCACAGAAAAGCCCACAAGACAAACAAATGAACAATGGTCAACCTTTGACCATTTTGTTTTGTATTTTATATTTTTTTATGACTTGGCATAAAGACCAGGACCACTTACTTATTAATTTCCCATTAAGTGTTGTCACACTAAAAATCATAGTATGACAGTATAGTTATTCAACGCCCGAGTGGAATGTGAAGCAAAATAAATTGACGGACTAAGGCAATAAAGTCGAATTGTTTTTGCATGATGTCACAGGTTCATCTTGCTTTATCACACTGAAGCAGTTCCATGTGAACTTGGTGCAAACTTCCTGTCCTGATGATGTCACAGGAGCAGGTACCTGATAGGCAGGACTGACTCACAGTCCTCTTCTTCTTCCTCAAATGAGGGGATCAACTCCAGCATCTTCTTATGTGGAGGGACGTCTGCTTTAGTGACCATTCTCACCACATCAGACACACTACAGAAGAATAAATATATTGACACAATCGTGGTGAGAATAGTGAGTGTGAAGATAAAATCATGAATTCAACAAATGTACATGTTTGTATTTGGCAACTGTAAAAAGGACATGAATATATTCTGTCAAGAGACCGAAATCTTACAATTTGGCTGTTCTTGACAACAACATTTCTTCCTCCTGATTCATTTACTCAACTAACAAATCGAAATTAAGAAATCGAAACATGTTTTAAATTTGAAAATATCTGCTTATTAGATCATGTACATTGTTACATTATTTTATCTTTTACCATTTTCATATAATCATAGCTGGTAAGTTCCACTTTCACCCTAAATTGGCCCAACAAAGGAAGCTCAGGGCAGAACAACAGCACAGGAAGTGAGTACCACAGAGGGCATTTGTCATGTACAGGCAGCCATGCACATACTGCACTCTACCTCTATCCTGCTGTTGGTCAATCTAACCACAACACTAGTTCCAGTTCCCCAGAGACCAAGCCATCAAAAAGAAAAGGACATGCTCAGCCTCTTGCATGATCAACAAGACCTCACAGCAAAGTTTCGGTAAATACTGATCTGAATCAAATATTTTAATTGAAATGAAGCATGATTTATTTCTTGTTTTCCTCCTCCTGGAAATCCAAACATCCCTGAGGGTGCATGTTGCACTCACGTCTTTGTCCTCAATCTGCCACAATGTGCTGAACAGGCCTGAACAACATTAGTTTGCAGATGCAGAAAGAAAAAAAATAGTTGGCACTAATTTAACTCTTTAACTCTTATCCTCGACAAACAGAAAGAAGACTGAGTGGGAGCAGTCTCAATCATCAGTGGTTAGTGATGAATGTGAGTGTGTCAACAGCCTCTCTCCTCACGGGGCTCACAGGAAACACCTCATCCTGCCATTAGCCTTCTAAACAAACAGTGGGACGCTGCTTATTGTTGTTTATGTGTGAAGGGCTGTGAAACATGTGTAGTCATCTACTGTATATGAAACATGCTGCTGTAGTGGAAGTACCTCTGCTGAAGCCTCTCCTCTTGTCCACTGTATAGGACAGCAGGTCCATAGCAGAGACTGCAGATGGTCAAGTTATATTTTGCCTGCACAAAGAAAAATGATTCAGTTACATCTGTATAATAATATCATAACAGGGAAAGAAATGCCTCCATGCATTAAGCAGAGGTGATTAATACCAGGACACCATTCTGCAGAGCTACAGCTCTTCTTATGACCTGTGGCCAATAACAACTACAGCAGTTCAGGTTCCTCTGCTGTGTCTCCACTAACAGACCATAAGGAACCAAAGGAAGTCAAAGGTTAAAGGAAACCCGCAGCAAATGAGACTTGCCAATTTATTTTCCCTTTGCCTCCGTGCAACAAACTTCATCAGAATCACTAAACCAAATGACAATAAGATGTGTGCCAAAAGAAACAGACATAGAATCATGTATCACAGGTAACCTATGTCATATTATTAATACACTGCTGTCTTCAGCATATGAGATACATGAGATGTGTTATAATTGTTTTTCAACCGTGGTCCCGTGGGCCCACTGTCCTACATGTTTTATACGTAAAATGAGGTGTGTTGGAGCAGGGCAAGATCTAGAACATGCAGGACAGTGAGTCCCCGGGACCAGGGTTGAGAAACACAGAAGGAAAACAGTTGTGATACAGTGTCAAAACAGAGTTAGCTTTACTAAGAAGATCAAGTTGCAAGAGTTCTAACATCCTCGTCAACTTATTTCTTCAACAATATTTTATGTATCACTTTCAAGTACATTCTTTACCAACTATACTGCGATAAGTAGGAACCTAAAGACATTTTGGGAAATGCATTTTCTCCTCTCTTTCTCTGTGATGGTAGGAAAGAATAGCAAAGTTTTAAATGGAATAGGTGCAAAGTGGTCAGCCATTTCAAACAATGGGCATTGTGTTGCACTAGAAGAAGGTGAATAGGTCTAAGAAAGAATGAATTAAATATGCACTCACTGGCATGGGGTGTGAAAGAAATTGTGTTTCCTGTCTGAGAGGAGTAAGTGTGTGTGTGTGTGTGTGGGGGTACCTTAATATACTGGATCAGCTCTCCCAAGGTCATTTCCTGCTGATTACCACGCCTGCCCTCAACAAGGAAGTCATCCCACAGTGTGTATTTCTGTCCTGCAACCTGCCGATAGACATGTTTCATTCACAAACACACACACACACACACACAGAGAGACAAAGCTGACAGATGAAGAATCACATGCAGTGAGGGATGTGCAGGAAACGTTGGGGACCATAACAAATCCCTGGACACTCACACACAGAGAGGCTGCCCTTTTCATCACTGTGTTAAAAAGCAGCTGAGAACGATCCGCGATTCCCCCGAGTGCTGCTGTATAGACCCTAACAAGCTACCATGAGGTCAAGAAGGTGCTTCCTCATATATGAGTCGGAATCTGTGTTTTAACTTTCCACCTATGAGACTTACTTACTTCTGAACAATCATTCTGAGCTAAAACAAAACCAAAACAAACAACCTTGTCAGTGTTTGTATAATTTAGGGCAGATGTTCATAGTGCAACTTCAGTGTGAGGCTGCACCGGACTGAATATGTGTTGCTCCGGGCAGTGAAATAATGACATAGGAATTTTTCCAGACACCTTGCCAGATAATAGTTCAAGTGCCTGAAGTTTCCTTTCGGAATTTCCTGCAGTTCCTTGAGTCTTCTCTGTTCAAGACTCACTGAAATAAAAGGGGATTTTTAATTAATTAGGTAAATAAACAGTTTGAACACAAAACCTTGGGTCTCAGGGATACAAATTTGTGTTTGACGAAAAGATTGGGGAAAGGTTTTACATGTGGTTAAGAAATCGAAAGACACTATAGTAGCTCTGGGGCTCAACATGTGCTGTTAATGTCAGCATGTTAATACAATGAAAATGATAATACACTAATGGCAGGTATGCTTTCAATGCCAAAAGCGAATTAGCGTGATGATTCAGAAAAATGGAGGGATCACCAAAGTATCACTGTTTACCCTGAATGAGATATGGTATTATGAGATATTTCACTAAAGACTAAAAATGTCAGCCTCATGTTACGAGGGGAAAGCTCTTGCATCGCAGATGTCACAAAGACACGGGAAAACGGAAGATTATTGTTTGTAGAAAAACCTTTGTTGATATATTTTATTTTGTGCTAAATTGCTGGACTGATTGACCATCAGGCTGAGTTTCTGCCCCCTATTGTGATACTCACTGACTGCTCAAAAGACTTCTACCAAACTTCACCAGACAAATTATTAGTGTCAGTATGTCAGTAGCTGGAATACAATACACACATCAATACATTATGACTAGAGAAATGTGATTATGGAGTCTTGAGAGGCTGGATGAATGTAGTCATTTATTAAGAGTTGTAACATGTTTCCTTCTACTGCTTCAGGCTCAAATCTCTCCCTACAGCACAGAAGCCAACTCATACCCCTTACATATGTTCGGATTTTAGCATCAATGTCCCTACATCAGTTCTGCATCCACCAAGTAATTATCCCCATAAGATCAACCTTGGATCCAACAAAAACAATGTCTGACACTCAGGCAGATTAATTTAACTCCTGCAATTATAAACACTGATGTTTGTACTGCCACTGGACAGATCACATAATACCTTTATCGTAAACATTGTAATCTACACCAATGTAGGACGTAGTAAAAACACCACCTGACCTGAACTGCGTCGGGATTCCTCACATGCAGAAAATGTGTCATTTGGTCAATCAAACCTGCTCACACATGTGCTGTGTGGTAAAAGAAGTTGTGACGATCAAAACTTGGCTCGGGATGCAAATACCAAAACGCCAGCTAAACCTGGGTCCAATTATCTCTGCTCCAGCAGCCAAGGGGAACATTTTGAGTAGCCCTCCCAACTCCCACCAGTCGTGGGGACTGGGGTTGTGGAGACACACTTGAGGTATAATTCTGTTGAAGTCTGATGGGTGTCTGGGCCCTTTGTCCCCATTTTCAGACAAAGCATGTTTTGTTTCTTTGATGTTTGTCTTACTTGTGCTCATGTTTGCATCTGTAAAGGTTTTGGAGAGTGAATTCATCAGTGCAACTGCAAAGACAACAAGAGCCTGAAAGGTACAATGTATAAAAATCATTTTGCTTTAAATTATCTCATAAATGCACTTTGTTTTTCATGGGTTCATGCCAGACATTTTCACGTGAGTGCGTTTGTGTTAAGATGCTGATTTCACACAATGCATAGCAAAATTGCAGGCTATTTTTACACTGTCTCCTCCCTTCCTCGCATTCATATCTGTCACACAACTCTAGCAGTGGCCTAAAGCCAATCAACTCTACTGTCAGTCAAGACACATACAGTTTTAAACTCATTAGTAATATAGCAGGAGAGAGAAAACATGTGCAAGAGAGCCAAAATGGAAGCTGGAAACAATTTAATGGTTTCCCACAAGCACAACTACACTATGTCTTTGTCATGGAACTTACACAGGCTAAATAGTTATCTCTGTGGAAAGAGAAGACAAGTGACACATAGAGTTATCATGTCTCTTTGACAGCCACAGCAGGAACTGGAAACAAACTCTACTTTATGTGATATCCAGCTCTATTCTAAAAAATACAACTTTTGTGCTTTTGTCAAATATTCTATGTGAAAAGGTTCCCTCCTACTTTTTCACCTGCCCACATGCCCCAGAGCAATTAGGCTCAGTGAAACCACCTGTGGGTGATTAGCTGAGCTCAGAGTGAGGCTGATCATAGGTGTGTGTGTGATTGTCTACACAGACAGAAATTTAAATGAGTGTTTTCCTTAACAATTCTTGTTTACTGTCCAAGTACAATTTAACATGTGCTTGAGGATATTTTACGTGTTTCTATTATAGGATGAAGGGTACTGACTTGTTTTGTCGTTAGTTTACCCAATTTTACCTTCACAATGGTACAGTCCAATTAAGGTGGAGGTAGGAGGGGTTTAAGAAGACATCTGGCCATTAGTTGAGCTGGGGAAGAGCTCATATTTTTGTTATTTGCCTGGGACCTTGGCTTTTTTGGTCAATAATGCCACATTTTTTGTGAGCACAAACATGTGTTTCCTGAGACCTTCTTTTAACAAAACACCAACTAACTGACCACCAAACTCAAAGGAAGAAAAACTCCCTAATTTATGGAGCGTTGTTACCTGTAATGCTACATTCTAATAAAGTAACTGGTTGACACTGCAGCCCTAAAAGGACAAGTCTGATACAATGTTTAACATCAAACAAGTCCACTACATTAATGTTGAGTGAGGTTGTCTATGTAGAGAATTACTGGCTAAGAGGTCACCTGTTATGTTGGTAACAGTGGGTATATGTGAGCAGGGGTTTCCTGCTTGATGACACCTTCTAAAAAACTGTAATAATTTATGGTCATGACTTTTGAGTTGAGTCGCACAAAATGCATTAAAACCAGTCCATCTGACAATGAATATAAAAGCTCTGTCCTTTCCAGAGGTTTATTTGTTAAGCTGGCAGTCAAGATTCTGGGTGGTTTGGCCTTCAGAGAATGAGTACAAGACAAATGTCTACTTCA
The DNA here is from genome assembly GCA_016785285.1 of Brachirus orientalis. NCBI lineage: Eukaryota > Metazoa > Chordata > Actinopteri > Pleuronectiformes > Soleidae > Brachirus > Brachirus orientalis. The sequence goes on from JAFBJR010000316.1 coordinate 917,277, forward strand.
TGAGTCGAGTGGAATAAAGCAACAGTGGTTGACACACAAGTGGATACTCTGTCAGTTCTGTCCTTGGAGGACAGCCAAATCTCTCATATGCTCCACATATTGTCCTCATAAGGTCAGACTTTAAACTTCCCCTTTAAAGGTAGAGCTTGAAACTTCACCCTAAAACATAACACAGATGGTCTTTCCAAAACAATAAGGTAACATGACATTCTGAGTTTTAAACTGCTTCTCTATGGATAACCACACACTGTTGTACTGTACAATAGTATATCTGGACTCTATCTCATAAATACTATTCAGCCTTCTTGCTGCACATGTCCCCTGTTCATACGCAAAGTTATCATGCCACACAAACAACTACATATTAGGATGCTTCCTCTTGTTGACAGGATGCTTGAAAAGCCCCCCATGGCAGTAAGAGCTTCCAAGGAAATAAATATATTAATCTCACATTCACTCTCACAGATACAGTTGGTCAGTTTAGTGTCGGAATAACCCCCAACTTTGCATGTTTTTGGACTGTGGGAAGAAACTGAAGTACCCAGAGAGAACCCATATGCACACAGGGAGAAAATGAAACCATAAATGTATTATTACCATGGAAAAAAATGACCCTTTTATCAATAGATGTGGGATGATGTCCCATAAAATGTAGCCTTAAATTCAATACAGACAGAAGAGGTGAGCCATTCTCTTGTGTTGAAATGCACTTTACAGAATTACACAATAAAAAGTTCAGGAATATCCATCTTGTTTCCAATGAGCCATAACTCTGAGTGAGGAAACAAAAATCAACAAAGCCTCACTGTCACTGCCTGGATCCACAAACATACAGTAGTTTATTTGAATAATACTTCTTTTCTGCTTTATATAATTGCTATATTTTGGTGGTACTTTAATTTTGATTAATAATGTCATCACTTTTTAATCTGTTAATTTATTAAAACCTTTTGTGTTCACTGACTTTATTTTTTTTTTTTTGGTTTAAATTACTGGTAATCTTCACATTTTCAGTGATTCACAGAAAACACCTCTAAACAAATCAGGGTCGACAATGAAGTCTTGTAAGTTGGGATTGACGGGAGCCAAAAATAGATCCCTCTGTCTGTAGATGTACATGTACGTGAGCGCATGAGAATGTAGAGCAGAAACAGGAAGTTCAGCCAAGTCAACCTGATAAGGAGGTCGAATGAATCTCAGTCTGATTGTGGTCGACTTCGTTATTCTGAACACGTCACTGCGTTTGGAGTGTGTAATCTTAATATGAGTGCTAAGTGCTGCCCTGTAACACAATGGTGCATTTTTGGAGACAGGAAGTTTGGATCAGGCAAACCTCGATAAGTTCTATACTCCCTGCAGTCTGCCACAAGAAATAAAACCGAGGCCCTGTCTTTTCAGCTTCATTATCTGGCCAGAATCCAAACGATGGAAACCTTTTTACAACCTGCTGTGGCTAGAGGCCTGTCTCTTCAAAGGCAACTCTTTTTCTTTGGAGGGCTTCAAAGTGAACTGAAGCAGATGGATGATCTGTGGGGTCTTGGATCATATTTTCATTCTAATCTATTTTTGTTTTTGCTAGATTTCCTCTTGACAGTTGGGTTACTATTTTTAAAGCGCTCATATCCTGATATAGTCTTCTATTGAGGCTGAAAGTCAACAATATTATTAATGTCACTTCTAAATATAATTGTATTGCACATTTATGCAAAAACAAGTAGGAATGGACAAGAATGCACATTCATTTTTGTCTTTTTTATGATTATGTCTTTTGTGTTTGGTTGAATGTAATCAAATATTCAAATGACATAATATCACATTATTCACTAAGTTAAAGAAGAGTAAAATGTAAAAAATAACTATCACGAAACACTATATGGAGTAATCAAGCAAAAATAGCATGAGAAAATGAAACAACATTCTAAACAACTTTACCAGACCATTAAGTGGAAAATAAATTTCCTCTTTTTCCATGTCGACTTCATAAAGTATCATTATGCCTTTGTTTGCGTCAGAAAAGTCACCCACTAATTCTTTTGATTACATTCTGTTGTGAATCAATTTAGAGAGAATATTAGTTTAAACTGATGAATATGAAAAACTACTGATATCATTATACTGTATGTTACAGCATCATTTTAATTTGGCACAAAAGCTTCTACCAACTCTATCTCTGTTATCATTTATGGCTTCAAGCCAAAATAGCCTATACATGCTTTATCTAGTCTACTCTAGACTAATCCACCAAAACCATAGTAATAACCCAGGTGTTTCCTGTTTTGGGGCCAATTTGACAAGGTTGGAAAGGTTTGATGCTGGTGAAGAGCAAATGATCTACGAGGAAAACTGGTTTCAAACCTTTGGTCCCCACTGTACATCTTCAGGACATGTTTGTTTGAGTTTTTCCTTTATTGTCTTTTTTTTTTTTACAAAAGGACAATTGTACTGTCATGTAAAAAGTGCCCTTTGTCTGTGTCATCTGCTACCTGATCACTATTGATCAACAGTCTTTTCGGACTGCAGTGGCAAAACAGATGGCTGGGACCTCCAACTGCTCACTCCGGCCCTCTGCAATTCAGTTTTAACACCCGTGGGAACTGACAGTCTTACACAATGAATAAGCAGTATAATGAATTAAAAAAATTACCAATTTGTATTAAAGACGATGAAAAATTAAGACTAGACTTTATAGGATGACTTTTGACACACTGATAGTGAAGGGTGGAGGAGGAGCAGGAGCAGGAGAGGCAGTTGACTAGTTTGCAGACACTTTCAGAGACCGTGCTGAGTTTGCCACAGACTGAAATCAGCTCTTTGCTGCTGAAAGGATTCCATTGACGTGTAAAACAGCAAACACAATCTCAGTGTGATTGTCTTTCAAATGAGAAGATAACAGCACTCCACCTGACTGAAAATGACCTGGGGCAGAAGGTCTGAGTCAATAAATTGCTCCTCTTGTAAATGGGCCACCGACACGTTGGAGCCTGCAGAGACACGCACACTCACACAGTATGTTTCTGATCGCTGTTGCACCTATACTGCCATTAACTATCATTAAAGTTATTCAAAAAAGATGCAAATGCTTCCACAAATACTAATGAAAGCGATTTTTACTATTACATATTTCTTTTCTATGTGAAAGGGTTGGATATATAGTATATTAAGGTGGAAGGGTGCTCTGATTTGACTGACGTCTTGCCAATTTAAGTCTTACACAGATTATTGTATTGGATTATTTTCTGCACAAATTGCACTCAATTTAACTACATGCAGATTAGAATAATAGCTACAGTATTCCATTTACAAATGCATCACATTTGACTGACAGGTTCAATTCAAAATTTGGTGCTACATTCCAATATGAACTATTGATCATCTGCTTTAATCAAAGGTCACACTCTTGAGTTGTGTGATGTAATGGTATATGGACAGATGTAATGTTTCCATGCATTGGTCACTGGAGCAAGTTATTGATATAATGTATGTCGGTCCACACAATGTCCACGTTTTTATCAGCAGTTAATGAGCTGTTACATTATCTGACGCTGGACACAAACAACTAAACAGACACATGTGATTATGTCGCTCACAGCTGCATCTACTCACTTACTGTAGAGGGAATGTTTCTATTATCTCAGCTTTAATGCAATTTTAAAACATTTAATAACCACAGCACTGTATGGCTGTAATGGGTCTTGAATCCACAAGCCTCTCACACTACTGCCAACTGGTGTGTGTGACTTTTGTCTCTTTCATTACAAAGGAAATTAAGGATTTAAATTTGGTAGTAAAGGATATAATTAGCATAAAATCCACTATAACACCCACTAGGAGCCAATAAAACCCTGCAGCCACAATCTGTTTATGTACATTTATTGCTTGCGGTCCTTAATGAGCACATTGACATGGTTCAGAGTAAGATGTTATTTTAGAACATGTTTGTAAAATAAGACAGCAGCAGGCAGACGATCAGTACCTTTCCATGCACAGTGCAGCTCAAGTGGGCCATTTAAGTGGACATCTGTCTTTGCACCAGTGTGCCTGTCTACACCACACTTATTAGCAACATGCCTCCTTTCAGTTTGTTAGTATTAGGCATTTTCAGGTTGACCTGTTACATCACAGACCAAAACAACACTAGCATAATTTAGTCTCCAGTCAGTCGAAAGATGCTGGTTTGGATTTTTCTTGCTGTTGTCTTCCTGTGTAGACTGCCTGTATTAGTACACTCTTAATTACATAATGTGACTGCTATTCCAACTTTGAAATTCAGTTAGACTTACATGTTTACATGTCTTTTCTGAGTCTGGTTTTGATTAGTTTTTTCCTAAAGTCAGGTAAAAGTACCAAGTGCCTCACAGAGCAAAAGACAGGATATAGTATAGATGTAATTCACCACCTGTGACATAATTACATATGGTGACTCAAGCGGGGAGGGGGGGGGCAGGTACATGTATGAACAAGCAAAGATAAAAAGCCTTCATAATTCACTTTGTAGTTACATTTTTACCCAAGAAATGTAAATTTAATGTGACTGATGGGAAACTGGAGCTCCAGTAAGAAAATACTGAAAGAAATCCTATTCCACAGGCCATGTGTTTTTCATTAAAAACACTGTGTATGTGTGAGATGAGCCTTTGGCTTTTTAATTTGGCTGAATAAGGAGCATGTATGTTGCTGACTTTATGAGCCACACCACACAAGGGCTGAATAAACAAGTTTTTATTCTGTGTGAACCCTAATCTGATTTTATATTGACAAAATAAAAGTTTATTGTCAAATTTTTGTTGATGATATAAAGGGGAAGATAATGACAAAAAGGAGAAATAGAGAACAGCAGTTACAGTACAGTGCACTTTAAAAACAACAGATGACAACAACATGAGGCCAAACACACAAAAACTCTAAAAAAAAAAAACAGAAGGCACGAGCTGTCTTTGTTGATCACAGATTACACATTATCCCACTAGCCCTATTCATGTCTACGTCTTGAATTACAGACTGCACAATGCAGCTCAATGCTGCAGTTCCCGGAGGAACGGTGCAAGGTTTGGATAGTGTTCACCTTGTTCTTTACCGGCACAGTCCACATAAACCAACACAGATTTCACCACATCCAAGGCAAATCCTCCCCCTTAGTTGTTCTCTGTCCCTCTCTAAGCCATTCCCTGTTATTTGTGTGACAGATGTGTGACCTCCAATTATAGAAGTGCTCAAATCACAAATCAAGCAGCTGCAAGGTTTTGCTGTCTACATGTCAAGCGACATAACCACTACACTAGCAAAAGCAACAGCATTGTTGCTCCTTCCTAATTTTAAAATGTCAATAAAATTATATTTTCCAAGAAAGTTGTGAATACTAAGTTATTCTTAACTGAGTATAGAGACGCTGGACACATAATCCCTGCCTGCTCCTGATGCTCTTCAGAGCATAAGGCAACATCACATCAGGCTCTCTGGGAAATCTGGTTTCAATACTTTGTTTCCTGTGAAGGCAGGAAATAGCCGTCATTTCTGCAGGCAATTAACAAAGAACCAGTGTGAGCACTGGCCTTGCAGTGGCTTCCTTGAGATCAGGAGGCTTACCCTCAATGCTTCTAATTCAATTACAGACTGAAAGGGCAAGTTAGAGAAGAGGTTCACCGTGGGAGTGTGAAAGGGCATGAAGTTAACTCCACAGTGTGGAGGATGTGTGCACAAACATGGAAGAGGGAATATTTCCATGGCATATAAAAAGCAGGCAGCCTCACAGACGAGTAAAGACAGTGTAAACTGCTATGTACTGAGCAAGTTCCCAAAGGGGATGACGATAGAGCCTTTTAATACCCAGCTGAAACTTGTCCTCTGTCATGCCCATGGGTGATTTTCCTCTGTTTTACTGACGCTGCAGCTCAGTTACAGTTATAGCAGTAAAACTCTCATTAATCTTTGCTGCTCTTGAGATACCCTTTAATGTTTTTGCAATAATAAAACTGTCGGCACTGTCTGCAAGAGCTGCAGGGAACTTGGGCCTATCAAGTTAACTGTGCAGCCTCTTCCAAAGACTTGCTTTCCTGACAAACCAATTGCTAAAATCTGACGGATGTAAGACTAATTATAAAAGTGAAAGAATTTTAAAGTAGGACAGAAGTAATTACAATATTACAAAACCAAAGCAATATTTAAATGAATACTAAATGTTCTACAAAGCCAGGGAACTGCAGAAATGGAACTGCAGAAATAATTATCTGGGTTAATAATCATTATAACCTTCATGACCCCTTCTGGGTTACAATGAGTAATTTTACCCATAGGTTTACAAAACAGAAAAAAAAAATATTTTTATATATTCATTGACATTTATGAGAGAGGCAGTATACTGTATGTGCTGGAAAGGCTAATCGGTTATACTATAAATATCGCAATGGCTTTAATCCATGTCAGTAACATCTACTTCAGGTAATAACAAGCTTTTTTGTGTAAGTATTTGAAATCATTTTTTTTAGATTTTCATCTGTAACATTTAATGAAATGAGAACCATGAAAAACAGGGAGGAAAATGACACACTGTTGAGCAGATGAAGACAACCTCATATTTGTTTACATATTTCTGTTTCCATACAGAGAATAGAAGCAGCAGGGGGAAGCCAGAGGAACTTCCTATTTTGGGAAACAGCTGCTTTAAAGCAACAATTTCTGGAAAAGGTTTATTGTGGTAAAAAAAATGAGCTGCCACTTCTCTAGTTATATACTGTGAGTAAATGTATAGTGTTATGCAACCACATCTATAGGACATTTTAAAAGCCTCCAATCACAACAGCCATATTATTAATAATTTTTCTTACTCAGAGTTGGTGCAGTTCAGGTGCCAAACATCTATTATCACTGTGACCTGGTTCATTTGGGACAAACACTGGGTGGGCCACCAGTGCTAACACTGAGATGTAAGTGTTGTTACTTGATATAAATGAACTGAGGCTGATCTCATAAATGGCGAGGTCCAAGTCATTGCAAAAGTAAGCTGAGCTCTTGATAGTGTATGTCTGATCTGTGATATTCAACAGCTGCACGTCTGCCAGTGCTTTGAAAGCTGTCCAATAAAACCTCTAATCTTGGACAGATTAGAACGGTAACAGACTATTAATTAAGGTCACTGCTTTCTCAGCTTTTAACACTGTGAGCTCATTTCTACAATTTACAATAATTTCTATTTATTTTTAACTTAGACATTGCACATTGCAGAGCTCAAAAACAATTGCTATTTATTTCAACATCCTTTATCCTTTTTTTTGATGAGATAATACCTAGACTCACAATGATCTTGGGAAATGCAAACATACTTATATAATTAAAAGCTCAATAAAAAGTAACACAGGAAGCTAAAGAGAACATGGGCCCGTGGCTTTTGATTGGAACATGATTGCATTCAGCAATGCAATCTAACTAAAACTTTCAGAGTTTAGTTTGAAACAGTTTAACACACCAGTTTTAAAATGGCATTGTATTTTAAATTGAATAATTTTAAATAAGATTCCATTAAAACCTTTTCTTAAAAGTGGGGTAATTTTAACTGGCCAACATGCTGTATGAGTTGTTATAGTGCAGGTTAGTTATGGTTATGATGATCTAAAATCAACTTATAATACTTTTATGGGTTTAGAATCTCTCTGTTATGTATACTGCAAAAACATTTGTCATTTGATGCTTAACTCTTGTCATATTCCATCATCAACTGTATATGGCTCATGTATAACATTCAAATAACAGAAATCATCACTGATCTGAGCTAATTTTGAAACTTAAAACTGACTTCAAATTGTCTTTGGCAGACATTAGAAGATCTCCCGCTCAAATGGCTCCAAGGTTTTGGCAGCTAATCACCTCTCTGTCTCTGTTTGATGTCTTAGCTGCTCTCGGTCTCTGCTGCTGAATATTGCAAGGCCTAAAAGCTGATGCTGCACTATAAGCCTCACTGAAAAGGCCTGTTTGGAAAATCTGACGTCTACCCATCCCTGTGACTTAATGATCCAACGCTCCAATATAAACCCCTTTGCCTGGGATGATGTCAGGTACGCAGTGTGACTGCAATCAATCAGTGTTCCTGCTGCTAGGAAAAGTTGTGTCTAGGCCCGCAAATATTAGAAGACAGAAGAAAAAAGATTCAAGAGTATGGAATCACTTTGATTGAGTTTGCAGATGACAACTGCAAGAACACAAGGGGTCTTTGTAGATAAGAGGGCACGCCAGGAACTCCAGAACTTCACAGAAAGTCACAGCTGCCTCTGTCATCACAGCAGCTTTTTATGCAGCTGCAGCGTTTTAGCCTGTAACCAAAGCTGAAATCAGACCTACACTGTCTCGGAGCCTCTGATACTCCACCCTCACGTCCTCTGGGACAGAGTTAGCTCACTCTATGACCCCCATTGACCCCTGTCTGTCAGAGGTTCAATGCCCTGAGTGAGAAATCTGGGCTCAGTGTCTGATTCCCCTCTGAGGTGAGACATCGAGTGAGAGGGCAGCAACATTATTAGACAGGATACCCTTTCAAATTTGACCTGAGTTGTGACCCCAGAGTGTGCTTGTTGGGTAATCATTTTATGTTTGTGTTTTAGCCATACAGCATATAAGACCATCCATCCATCGTCTACCAGGTTATCCTCCACTTGAGGGTTGTGGGTCACTGGATCCGATCCCAGCTGACATAGGGCAAAAGGCGGGGTACAACCTGGACAGGTTGCCAGTGCATCGCAGGGCAAACACAGAGACAAACAACCATTCACTCTCACGTTCACACCAACTAGTGTGTTCAGTTAACCTCTGCATGTTTTTGGACTGTGGGAGGAAACTGGAGAACCCAGGGAAAACCCTTGCATGAGAGGAGAACATGCAAACTCCATGCAGAAAGGCCCTGTACCAACTGGGTTGTGAACCTGGGTCTTTTTTCAAACATAAGGTTGAGATTGAGCCTTAAATACTCTTTTTGAACAGAATAAACTGCTTTCTTCTTGCTTTGAATCAAAGTTGCCTTAGAATGACTTGACTTGTGCAAACACAAATGCAGTTTTTTGTGACTTACATGCACTGAGATAATGTAAGGACCATACTGTGCTGCCTAAGGCTTGGCTTATAAGCAAAAGGATGACAGTTTACAATGGTCTGTCTACACTGAGAGCCCTGATTCATGACCTATACTCTCCAGTAGAGGGGAAATAAGTAAAACCCAGAAAGGACTCAACAGATTTATCCCCAAAGTAGGGAGGCTTAAATTATAAATGCATATACAGTGAGGGTCTGTCAGGCTGTATAAAGTGCCTCAGTCAGGTGAGGGTTAGGAGAATGAATTCCCCATAGATCTCAACTCTAAACCTCTCGTGATCACCAACTCAAATAGTTGTGGGTGTAAAAGCTGTTACTCACTTGGAATTGCGGGGGCTTGTTCGGCTGGGTCATTACAAAGTATTGGACGGCCAGGTTGATGTAAGTTGTGCGGTAAGAGCTGATGTTCTGAAGACCCAGCACCAACTTATACAATTCCAGGCACATCAGACCCGCAACTGCTGCTGTTGTGGTGGCAATTGCAGGGATGATGCGTCCAGCTATGCGTTTACTCTGTGAAGGGGGGGGACAAAATAAACATTTATTTTTCAATGTACAATAGGTACAGTTGTCAGGCAAGAGTTACATATTATCATTGAACGTAACGAGAACATTTTGTTTCAACTCAGCTACAGTTTTACTCCACTGTCTTTAATACAATACATAAGATCAGCCCGTAAAATGCAACAAAATGGTATAAATCAAACTACTCAACAGCATATCAAGTATCAAACACTAATTTCAACACGATAGTTATCATGTAACACTATATAATGCTAAAAAGGGGTTATATTGCTGCACAATGATTAATTTGACCATCAAAACTCCATATTGCTTAATTTGGGCTTGTGCTTCAGTAAGGAGTTGAATACATTTTAAGTATGGTAATATTTCCTTTCATAATTGTGAGTTATTCAAAATCTAATGGGAAACCTGGTCTCCCACATGGAAAAACAGTCAGTTGCATCATGTATAATTTTGTTTATGTTATGCCAGACTTTGCATACATTAAAAATTAACAGTGGGAATTTTTCGTTTCACTGAAATGTGCAAATTCTTACGTAGGTCTTGCTGTGCAGATCTGAAGATCTTTCATGTTAACAGAGCCTAATGGTGAGTAAGGATAATGTTGATCCCAAACAAGATGCAAACTGTGGTCTCTGTATGATTACACAAAGTTAACCCTCTTTTGTCTCCCCTCACTCAGCAGTACCCCCCCCCCCCCCCCCTTTTTTTTCCCCCCCCCCCTCCATTTTTTTGCAGCGGCCGGTACAAGGTCTGGCTCAGGTGTCACCTCCCAGGCGACAGGTAAAGTGCTGTGATTAGTTCTGCTCGTGGAACAATAGGGGAGCCGACCATTTCTGTGGCTCTGGGGCAGGTGTGTGCTGCACCAACTCAAAACAAAACCCCAAGGGAGGGGGAGCAGTGTGCAATGTTTTTTTCTCTAATGTTCACCACCACAGCTTCAAATCTCTGACTAAATCAGAGGCATTGTATATACGCATATATAACTATAAAATGTTAACCTGGTGTCGATCTGCTGCAGGGATGTCGTAGTTCTCTGCCCTCAGGTTAGAAGCAGCAACAATGAAGTCCATGTGGAAGTTACTGTCATCATCCTGTGCCAGGTGAGATGTTACACATGCATCAGTCAAGTGTTATTTCTATAAAAGATGTGGAAATTCATTAATGAACAAATTGCTGGGAGGCCCGACAGTCCCTGTGATGCGGTTCTTGAGTTAGCCCACTTTGAAGGCTTTGTTGCTGTATCCCAAACTACTGTGATGCATGACATGGTCACCCCATCAGAATGCAGAGGAAATCAGATTTCTGTCGTGATCGACACGGCCAGTGAGGTCATGCCTCTTCTACTGTGGCTGTACAAAAGCAAGGAGGGTGACTGTCACTCAGGGATGGCTTTAGGGATTGTGAGGACACTTCTAACTGGTAACCTGAAGCCTCTGAATCCCTCCTACACACATTCCATCCATCCACAGCATGACCTGGGCTCATAAGGATGAAAATGAAGGGGGGCAATAGGAAGAGCTCATTCTGATTCAAGATGACATTCGATATGTACCTGCTTACCTCATACGCCTCAATACTGCTTCTCCTGAGTGATTTATCAGAGCCGAATTCAGGCTGTCTGAAATTCACTTTCAATAGCCTCACTAATTCATATCATTCACCACTGCAGCTTCAACTATGCAGCTCTAACTGCATTGTTTTCAGGTTGCTTGCAGCCCTTAGTCGAATCCTTTGGTACCCTCTCAAAATTGCCATAAATATAGTATAATCAGGGAGAGATTTATTTGTTGTTGTTGTACAAGACAACATTAATAGTGGTTCTTCTGAAGATTCAATGTATGACACACTGTAAGAAACATACCCATAAACAAAGAGCTATGAACTAAAGGAGAGGTACCTGCAGTATTGGGTATCTCAGTGAATGGTGAAGACACTGAAGACATGTTTGTCAAATAAATTATGGGTTTCAAACGTTCTGAGTTCAGGATTCCGATTGCCCAGGCCAAGAAGCTGTTCTTCAGTCTGTTTTGTGTTTGCTTCTCATAGGGAAGCAGAGAAAAAAGTCTATTGCCAAGATGACAATATGTTATTGTGATTAGTTCTCATATGCATCCTCAGTATGTATTGGCTGTGTTTATCTCCTCTGAAGAGAAATCTATGCACATACTGTATGTTTTGAGGCCGTTTTTTTTCAAAAGGTTGTATGCAAGAATAAAGAAGTGTTTGGGACAAATCAATCTTGTTCATTGAATAACTGACCGTAACAAAACAACTAGGTAAGAGATATGTTTGAGAAATTGTATTTGCACATCCAGAAACAGTATCATACAGAAAGAAAATGGTCTTACAATCCCTGTAGCCAGCCACAAATGCCTTAATTGTCAACCTACTTCTAAACCAATGAAGTCCAGACAGAGAGTGATGAGGTGTTGAAATGGGGTGTGAATGAGTGGGAGGAGAGACTGCAATGGTGGCTAGATGCACAGTAGACATGTTATAAAGAGTAAATTTGCCTTGAGGGCTCAGAGTGTGCCACTTCAAAGACTTGGTTTGACACAGTTGAGAGGAGTATGTCTCCGTCTCGCGTTCCTATGCAGTTTTTATTTCAGCAAAAAAGCGTCACTGTAACCTTCACATAGACTTATGTAGAAATAAATCTGTTCCATACGAGTTGTGTGACAGAAATGTTCTTTTTTTTCCTTAAATCCAGGGTGTTCAGTGAGCACAGAAAACAAACAATCTATGTTTCTGCTGGGGAAAAGCTCAGACTCAGGTCACTGAGGTCCCAGAGATGGTGGGGAAACAAGGCACACTCTGAAAGCGCCTATAGATTTGAGTGAAGCACCCTGCCAGGGCTCAGCTGCCACTCTGTCTGTGGTGTCTGCACTGGGAGCAGCAGAGCTGTCACTACAATCCTGCCCTACCTTCTCAAAGACGATGGGGTTCATCCACATGGCTGAGCTTTTCAGAGACAGTGAGGCCAACTTTCCTTTCAGCTCCTCAAGTCGAGCTTTCTCTGGTGCGAAGACACAGAGGTAGTAAATAAAAGATGTCCTGGGAGAATGTGAGCTAGTGACAGAAAATGAAAATGTTCAGATAACTCACCTACGTCATCACTTTCCTTTTCTTTGCTCTCCTGCATCTCCTTGTCCGTAACAGGAATCTTCACAGAGGAGCTGGGAGTAAAAGAGGGTACATGGACTCTCTCTAAGATCTGCCTGATTGAGGCACCATCTCTTGTCCCTTCGATCCCGTAGATATGTCCATACAGATTAGCTGCTGCCACCACATACTCCATATGGGTAGTCTAAACACAGTATCAGTAACAACCATTGACATATCAGTAATCATCATAAATAAACACATGACAAGAATATTTAGATGAACTATAATGCTGTTAGCGAGATTATTATCCGCCTTTCTGTGACTGTATGCAGGTGAGACTGTGTTCACAGCCCAAATAAGAATCCGGTACATGGTCGGAGTGAGGAAGAGCCTCTATCAGGCCATGATAAAGAAGGAATGTAAGTGAACATCATCAAATAGTGTGGGGTCACTTCTGTCTACCATTTTTATGGTAAGGAACTAGACCAGACACTACTTACATTGCTAGGGTTGAAGATCAGTGGGTGAGGACATCTCTTCGATCCAGACCAAAAGGGCAGACCAGAAGAGGTCACCTAAACAGAAGCAGTAGAAAATCTCTTAACCCAAATGATCAATAGTTGAGACTATACTACTCTCTCTAACACAGAGATACACTGAAATCCCTCTATTTCTATTTAATTGTATAGCTCAGAATATTTCAATATAAATAACCAGTGGCAACAGTAAGGCATATATATTCAGAATTTGTGCAGGTATATGCACAGTAAGTCATTTCTGCCACTAGGACTCTCACTCAACACTATAACAAAATACCTAGTTTGATGATGTTGGGGAGCAGTATGGGATCATAGTAGGGGTGGGGGAAAAATCTATACAGTGAAATATCGCGATATAAAGCATGATGATATTATATTGGTTCTGATGTTACAAATAAACATTAACCTTTTTGTTGGTTAACATAAAAAAATGTATTGATGTTTCACTCCACTAGATTGTGCCAAGTGCTCACTCTCTCTGGAGCTGCTGTGTGAGTATACTGCAATATATGCAATATGTAGTATATTGTAATATCATGATGATATCATATCATGACTTAAATATCGGAATAATATCACAGCAGGTCATCTGTCAACATCTTTTCCTTTCCTTAGTGTTGTGAAAAATACATGCAATGAACTAAAAAAAAAGACAGGACATTAAAGTGGATGATTATCTTGAACAGATGAACGGATCTCTACTCAATTTCTATGGATTTAAAGAGTGCTCAGCCCACAACCCGCCTACTAAGTAAAGGTACATTACCATTCCAAACTATACCGTACTGTACCTAACTGAACTGTGCCATCATGGAAACAAGGCATTAGTCTCATTGTTTTTAGATATTTTAACAGACAACCAATCCAATCCAATCCAATCCAACTTTATTTATAAAGCACTTTAAAAACAACAACAGCTGAGGCAAAGTGCTGTACATTAGTACATAACCAGACTATTATTGTTATCAGTTGTGTGTTGACAACGTAATTTGTATGTCTGATAAAGGAACAAAGGGCCTGAGAGCTTTGATGTTGCCAAATGGTCCATATGTTGGGAAGGAGACTGTCCCCTTCAGAAAGTGCCAGTTTTCACTGTAGGGGAGCTTTCTATAGCAGCCAAAAGGCATCAACAACATACTCCTGTTTCACAGTTAGGCTTCAGATGACATGAAGCCAAAATGAAGTTTTTTCCTTCACCTAAAACATAGGTCTATAGACAGAGAACAAAATGTCCTTTTGAGGCAGTTGCATGATCTGTGATTTTAGAGTCTAAATACCACCTTTAGTACCAACTAACTAAATTCTATTAACTATTTTGTCTGATCATAAAACAACTGGTATTAAATGTAATGTGATCGAATCTACCTCTCCCTGAGACCCTCAAAGAATAAGTGGTAGATAATAAATTGTTGGATTAATTTAATATATTTATGAAAGGGACAAACAGCAAATCAGCATCTTAAACAATTAAACCATGATCAAAACAATGACTTCAGTAGTATGCTAATTTCAGCCATCTCACAAACATACATTTTTATTCAATGAACAGTACAAGACCTTTGGTTTGGTTTATTTTTCTCTTGATTTTTTTTTCTTTGTTTTCTTTCTACACCCATGTATACCTTGTGCGGAGATTCTGAATTGTCTCCATAATGTGTTGTTTCTGATCCAGTCATTGTTCTGTGTGTCAAAGTTTAAACACAGATGCAGAACCACAGTCAGTCCTGTGTGGAGGTCCACACCCACTAAACTAACTGTTACTGTTATGTCAAATGTGCAGTCGTCTGCCATGCCTGTGTACTGGCATTTGTCAGGTTGGTTTGTGACGGTTAACTGACATTAGCTGCCTTATCATAGTTCCTCTGAAAGTCTGTGGTCAAATGTGACGCACAGAGAGAAAAAACATAAATCATAAACAGGTCACAAGGAGAAAGAGAACTGTGGAAGAAAAAAGAGAAACACCATGGAGTTTCTCTACGATGTGTTGCAATGGTGAGAATGTCACATTCTCCAGATTGGTTTAAATGCTAATGCGAATTGTAAATAGAAACATTTTATCAGCCTAAGTCATAAAAATAAGCAAAAGAAAAATCCTAGTGAGAGGAATGTTTATATTCGTACAGACACACACACACACACACACACACACACACATATAAATATATATATATATATTTGATGTATATTTGATCTGGATTAATCTGGACTGAGACTAGGGTTACTGAGGGTCTGTTTGGATTGATACTGAGCTGTACCCCCCCGCCCCATCCCAGATGTGAGACAAACATGTGACATCACTCCGTCTGCATGCCTCCCCAGATATTTATCACCAATGGCTTTTGGTAGTTCAGATTTCAAGCAAGGTTAAAAATAATCTCTGAGCCGGGGGAAAATATGCTGAAATACTCCTTTAGGTAAAAAAAAAAAAAGGGAGACAAATAAAACATTCTTTTGTCACACTTCACACTAGATTATATGCAAAGTCCTTTCACACACACCAACAGTGCCCCTTTGTGTCCACAAACATTAATTACAGATTTATGATACTTCAGAAGATAAGAGATTTTTACCTCTGATGTGATTTTTACCTGTTTGGCAGGAAAACAGTGGAGAAGCTGGCGAATCTCATTGTTATAGTGAGTCTCCCATTGGCAGCGTGCCCAGCTCACACAGTCTTCCCAGTTTGTTGGACGTTGTCCTCCACTTTTCATGTCCTCCAGGCTGCTCCACACGCCCCCAAGAACTTCTAATGCCTCATGGCCAAGAGTTCGCTCTACAAAGCCTTCGTCCCTGCAGGAAAAGCAGATCTCTATAATTTATTGACGGAAATATGCGGCACAGACAGCAATAATCACTAGCTGTGGAATAAGACGAGACAGGACAAGTATCATTTAGAAATCTCATTGCAATTTACATCCTTAAAGTTTAACATCGAAAATAAAAACTTTTTTTATTTTATTTTTTTGTAATATTTATTTGACCTGGGGAAGTTAAAACTGCAGTATATAGGGTAGATCCATTACCAAGAAGAACAGAGAATGACTAACACAAAATTGTGTATTAGGGCTTGAGACTGAGTCAGAGGGAATTCCTTTGATGCATGACCATAAGAGACTCATAAGAGAGGAAATTTGGTGTTTTGTAAGTTTGTAATGTGCTGGTCAGTGCAACTCTACACCCACAAGCCTGGACAGTTGTTCCACAATCACATACCAGCTCACTAATGCATTACACAGCACTTTATTGTGTAAAAAGGGGATCTGCCTCCTCTGCATGTACAGTAGCTACATCCAAGCAAGTCTAAACAGGAACATTTAGAGTCATAGTTTGGCACCGAGCTACACGAGTAGAGGCACAACACAACAAAGCATGACTGTCCCTTTCCATAACCTCATTAGCACTGATTTAACATTTGGACATTTGGACATTTGGAAATGTCCAAAAGTTTTCTTTTCCATGACTGTATTATTCTGGCTACAATTCACTGCAATAAGGCCTCAAAGGAAAATTGTTATTAAGGTTTTTAACATTTTTTAACATGAGGTTAACACCATCAGCTGAATGAACTGACAAGCACAACCAATGATAAAAACAGTGTGAGACCCTTAGAATGAGGGGGTTACATCAGATATCCCCACAACCAACAAAAACATAGTGGGATTAGCAAGGCTCCAATTGGGACTCAAAGCTCAAGCGCTATGACTGGAAACTCTATGAATCTGTCACTGATGTGCTGTTAAATTCGGTGTTTTTTCGGTTTTCCGCTGAGTAGATAAATCAGAACACTTAATTAGCTGAGAGACTTAATGATTTAGTTTTAAAAAAACGTGCTGAAGTTGCTGTGTAAGACACTTTACAGTGTGCAGCCTTGGCAAGACATGCCGTTTATGTCATTTTTACTGCTGAGAGCCAACCGCGCATTTTCCTGTTTGTAAAACAAAATAATGAGCTCATGCCACTTCATTAGCCTCGTAGGCTTGCTGGAATGCCTTATAAGAGAGCAGCAAATCCTTGTAAAATGAGACACTAGTGGTCATTATGTGACGGCAGATTGGCTGCAGATTGGTGTACGTAGTTTCCTCACATTTCGCTCGAGGCAAATTGTTTTCGTTGTGGAAAAATTTGAGACATGAGGATGGCATTTTATCTTACCTCAGGAAGAGATTCACATTTTCAGGTGTTTGTTTAAACAGCCCTTCAAACTGGTCTCTGGCCCACTAAAGGAATTACAAAGCCAAGTTAGTATACAATGTTTAAAAATGTTCCTATAGTTAACACAGTCATTAAAATGTCCAGTATATAAGAATAAATACTGGACATTTTATTAGTATTAATATTAATCTCTGATCAATATTGTTAGGTTAGTCAGTTGATTCACCGCTTAAATCCAGAATAAAATATCTCTATTGCACTGCCAGTAAGAATTACTGAAATTCAAATATTTACCAGTCTAAAGTGAAATATCTTGACAACTATGGAATGGATTGCCACAGAATTTGGTATGGACATCTATTCATGTCAACCCTCAGGACCAATTATAGTAACTTCTAAAATCATTTTATGCTGCCGTGGGTAACTTTCTTTGTGCTGTTTTCTGCATCAGTTTAGTCTACATGAAAAGAAACAATGCAACAGTATTAATATGCTGTGCCTTTATCAGAAAACGGGCTCTGTCAAGCAATACTATCAGACCTGATTGGTGCATTTTTGTGTATACAACAGCATTACAGGGGAGGGCAGAGACGGCAGTGGTTTGAATGCATTTTTTTTATACATAAAAGTTACGCACTACAGTTTTAACATCAAGGTTGAACACAAGGCTTAATTAATTAGACTTAAGTCTGAGGCTACAGCCAACCTGAAGAGTGTGCTCGATGCGGTGGGGGAAGTTCTTGAGTGTGCACAGTGGAATGGCATTATTTGAACTTGATTTGACAGGTCCATAAGACTCTGTCAGGTGAGGGACCACCACTAGAGTATGACCTTTGCTACCAAGAGTTCCTCCCTCCAGCAGCGGCTTCTGGTGTTGAACGCAGCGTCCATCCAGGTAGACCCCTGGGCACCAGAGACAGGTTAAAATGCTCAAAGCTGTACTTTTATGAACATATGCAGTGCCTGTACTGAGAAGTTAATATAATGATGCAAAGACAAGAGCGTGTCCTCACTGGCTTCCACGTTATCAAGGGCTGCAGCCACTCCATCAAGGCCCATGAAGAAGTCATACCCATACACTTCTTCACTGTCAGGGTCCAGACGATTCTGATGAGCAGTGATTTTCATCTGCGGGTTCATCTCTCGCACTGCTTTGGCTGCAACGTCCGACTTTGGTTTCTGTTTATGGACAAGTGAGCAAATTTGCAGTGTGTATGTTGCGGGAGAGTGATGGACATGGCAGTTTATAGTTATTTTACATAAACATTTACATATGTTCAATCAAATGCCTGATATACTTCTAAATATACTAACGAAATAAACACTAAACAAAACTGACAGAAATGATGGAAGCATGGCAGCAGAGGAGGGTGTTTGTCTTCTCACCCCAATATCCTGAGATCTGAACAGGAACTGTCGATTCAAATTGGATCTTTCTATGAAGTCCATGTCTGTTACGGTGATTTGCCCTTCTTCTCCTGCACCGAGCCCCATGAGGGCAAAGTTTTTAAGAAGCTCACAGCCAATAGCACCAGCTCCAACCTTGAAACAAAACAAGTTTGAGGAAGAATAAGTAAAAGACTTCAAAGGCAGTGAAATTGTTTTCACTGCCTCATGTTTGGTGTGGAGTTTTGACAAAGAAATGCATGAACTGTCTATGTTAAACACACATGAAATGTGTGCATACAAATGCAAAAACAACACTGTTAAAGGAAACAGACAAGGGGGTTGGCACTTTTGAATGGCTCCTGCACACTGAGGGTCAACAGTGGTAGGAAACGCCACCTGAATCACAGCCGTTTCCTGCATGTGCCATCATTTAACACCAGATCAAAGCAAATCAGACATAGTTCCTCTTTTCCAGTGCAGAGTGTGCCCCCTGCTGGACAACTTCTAAACTGGTTCTCACCAGGAAGTACTTCTGCTTCTCGAGCTTCTCCTGGAAGGCAGACCCAAACACAGCGACCTGTCCATCGTACCTTGTGCCTTTCTGTCGGCGAAAACAAAAACGGTTAAATTAGACCCGAATCTGGTTCATATAAGCCTGATGGTAGAAAATCTCTTCACATACTGCAGAAAAGGAGGACTCTTGATTCTCCCCTTCAGACAGGCACTCCAGGGCGTCAACATATAGCCACTGCTGAAGAGGTGTAAATTTTCCACTGCACGCCTGCAGAACAATTAAGGATTGTTTAAGGACAATTAAAGTACAGTCCATTATTTACACCATCCCGAGTGCCTTCAGTTACCTTATCTCATGTAATACGTGTGAAATGCTTCATAAAAAAATACACATACTGTCAGTTCTACTAGCTTATATATTATATTTACATTGTTAATCTTATTTATTGTTAATCTTATTTGTTAATATGTTCTGCACATTTTTTTTACATTTAGTTTCTCTTACTATTTCTCTTCTGTTCATGTCTAATTTCATTTTGCTGCTACCCTTTTTGGTGTCAATATGAATTTCCCCTTTTGGGGGGGATCAAAGGGGAACAAAGCATTGGCCTTAGTCCTCACCTTAATAACTTCCTGGGCAGCAAGGCCTCCGATGAAAGCATTGATTGGAGCTAGGTCACCCCGTGCAGTGTAGGAGAGGTTCCGCACAGCGACTTCATCCAGCTGTTCCAACTGTGTAACTACATTCATCTTTCTAACCATATCAAGCAGGACATTTGCATCTGACTATTTGAGACAACACAGGGTTGGGTTGAAACAACAGAGTAAAAAAAGTCTGATTAACACTTTTTTTTAAATTTATTTTAACTTATTTTGTTAAAAAAAAGAACATTCAATATTAGCTGTAATACCATGTAGCCTTCACCTACCTGAGATCGAATATGAGGGAGACGTTGTTCTTTCTTCACAAAGCTATGGAGAGCTTGGAAAGCCAAGTGCAGGGTCTTATGCCTTGCTATCTTTACAAAGTCATTCATGACCAGAAGTTCATAATCCAACAGCGCCTCACTTAGTGGTTTCTGCAAAATTATGGTGTAGATAGTTTACTGATTGTGTGCGCTGTCCTTTTACAAAGGGAGAAACAAGATGTTAATACTTACAAATTTTAACACGCAGGACTCTTTGACCTCAGTGACTATTCCACCACATTCATACTCAGAAAAGGCAGATGTGTCACCAATGCTGAAGGAGTAAGGGTCTGTTGATAAAGGAAGCATACAGAATAAATAGTAAGACTCAACATCTTTTAAATTCCGTTGGGAATGTCTACTTAGATAGGTTGAGAATGTTGAATGTCATCAAAGTGGCTTGAGTGTGGTTCATGGCAACACTGGGGTCACAAGTCGCAAAAACAGAGGACTTAAAAAGAAAAATTGTGGCTAGGGTAGACCACAGTATTGGAAGGTCAAGGTCTCAAAACCACAAATATACCACAAATATAACTGTCTGTCCTGTCATGTTTAAGGTATGCATTGTAGTGCAGGAACCACAGCAGCAGTGTGCAGTATAATGTCCCCTACCCCACAAAGGAGGAGACATTTTGGAGCGATGGTTGCACTACCGTGATGTTTCTGCTTCAGGTTATCATACTGTCACAATCTCATACAGTCCCATGCCTACTTATGGTAAAGTAACACTCACCACGCACTGTGATTTCTATAGGGCCGATGCTATTGAGCTCCGTCATTCCCTGCACTTCAAAGAAAGAAACTTTGGTGCCATCCATAAATCCATGGTGCTCATCTGTGCAGACCACCACTCCAGGATTTCCCTAAAATAAAGACAACATTGACAACTCACAGTGAAGAAAATATTTCCAAGGGCAGATCAGGTGAAGTAGCAAATATGAATTTAAAGCTGTCTATAAGTGTGAATATGCGTTACCTTAGTGATACTCTGTACCATTGCAGATGTAGGGACCTCTCCGTTCTGGTCCAACACCTCAAACTCCTCCCCAAAGTCACAGAACAACTGACTGCAAACAATCCACAGCACTTTCACTTGTTTCTTCTATGCATTATTAGGCACATCAAATCATTTCTGATAGTTTGTCTTGTCCACTTACCCACAGAGTCCTTTGGTGTCTGCCACGATTAACTTTATCAAATGTGAATGGCAGAAATCACCAAAGCGTTTCTGATCATCCAGTGAGGAATCAGTGAGGACCACCACCTGAAAAATCAGTTTTTCACTCGTTCAACATTATTCAAATGTTTGGACTTAACTATACTTTTACTATATCTAATAAGACAGATATACTGTACATCAGAAAACAGGATTACACAGCTTTTGATATTCTGGAGAAGTACCTGATGTTGCAGAAGCAGGTCCTCATCCAGTGGTCCAGTGTGGGCTGACACACACACATGTGGGTTTAAGGCTGATAACTGTTTTAGGGAACACGTGGCTCGGTTCTGACCAAGGTCGGACTCCTTCAGGAAAAACTGTGGGGAAAAGAATATCATGGACTGACAAAACAACCTCAGATCAAGGTTCAGCTGCCTACCTGTTCTGGAGCTTTGGAATCTTGTGGACTGCTTTTTTTTCAAGGCCCAGATAATTACAAAAGCTGTGACTGAATCTTTTAAAACAAAATTAAACTGACTTCCCTTGCAAAAAAAGGAAATTTACAATTACCAACATTCATCTCATGCTGAATCTGTTTCTTTTCTTGCATTTGCTTCCTTAATTATTTGAATAACATATGAAAATAGTAAACTAAGGAGAAAGCTGGAAATGATTGTTTTAAGTTACATTAAGTTTTAAAACATCATGTAAAGAAGGGGTCGGGCTGAATGCCCGACTTTTCTTTCTGTTTCAGTTTAGGTATTACTAGATTAGATGTGTTTTATTTCTCTGTAATACTGAAAAACAGAAGTGTTTATTATGTTATTGTAATTTATTTATATTTTACAGGACTTTTTAATTTGGTCCAAATCGTTCATTCATTCATTCAAAACATTTACCATGAGCAGCATGTTCAGTGAAGTTTGAAAACAGTTGAGTACATAAAAACCATGTTATAAGTGACATCTGACACACAGCTCAATGTCTGTTTCCAAAAAGAATAATGTAAAGAGACAGACACTGGTGTCAGTACCTGGGAGGACAAGTCAGTCCACGCTGTGAGTCCCTCATCCTGGACAGTGACAGACTTCACTCCGGACAGAATCACATTCTTGGCTATTTCTACTCCAAGACCACGCAGACCTGCAATGAGAACGTTGGCTGTGGCCATCCGCAGCATCGCCTCATGACCAAGAACATACCTGTGGGCAGGTGAGTGAGTGAGTGGGAGGTGAAAGGTCATTCCTCGCCTATACACAGTCGGTGGTGGCGTTTTACTTACAGTTGCCTGGAGTAGAATCCTTCATCGATTTGATCCATGTCTGACACGTTGCTGCACTTGTAGTAAACAGGAGTTTAGTCTAAATAAAGCGAGCTGGGATGAGCTGTAGAGCAACCGCACAGGACGAAACAGCAGCACAAAGTGAGCCGGATGAGACGAACAATGACTGCTGGTCAAACCAGAGCATTTCACTTTCGTTTCTGACTAGCCCTCGAACCAAGAGGTAGTTCTTAGCCTGGCCACTAGAGGGTGACACAAGACTGTTTTGCGACGTTGTAAACCTCTGCAGTCTGGTTGTTTCTACAGTTACAACATTATAATAATAAGATTCTGATAATAAAATTCTGATTTTAAACGACCTCATTTACGATAAGGTTCTGTTTTCAGTATCCGTAGGTAGGGCTAACCATATTATTATTATTATTATTATTATTATTATTATTATTATTACTATTATTATTATTGTTATTATTATAATTATTATTACTATTACTATAATTATTATAAGACGTTGACGTATTTTAAGTTTTCATTTCCTGCAACACGACTTTATAGAAGGTGGTCTGAGTGGAGTGTGATGCATTCCTCTCATAGCTTCCTGGATATAGTTTATGTTGGAAGAAGAGAAAACTCATTCCTAATCTGAGAGCAATGCATTTTTGGCCAAATTCCTACAGACACAGAGAGCACAGACAGTTTTCACATTTTCCATTAAACCTGATACAGTGATGTCTGAGTTAAGTTGATGATATAATATGACTCCTGGGATTTTTTTATTTTTTTTTTAACCATGTCAGATTTCGCAACTGTGTAGCACTTCCTTGCTGCGGGCGCGGCTTGACGTGACTGCGCCCACTTGAGGAATATCAGAGTCAAGCGACTTACTATCAGAGACAACCGCATTTCCGGTCTCGTCATCTTTCAAAATACATCTTCCACATCTTTTACTCATACAAAACCGTTGTCTTTCATTACACTTTCGTCGGAACTGAAGAAGTGATGCCACAGTTGATGCTGAACACACACAAAAAAATCACTCTTTAAATTAAAAAAATAACAAATGCCACGCAGTCTTGTTAAATAAAAATAAATTGCCTTTAACGGCTATATCACACACACACACACACCATTATTTAATTTGAGTGACTGCGTTTTTTTGAACTTTGAGGTTGAGCTCTAATGTGAATATTTTCTGATTTTCTTATTTTCCATTTTAAAGTAACCAGGAAAAATGCTTTGTGGGCCAAACAAGACAGTGGGAAATGTTGTTATTAATCAAATGTTTGGTGAATAAAAATCAAATGTTTGACAAATTAATCTGTCTGTTATGAATACTGCATTTATTTGTTGCATTTATGCTGGTTCTTCTGCTGAATTATTTATTTAGCTGCTGGTTTTATTTATTTATTATTAACATATGCGTATATTTGAGATCCGAGATGCCACTTAAGTTTCTTTATACCTAATTATAAAGATTTATCACGATTGATGATGGTTTCTGATTAGTTGCAGCCCCACAGCTTAAATAATGTGCAACTCTATGACTCATAGAGCTGTCAATTCAGTCCCACTTCCCGCCTTTGTCCTCGGCGTGCTTTTATTTTGAAGGTAAACGCAACATCCCGTTTAGGCTAGAGTTCAGGTTGTCAATGACTGAATGGTTCAGTATCAGCGTAAACTCTGTGCCAGTGGCACTTCGGCGCTGTCAGGTGAGTGGGCCACGACAGTTATTAACATCGGACTTTCTGACTTGTGAAGATTTGTCACGCTTTGGGACCGTGGAACAAAAGTCAGTGACACCACAGTACCTTCCTACAACGAGGTATGACTTTATTTTTATTTGTCAGGGAGGGTGGGAGTCTGGAGCCGTGATTGGTCCACGTTAATGAATGACTCAACACACAATCGACAGCTCATCAGCTTTCTTTTAAGGTGTAATTGTAATTGTCACCTAAATATAATGTTCTCACCTCAAGGAGTAATAATGTGAGCTCCATGCTCCTCTCTGTTTTAAAAAGTTGGTCCATTTAAATTAGAAATACAGAATAACTTCAGAATCATCTTCATATATTTGCACCAGTTGGGTATTTATTTATTTATTAATTTATCTATTATCTATTATTGTTATTTTAATTCTTAACAGTAGTAGTCTGACATGTATTTTCCTGGGACCATTCTGTGTTTGGCTGTAGGGTCCTGAACATTTCCATAATTGCACCACCAGTTGCAGCATGTCATGTCTTGCCCAGAGTAGATTTTATCAAGTCTTCACAGACTTATTTTTTGTCCACTCAGCTTTATATTTTCACAGCTATGCTGTAGACAGTGTACACATATTGTTTTTAACTGATTTTAATTATAAAAAGCAGCAGTTTCTTCATTGGGCTTAAAAAAACAGCAGCCCATTCTTTTCCTTTTTCCCTAATGTAATTTATCCAAGCTTAAAAAAAAATCAAGAATCCACTTCTCTGCCAAAATCTCTGCTGAATGTGAGAATCAAAAGCTGCTGTCTGTTAAATCTCGACATTCCTTGTCTGTCCTCCCTTGCAGTGTTCCGGCTGGCGACCCAGAATGTTCTCTTTGAGGAAAGTGTCTTACAGGTAGCAATCATTCACAGTGGGCTGTGACGTGGAAATGGTCACTTGGGCTGCTTTGCTGACACTATGCATATGGATACAAACACAAAACGCCTCAGGACAGCACTCGTGCCCTACTGCTCCTCGCAGGCTGGTGGATTTCACTGTGAACTACTCCCTTCCCCACTTCCAGTCAGACAACCCTATACAGAACATAGCAGTGCACTGGGATGTAGATCAGCCAGAGGTGTATATTGGATCTCAGAATGTAATCGAGGCAGTCGATTATTCTATGAAAAAAATATGGGAGGTGAAAACTGGACCTGTTGGCAGCCCTGAATGTGAAACCTGTTGGGTGTGTGACATAGACACAGATCCTGACGATCCAGTAGATACAGACAATGAGATTCTGCTCTTGGATCCTGCTGAATTTATCTTGCCATACTTGTATATTTGTGGGAGTACTCACCATGGCATCTGTTATTTCATTGATGTTACCTCTTCAAAGCGTGAGCCTCAGTGTTTATACAAAAGAATGCAAAACTCTGAATCGAATTGTCCAGATTGTTTGGCCAGTCCATTTGGCACCAAGGCCACCATCGTTGAGCAGGGAGCCACATCGTTGTTCTTTGTTGCAGCGTCCGTAAATGAGAAAGTGGCTCAGAAGTATCCTCGGAGGTCGATATCAGTGATGAGGCCACTTTCAACTGAAGATGGCTTTCATGTGGTCACTAATGGCCTGACAGTCCTCCCCACTCTGCGGGACTCCTACAGGATTAATTACATCTACAGCTTCTCTACAAAGGAGTACGTCTACTTTCTGTCCATGCAGAGAGAAGATCCTTTAAAGAGCAATTCATCTTTTCAGACTCATCTGGGACGACTGCCCATATTAATTCCTGAGGTGTGGATGTATAGGGAGGTGGTTCTGGAGTGCAGATACGAACCAAAACGCAGGAGGAGACGGAGAGAGGGTTTCAAGGACATTGTGTATAACGGGCTTCAGGCTGCTTACTTTGGTCAAGCAGGGAAGGACTTGTCTGATGAGTTGGGGGTGGACGAGAAAGAAGATATTCTGTATGGGGTGTTTGCAGAAGTGAATGAGAACGGTCGGCCTGAAAGAAACTCAGCCCTGTGTGCCTTCCCTTTGAATAAAATCAACCTTGCCATTGATATGGGTGTGGAGGCCTGCTGTAAGTCGGGCACAGAGCAGCTGTCCAGGGGTCTCTGCCACTTCCAGCCATGTGAGAACTGCCCTCATGAGGTGAGTAACTCATGTTGTGTGTTTGTGTCACTGTCTGGTTGCCATCAGCAGAGCAGAGGAATAGTACAAAGGTCCCCGCTGCCAGGACAGGAAGTGACATACACATACAAACACTATGTAATAAAGTCAACTGTGCAATGGGAGAGCAATGTGGTTTATAATTAAGCTTACAGTTTCACATTGTCTTGAGCAATAAGTGATAGCTGTAAGTGATTGTGCGATTAGTAAGTAATGTCAATCTTGACTGATGAATGACCTGTTACAACTCTGATAACGGAGTTTGTGTGTCTGTAGGAGGCTGTGAGGACTTTTTTTTTGATTCAAACTTATCTTTGTGAGCACATTTTTGCTGGTCCTTTTTAAGTTTTAAGCTTTTGGAGGGTTAAAATTAATTCAGAGTTAGGGTAAATTTTTGGGTTGAAATTAGGTTAGGGACTTTGTTTAGGGTGTTTAAATTAATGGAAGCCAGTGCACTGCCCTAAAAAAGAATAGCTGTGTGTGGCTGTTTGTATGTGTATGTGTGAGAGACCTGGTTTTCCTTGTGTTGTGGGGACCTAAATCCGTTTACACAGTCACATTATGGGACTTGTCTTCCTTATGCCGACAAAAATCAAGTACCCATAAGGTAAATTACTCAATTTTAAGGTGAACACATGTTTAAAATTTAAGCTGAGGTTAGGGTTAGGTTAAGGTTAGGGCACTGGTAATTATGGTTAAGGTTTTGGTAAGTCTCAAGGAAATGAATGTAAGTCAATTTAATGTACTCTGAAGTCATGGAAACCAGTGTGTGTGTGTGTGTGTGTGTGTGTGTGTGTGTGTGTGTGTGTGCGTGCGTGCGTGCACCGGGTTAGAAATCTGGGAGAGGTGGATGAGTCAGATGTGTGACATGCATGTTTCTCTGCCCTGGTAAGTGTTTCTCAATGAAACTGTGGAAACTGTTAATTGTTTACAACTTCCCTAACAACAGATTTGAAATGCTTTAATCAGATATGATTTCCCCACTACACTAAGATAAAGTCTTCCACTTGCTGAAATTAGTTGCCTTTATTTATTTAATTTTTTAAATAATTTGATCCTGATTATTATCCTCTCAAAGGTAAACTCAAAAGGTCAAATCCTGATCCCTCCCTCTTTAAAAGCACCCTCACTGAGGATTTGGCTGTGGTACTTGACAAAATAATAAAGGTGTGGTCTTCTTCTTCTTTCATGGAGTTCAGTTCTGTGTCCTCTTACGTGTGTGCACCTACAGGAGGAATGTGTGCCAATGAACACAAGTTATAAATCCTGCTGATAAAAGGGTGGAATTTAAAGGGGAGGCACAGTGTTACACTGCACCTGGCTTTTGCACATTTTATCTGAGGAGGAAATAGGAAAAGATATCAAAGACACACAGGCACAGAGGAAACAGCCACCCTTCTATTCAGTAAACGCTGGCTGAATAAGCCATAAACTGTGAAAACATGGGTAATTATGTGCACAGTGGTGAAGTACAGCGTGTCGGAGTGGATCAAATGATGTGAACATCATAAAATAGTGGGAAGACTTGTTGTCATTATTTTAACATGTCTTTATTTTTCCCTTATGAACTTCATAAAAAGCTCTGGTAATGTTCCCCTCACAGCTGTCATCTAGTGTTTTATGTACTGTATCTAAGTATGTAAGTCAAGTGTTAGTAGCTGAAACTCTTTCCTCTAAAAGTCTCCAAGTCAACATATGGAGCTGGAGAGACTGCTGTTTTATGACCTTGCACCTCTTAAAGCTTTGTTATTATGACTGGAGGTGAGACTAAAGCACTTCCTCTTTTCCGTCTGCTTCCTCTTTAAACCCCTATTCCAGTCACAGTCAAGGGTGTGCATGTGCACATATTACTCTATTTGCTTGGATAAAAATGCCGACATCAAATTGTGAGGATTTTTTAAATTTCTGTTGCTGACGTGGTACTAAGACGTTGGCTCTGCGTTTTGTCTCCATGCACAGAGCTCTGAAGGAAACGTGACATGCACGGCCAAGCCCACTCTCGTGTCAAAGCCATACTACAGAGTGGATCTGTTCAACAGTCAGATGAGAGATGTCCTGTTCACTGCTATCCTGGTTACCATCATTGAGAGTCACACACTGGGCCACTTTGGTACCTCAGATGGCAGGATCATGCAGGTAAAGAAATGCCGGGCAATGAATTAATTAATTCATTTTCCTTGATTTTGAGTTTCTCTTGGTAAGGGATATTTTGAAATTCTAATGTATGTCCTTATATAATGATGAATATGAGCATGGCCCTATAATTGAAGGCTTGATTGCTTGGTGCAAAGACTTTAACTCATGGCAAATGGCATGTTTATCATTTTTCATAGGTCACAGCCTAGTGTTACATATATTGTAATGTAAACACCATAATTACCTGGGAACTATTATTGACAATACATGTCATAATGTTTTGAACCCAACACCGATGCTGCTTGTTAAAAAAGCCCAGCAGCAGTTTTTCTTTCTAAGGAATTACATGTGTGCATTGTTTTAATGACTCTTATATCAGGGTTTTGCTGAATCTGTTCTTACATTTTGCATAGTGGCTTGGAGTCATAGTCTTTTAATGACCACTATAAATAGGCTGACAAAACTGGTCAGATTGGACAGTATTGCTACAGATGTGCAGCTAGGCCAGCTGCAAGATATTGATATTAAGCAAATTACCAGTAAGGCTTAACAAAGTTTTAATTGTCTAGAACAAAGCCAACTGCTAGAGTTTATTTATTCCTGTGGATGTTGAAAAGCTCAAGTTTTAAGATTAACTGCTTCTATGGCATGAGTATTTGTGCTGTCTGCCCTGCTGCGGATCAAGTTTCCTTTGGGATAATAATAATAATACATTTGAGTCGAGTTACAGTCTCTAAAATCAAATATCTCTGTGACATTACTCCTCTGTCTCACTGATATAGGTAATTCTTGCCACATACAGGCCTATTGTTTATGCCAACTATTCTCTGGGAGAGACAGCAGTGTCCAGGACAGCAGCTGTGTACTCAGAGGATTCACTTCTTTTTGTAGTTGGAAACAAGGTAACGTTTGTGTGATGCAGGTACTGGTACTCCTTTTTTCTTGTACGTCTGGCTTACCCCACCCCCCCCACCCCTTCTTTTTCCTCTCTCCCTCATCAAGATGTTTAGGGTGCCCTCTGCAGGACCAGGGTGTGCCCATTTTATGACATGCTCCATGTGTTTGACAGCTCCACACTTCATGAACTGCGGGTGGTGTTCAGGAAGCTGCTCGAGGCAGCATGAGTGTTCTTCACAGTGGAGCAAAGACTCGTGTGCACCTATTATTACTGAGGTACATCCGCCGCTAGCTGCTGTAACTGGTTATCTAACACATGAAGCTTAAACACCATGCTCACAGTAATTGGCATGCTGATTGATATTCTGGATGGAAATCCTTGTTGTCTTCAGTTTTTCCCTAAAACGGCACCTGTTGGTGGTAAGACAGAAGTTACCTTGTGTGGTTGGGAGTTTCAGTCCCCTCTGCGACCTGCAATCATCAGTGGTAAAACGCACATTGTCACAGTGGGCTCTGGAAATGTGTGCACTGTCCAGCCTGAAAAGAGCACTAGTGAAATGTGAGTAGCACTAATGCAAAATCCTGCCCAACATATTCACACTGTATTCATCTTCTCAGCGTTGACACTGGATGCATTGTGCAGTATTTATCACCAACAACTACGTTAACAAGCCCCAGATGGTAGTGACATTTTTTATTTTTTTTTAAAAATCGAATTAAGTCTTGATGCAGAAATTTTGCTGTCACTGTATCAGAGGCAGACAACAGCCAGGGGCCAGCCTTGTTTGAATCAATTCACCCTTCACAAAACAATGACTACTACTAAAATTTTTGTTTTCAGTGTATTTATAAATTGATGCTGACTTCACTGTGTTATTGGATAAGATAAGATAAGGATAATGGATTTAAAAGCAAAAGGAATCACTTAATGTTTCTTTATTTCATCTCAGTATTAATTCTTCTGACATTACTGACATTATTGAAGACAGTGTACCTGTGGCTACCTTTACTCTTGTGTCCTTAATACAGGTTAGTGTGCAAGATTCAGGAAAAAAGACCAAACCAGAATCTTAACATCACACTGGAAGTGCACGAGGGGAAAGTGGAGGGCCGTTACTCCATTGAAGGCACAGCTCAGAGTCATGGCCTTTCTTTTGTAGTAAGAATAATTATTCTTTGTTCAATTATCATATATTTTGATATTTGGCATTAATTTGTGGGATTGTTTGTGCGAAATGCAATGTTGGATTATAAATGTTATATGTATCACCTCCTATAAGGAACCAAGCGTAACAGAAATCAGGCCGGACTATGGGCCCATGTTTGGAGGAACAGTGGTGACAGTGACTGGCAGGTATCTAAATTCAGGGATGCAGAGAGATGTCTTCTTTGCCAACAACAAGTGCAACTTTCAAGGGTGAGCACACACAGCCATTTTACTGTCTCAAGTTCAAGTTGTATTTGAAGGCTTAGTATTGTACACGTTTGTTTTTTTGTTGTTGTTTGCTTGCAGTGTATCTAAAGGAGGAGGGGGTTTATCTTCAATTGTCTGCCGAACAGCAGCTGCAGCAGATATAGGGCAGGTAGCTGTGAAAGTTGTCATCGACAGCTTTCATTTGACCACTTCTAAGATGTTCTTCTACAGGAAGAATCCTGTTATAACCTCTGTGTATCCGAACTGCAGTTTCAGAAGGTAGGGTGCTGGCTTAAGTCTGGTCTAGACTTATAAGACTTATAAGGAGACTTCATGCTTCAAATTATCATAATAATGCAAACCATGTTTTTACATGAATGAAGTCAGTGATCTTTATTAACATGCTCATTTGTACTGACATACAGTGGCTCCAAGCTGGTGATACAAGGTGAAAATCTTGACTCTGCCCCCAAATTTGTGGTTGAATATACTCCCAAAAATGACTTAAATCCCATCAAACAATCTCATGAAGTAAGTTGAATCTTGTTGGTAAGACACATGTCTAAAACTGCATAGATACAGTAGATACATTTTTCATACCAAGGTCATAAAAGTGTTTCCTGTTTGTGCCGAGAGATAAGGTGAAAATCAATTATTTTATACCGACACAAGTTTCAGCAGTGATTTACTACAAACATTCATTGTGAATATTGCTTCCCTATTATGACAAATGTTTTGTGTTTTGCTCACTTCACTTGAGGTCTGCAATGGCACAAGAAATGCCACACATATGGAGTGCTGGGCCCCTGCTTTTAAAGAGGAAAAATATGACAGTGGAGAGATTTCTGTTCACCTTGGTGGAAGAAATATCCTCTGGAAGAGACCTTTTGACTACTATCCAGATGCCAAAGTCATTCCCTTCGAAAATGATGACAGGAAATTACTTCTAAAACCAGGAGAGACAGAAGTTTCTCTGCATGTATGTGTACACCATATTTTTGATTCCAAATACGCTTATCTTCCTTATACCTTTAGCTGCTTTCCGACACGCACCACTTCCCGAGCTCACTTCCCAGCTCTTCTAATTTGTAGATGTTTTTGTGAAAACCTCACTCCTTGCACTACTTGCAGATCAAACCTTAAATCACATGATTAACAATTAATAATTTTAATAATAATTTTTTTTTTCCTCAGCATAGCATACTAAATACAGTGAGTACATGCATGAAGATCACAATGACCATAGATGGTGTGTACTGCAACGTTCAGGTTCTATCAAATGAGCTGACATGCAGGATTCCTAAAGGACTTGTTATTCCCAGCAAGGGTTCACCTGTTAAGGTAAGACAATCTGCTTTTAAATCATGATCTGTCATTAAGATTCACTGATAATATCCCACCTTACTGTACTTAACTATCAATATTTATCTATTCCATTATGGTAGGTGTTTGTGAATGGGGAAACATATGATGTGGGAACAGTATTATATCACAACAACGACACTATCATTGCGGGTATTGTGTTGGGCATCATTGCTGCATTGGTAGTAGGTGCTGGCCTTGCACTAATTGGGATGATCCATGTAAAAAAGAAAAAAAGAGGTGAGGAAAGTAATTATGATTGTGATTTGAGTGACAGTTCAGATTACAGTACAGTAACAATATGTAATCGTATGGTAACAGTCTTATGATACTTATTTCTATATTAATCGCCAAATATTAATGTGATAATAACAATGGGAATTGTTTATGGGATGCAAGGGATTTCAACATATGCTTATTATCATTTTTTATTAAAAAAAACTGTAATATTATCTGCTTATTACCACACTATTACCATTGTTTTTTCCAAGCTGGAAACATTATTAGAAATAGCAAATAAAATTGTTTTACCACAATATTGCTCCACTATTTATAGTTTTTTGCTACACTATAACGTGAAGTGTTTCCATTTTGTGTTTATTAGTAAAACTGACCTCCTTAACCGTGTCCATGTGTATCCAAATGTGTCCTTTCAGCCATCATAGAGAATCGTTTATCAACACGACTCTCACGGAGCCGCATGAGCAGCAACATGGATTTCTCCCCAACAGGTGATTACAGACGAGGTATGACACACTGAACCCTTATAAACTAACAATTCTGATGGTTCTACTGGCAGTCAATGGCCTTATTTGGTTACATGTTGTGTTTTCTTATTTGTGTGTCACAGTAGACCTGTCCCATCAAACATCAGGTTCAGGAGGAATGGCCTTCCAAGGTTTGCTCTATGCTGCCAGCTATGATCATCTGTCTATTCCTTTGGCACCACGGGACAATATCTCAATGGTCAGCCTGAATTCTGAACTCCTGGAGGAGGTTAAAGATGTGCTGATTCCTGCTGACATGCTCAGGATTGAATATAGCCAGATAATCGGCAAAGGTATTCTTTCTTTCTTTCTTTCTTTCTTTCTTTCTTTCTTTCTTTCTTAAAAAACTGTTGTATGATAATCTCAAAACATCCAACATGGAGTGGAGTTCTTCCACATACAATAAACAGGTGGTATCAGTCAAAGGTAGTGACATTTTTAAAACCCATCTCAAGCGATGGCTAAAGAGGAACCAGATCTATCATTATTTTATGCCAATTCAAGTCACATTTGTATGTTGTCACAATGCTGTTTTCATATATATTTGTTGTCCTGTGTTTTTCTTGTTGTCCTGTTGATTATCATTCATGTTTTGAATTGTCTTTTTTTCTTGTGCATTGCTTGATGGTGTGTTATTTTTCTTATTTGTTTTTAATTTTGTCTGACCTGCCAAGGACAACAGTTGTAAAGTAGCTATTGGCTAATTCTGCCATATTTACAGTGATATGTTCATCAATATGTATTGTCCCTTTCAAATAAATACATTTAAAATTTCAACCAATTTTTCCTTATGTGTAGGCCACTTCGGGACAGTTTATCATGGATACTTGATAGACAGCAAAAAGCAGGAGACCCACTGTGCTGTTAAATCATTAAACAGTATGTGAAGACCTATTTTACAAAGTAAATCATCACTACAAGAGTGCTTGGTTAGTAAATGTGTCTGTATAACATTGTGTTTTTTTACACAGGGATTACAGATTTGGGGGAGGTGGACCAGTTCCTCAGAGAAGGCATCATCATGAAAGGTTTCCACCACCCGAATATTCTGTCTTTGCTTGGCATAATGCTGCCTAAAGAAGGACTCCCTCTGGTGGTGCTACCCTACATGAAACATGGAGATGTGCGTCATTTTATCCGCTCTGAGAAAAGGGTAAATTGCGCAACAAAACCTCCTGGAAATGCATGGTCATGATCGTGGATATTAGTTGGGTCTTTCACATGCTTCTTTGTCCTCTAGAACCCGACAGTGAAAGACCTGATTGGGTTTGGGCTTCAGGTTGCCAAGGGGATGGAGTATTTAGCTCAGAAAAAATTTGTCCACAGAGACCTGGCTGCACGCAACTGCATGTGAGTGTGAATCATACACTGGTTCTTTTAATGACTGAATGTAATGAAACCAAATTTAAGTTTTGCTTGATCTTCTCACAGCACAGAGGCAGATATATTTTGAGAAAAATTGACAGCTGCTATTTGCACCTGGGGTGGAGAGTCAATGTGGTTATTTACACCTGGCTTGGAAGATGCAAGCATCTAATGCTACTTGTTGTCAAAGTGGAAAGTCATTTTAACTCTTACATAATAAGAATAGTATTTTTAACATTAGTGACATTTTGGGAAGTATAGCACTTTGCTTTCTTTGAGATTAGATCATAATACAATTTGAAAACAACTAGTATCAATTCTTAACTTGATTTTTGGCAAAGCTCTAATGGGATCATCACACATCATCATACTGGGTTTAAGAGGTTCTTAAACTATCTCCTCTTTTCAGGCTGGATGAAACCTTCACAGTAAAGGTGGCTGATTTTGGCATGGCAAGAGACATCTATGACAAGGAATACTACAGCATTCAAGATCACAAACGAGTTAAGCTTCCAGTGAAGTGGATGGCCATTGAAAGCCTACAAACACAGAAGTTCACGACCAAGTCTGACGTAGTGAGTTTACTTTACTAAGAACACCAGTATATGCTTAGATCTATCATCTACTGGAAACTGCTTGTCTTTTTGCCGCAGTGGTCGTATGGTATCTTAATGTGGGAGTTGCTGACCAGAGGAGCCAGTCCATATCCGGAAGTGGACCCCTATGACATCACACACTACTTGCTGAAGGGGCGTCGGCTACCACAGCCACAGTTTTGCCCTGATGCTCTGTAAGACAACAGCACCTTTTATAAATATCACACAAACTAATAATTAAATATAGTTGCCTCAGCATGTTGCTATTAGACCTCTCTCTTCATACTGTATATTATAGGTTACTTTTATCTCAATTCTTACAGTTAGTTACTTTTATTCTTCGACCCACAATGGCGACCGCACAGTAGTTTACCCATCTGCTTAAATGTCCTACTCTTACTCGTTCCCTTGTTTTACACATTCATTCGTTCTGCAGGTATTCAATCATGCTGACATGTTGGGACCCAGAGCCTGAGTGCAGACCAAGTTTCCACAACTTGGTTACAGAAGTACAAGACATCCTCTCCTGTCTAGAAGGAGAGCACTACATTAGTCTGAAGGTAATCTATGTAAACATAGACCAGCCGAGGCCTTACCCATCTCTGACTGGATCTGCAGATGAGGCTGAGGCCACAGACTCGGATACAGATGTTAATACTGCCAGCTGAGAATCTCAGAGACCTAAGACTCTCTAAAAGGAACAGGATCTGGATCAGCATTGGACAGCTTTCCTTGTCACATGGGTTCTAGTTCATGGAGGTTTTGGAATAGTTGGCTACTGGTTTAAGACACTGTAGGTACAAGAAACTCTTACTGGACCTGAGACAAAATAATACTGGAACTTCCCCAATCTTGGTACAAAATTTTCAAAGAAAACAGAGACAGTTGTAGATGGAAGATATGTTTTTACTCATTCTCTAACATCTGATGCACAATAGTGAATGAGACAAAGTGAATGTAATATGTGCTGTTGTTCTCAGATTTGTGGGTTTGTTTTATATGTCAGCTGACTTGTGCTCAGGGGTCAACGTTTTTATTTTCTTGCTATATATATTACAGTATAGTCCTTCTAACTACAAGGGCACGAGTACATGTGAATTCATCATAGTGCATGCATAATAGCTCCACTGACATTGTGTCTACTGTATTTTACAGTATATCAACAGTACCTATCATCAGCACTAGAGGGCAACCAATTCCTCCTTCTGAAGCAGACTTGGGCTGCTGCTGCAGTGATGCTCTGCACTACAGCAGACAGCTCAACACAAACAATAGAGCCGTTTATCTGTTGAGCGAATGTGATAAATTCAGTCCTTCAACAAACAACACGGCACAGCATTTGGGCCATTTCTTCATTTTTATTTTTTATTTTTAGTTAGCATGCAATTAAAACTCCTCAGAAGATTAGACAGTTCAAAGCATTTTAGAACGTATGCACTGATTTCTTTTTTTTCCTTTAGGCAGCAAGAATAATCTTTTTTTAGCAAGAGCTGATTTTTGGTATATGTCTGTCTACATATATATGATATATATGTCTAGAGTCTTTTCTTACAGTAATACAGTTTTTTTTTTCATCTAATGTCAGTTTAAATAAACAAAAATAAAGAACCAATCCCACTGAAGATGAGCAAAATTCCACTGATGGATTTATAAACTCCACATAATTACAGGAGGAGAGTGCATCAGAGTTCTTCATGAATGCAGGTCAACATAGACACTGATTAAAAAAAAAGAAAAAAAAAAGATGAGTGCAATGACACAGGTTTGAGACTCCACAGTTCTGGTCCTCTTCCAAACTCATGCTTTTTGCCTAATCTGTGTATCTACTATTTTTAAATATTTCCTATGATTTTTTTTTTTTTTTTGGCTTCTCCCTGTCTAGGGGTCACCACAGCGGATGATCACACACATGATTTGGCTGATTTTTACACCAGATGCCCCTCTTGACTCAACCCTAAATATTTCCTATGAATAAATTATAGAATTTTTTTTAAAACATCTGTCATCCCTTCTTTTCTAGTGCTGAAAATGTGGTGATAATAACAAGTTTAGATATTTTGTCAGATTTAGGATCGGGATTTGAAAAGCCAAAGACATAACAGAAAGCCAAAATGTGGGTTTTTGTATCTGGAATGAGCAATTGTAAATGGTCAGTTGTAGATATAGTTACAACTGATTAAATGCAGATGATTATTTATAGACTGCACATGAAGAAGAGTTAGGTGAAATGAGAAATAAGGGTTAGACAATAAATAACCAGTCTGACATGTAGACGAACTATAACAACCTGCGTCCTCTAGTCACTTCCTGCCGCAAGGAGATTATCGTATGTATGTAAATCAAGTCTCTGACTGAACTTCTGTACTCTAGTTGCACATAGCAAATTCATTTGCCAATTTGTGGGACTGCATGAAAGCTGTTGCTATTAAAACTAAAATTCGGCATTATGCAAAGACACTGGTCTGGACAGAAGAAGTGACCATAAAAAGGTTGGCATTAAAAAGATAAAATAAATATTTTTGTTCTGTTTTGACCGTGAATCTGTTTTCTTTATATCTTTTATTGTTATGATTTATTTTATCTATTAGAAAGACTGTTTCTTTGTTTCTGTTGAGGTTCTGATGAGAGAGGAAGAATGCTTTCTCACCTTTGAGTGGACTGACGGGCTTCCTTTAGCACTAGTAACACAAACTTAATTATTAAATCTTTGTGTCTATTTAGTCTCACTGGAAGGGACAAATGAACTGGTAGAAACTGGAATCATCAGTAACAGAGCAATTCCTCTGGCTTTTCTGGGGCCTCCAGCGCCACACAGCTCCGTATGGAATAGTTTTAAGATCAAATAGATCTTCATTTAGATCTTCATTTGCCCGTAGGTGTGAATGTGAGAGTGAATGGTTGTCTCTCTCTATGTGGCCCTGTGATGGACTGGCGACCTGTCCAGGGTGTACCCTGCCTCTCGCCCTATGTCAGCTGGAGATAGGCACCAGCGCCCCCTGCGACCCGCAGTGGATAAAGCGGTAGAAAATGAGTGAGAGTGTGAGAGTAGATCTTCATTTACACAATATACATTTAAAGAAGTTTGTGTCTATAAGGGCAAATCACTAGCTGAGGAGAGACTGAAACAGTCAGCAATGGATCAAGGACACGTCTGCTTCTCAAAATAGGAGTTCCTTAGCAGAAAGTTTTTAGTTGATGTATTTTTTCAGAAGCACCCCACACACACACACACACACACACAGAAAGACAGATAGAGAGACCCATTCCAACCCAGTTGCACAGTGAGGGGGAATAGCTGCACTGAAACTGGACCTCTAAAGTGCCTGGTCTAAAATTCCTTTTGTTGTCTTCAAGTGTATATATTTATAAATATTTTACACTTTCATTTCACACTGTCCTGTTTTGAAGCAGGGTTCGGTTGGAATCTGCGAAACTGCAAAATATCATACAGCAGCTGTTGTGCGATCCATGGCAAACTGGACAAGGGAAAGGAAACTTGGCCAGTCTTGGCTAGCTGTTTTCTGCAAAGACACACACATTTGTGCCCCACAGATGGGGGGAGCATGAGAAATGTAGCACTGTCAGAGTAGTTGCTAAGGTGTAAACCTTTAATTAGTGGTTCCGAAAGGATGGAACCCGGTTTCAAAATCATCTTGTGTGCATGTGTCAGGCACATTGGTAAGGGCCACGGCCTCGAGCGAGCCAAATGTGATGTGCAGTGACGTAATGGCGCAATATGGTGAGCTGAGTGCATATCTGAGGCTGATGAACATGTATGATCTCCCAATTCATTTATTATTGGCTGATCAGCGACACTGTGGAGAGTTCACTGGATCGCAGACACTCAGTCACAGCACAATCAAGTGTGTTTTGTGCACACACTTGATTGTGAGATCGGGACGCTGACCTCGTAACAGCAAATTGGTCTGCTCATATGTCCGGTCGTACTGTTTTTCATCTGTAATTATCCATTCATTAAGTGGACTCTACTTAAAGTACATGCCAGCAGATGTTCTGCAGTGCACCACTTGGTATGAAATGGCCTGAGGAGTAAGAAAAAACCACACTTGCTTGATCCGCTCTTGTCAAACCTTTCCTTGCAGGTGTTTTGAACTGAACTGTGTATGCGGTCTGAAGTTTTTCAGCATTGCTCAAGGTCTCAGTTTTTTCAAGATATTGGCGAGGAAGAAAAAAAAAATCTGCAGAGGGAGACAGTGAAAGAAAATATGGGAGTGCATTGAAACACTGACTACAGTTACTATCACAGTCTGGGTTTTTTTCTTTTTTTCTCATGTACCATTTGTATTTAATTCTACACCAAAATCCAGTTGTAAAATCCAATGTATTTTGCACACTTGTCTATAATAAAGACCTTGAAATGCATACATTAAAATACAGGAGAAAGTGCTGAACAATATTCTAAAACTATTCTGTATATAGAATATCAATCTCATAGCATATTTAATGTAATAGACTGAAGTCTTTCCAGCCTAAAAAACTCTTGTGCAAATATCTTGCAAGTGAGTTTGTAGCTTTTCTTTTACTTCTGTTCTTTGAGCTCAATCTGCTGTCCTTGAGCTTGTGTACATCAGTAAATACCTGAATAGCGAGGCAGTCTTCCTCCCTCTCCCTTGCTCTTCTCTATTGTTGCACTGCATGCATTCAGAGCTGGGAGGTCACAGATGGAGAGAGGTGTTATATTTGTTCCCATCTCTGCTCTCTGAGTGAATGTCTCTGCAGATGGGATTATATTGAAAGGCAAACAGAAATTTGCAGCGCAATTAAAGCGTTAAAAGGCGCAAGGCCATGCCAGGCACATAGCTAACTGTAAGATTATTTTTTTTCCATCATCCATTTTGTTATCAATGTGTCAGTATATTTTGTAGCTTTGACAGTCACGCTCTGTTGCTGTAAAGATTTATGCTATAAAATCCATATATTTGATATGGCCCAAAGATTAGTGTACAAATGCAACTAAAGGTGATGTATAAGATTGGCTGAATTGAGCCTCTTGTTCTGTACTCTGTGAAGAGTTACTTCTGCATGAAAATGGCTGTTTTGTCATTTTAATTGTTCATAGAGCCATTAAACTCTGACCGCAAAATTGCACATACACATATAGAAAAGAAAACCTGCATTGTATGTAGTGTTTGTTGTCTAATGTGTGTTCATGTGTTCTTTCATTGGATCATGATTGTTAGTTAGAGTTGCTATGTGTTTACGCACATGTGCAATAAGTACAGTGTACTAGAAAACAATGTCGCGCCATGATGGTAGCAGCAAGGAAGTTATACCCTCCTCATTTTGTCCCTCTTTCTTGTGTCTTGTACTTCATCATGAATGTTTTTCCAGTAGATAATCATTTGTGGGCATGTGTAAATGTGTTTCGTGGACAAAATAGTCCACATTTGTTTAGTGATGGACTGTATCACACCTTCTGCCAGAAGAAAAAAAAAACAAAACAACAACAAAATCCTGAGAGGATTCATGCATTTAGAACACATCTCTAATCACATCACCTGTGATGTACACAAAATCTGTTTCAAACATTACTTTGATTACAGTGAAGTACTACAGCAAGTAGTTTGTACTGGGTCCCCTTTTGCGGTGTGTCCTCAGAAACAATTTGCTCCGACCATGATTTGGTAAAAATATCACACTTCAGCTTTTTCTGACACTGAGTCAAGTTTTTAGTTTCACACCAGCTTTGGAAGCAGCTCACCAGGATGTAATGGGCTTCAGTGCTTAAGTGTACTGAATAAACACTCAAAGATTGCCTACTGGTGTCATACCATGTGCGTTCATGCATAATTGTGTGGGATTTATTTTTTTTTTTATAGCTGTCAGTATGTTGCAGGGCTTAGTCGGGCAGACAACTGCTTTTTATCATTGCTTGTAAGGAAGAGTTTACTAAACAGTGGTAGTGTATGAAGTGTAATACTCTCCCTCTCCTCCTGCTTGCTTCTCCAGATCCACCTTTATTGTCCACAAACCTGCCATTGTCTGTCCACCCACGAGGCATTTACAGACTGTCTTCCTGTCTTCAAGTCCACTCACTCACCTTTTTTCTATTTGTCTTTTCTATCACCTGAGTGTCCTCATCACTGCATGAAGCACCATGTGACTTTGGTGTGAATGTTGTTGAGGTCTGTCCTTTTAGTATTTTTAGGGTGATTTATTTATATATTGTATGTTATGGTGTGTGTTTTTAACCTGCTTTCATTGTCATGCCAACAAAGACTGGACATGCTTTACTCACTGAAAAAATGTTTTCCCATGGGGACAATAATGTTTCTATAAATCTGTCTATTTAAACCAACTTTTTGTCTGTTTGTCTTTCCAACTTCGGTATCTCCTGTGTGTGAGCTACCTTTTGGTTTTATAACCTCTTATGAATATTATCTGGTTCGACAGCACTGGTTTCACCAATTAAAGCAACCTCACTGCATCAGCCTCTCTCTCTCTCTCTCTCTCTCTCTCTCTCTCTCTCTCTCTCTCTCTCTCTCTCTCTCTCTCTTTCTTTCTTTAACTGAGTGTGTGTAGGTCCTTCCTGCCTGCTCAAAGGACCTACAACCTCGACCTCCAGACCTTTAGATAGACAAAGAGATAGTAAAGACAACATTGAACTGAAATGTCAAACGTGTGTGTAGATCATAGGATTTCATCTGGAGTCAGCATAAAAAAAATTTGGTTTATCACTTTGCCTCATTAAAACTGTTTCAGGACAGGATAGGTGTTTGTTACTGTTAAGTTTGCAGCAGGATGCCATAAAGTAGAGGTATAAAAATTGCATTTACCTCTCGTGGCCTACATTCACCTTCACTTTTATGTCTTGTATGATTTCCCACTAATGCATAAGTAAAGGAATGTGTGCGTGTCTTTTTCTTGACTTACATGCCATTAGGTTACTGGAGCGCTCAGAGGAAACCTACGCAAAAATATGCAAACTCCGCACAGAGAGACGTCAGCTGTTCAGATTGCATTGAAACAAAGTGTTGCATACCAGTGATCCACCATATCCTGCATAATTACACATAGAATGTTGCGAAGTGATATCTGTTACTTACATTTTCTTGTTATTATTTTTATTTTTCCCCTGTGTGAACAGACATACATGTTGAAACTTGTACATTAGAGAAGCAAAAATCAACCATGTTAGCGTTCATCTTTGGGGTTTGGATTGGTTTACAGAGAGAAAATGTGCATAAGAGAGGGTTCTTTTCCCTCTTATGCTGCTCTGTATTTGTCTTCCAAAAGCCCTGTTGTGGCTTGTGAGCCTGTTGCTATGACAACCATCATTTGATACCAGTGTTGTGTAGGAAGGCAGGGAGATATGGTTGAAAATTAGCAGCAAACTGCTTTATGCATGTTTTATAATCTATTCATAATTTCATGTATCGTATGTGTGTTTGTGTCAGGGGATTAGATGGGAAGAAAAGAAACACACATGCTCGGAAAAAATAAAATTCATTCAACTGTTTAGTCACTGGGTCATACTCCCTCCCATGATTAATTCAAGAAATATCATACTGTACATGCCTCAAAGTGAATACTTTACAGAATGCATTTTTCCTACTAACTCACCAAATTGCTTCTTTTACCCATCTTCTTTAATGGGTAGGTAGTGACACACATCTTTCATGAGGATCAGTACCTCGCAATCCCTGCACATAATGTGTTACAAATTTGCTGAATAATTGAATAATATAGTTGCAATAACAACAAATGGTGTGTTTTTTTTATAGGGATGTGTAAAAAATATCTTTGAGATAAGGAGGGAAATTATTTACTGATTGAAGGAACACTTTTGTTTTTCAGAATAGTGGATTGTCACAGCTGAACCATGTCAATATGATCAAACTTGACATAAATGGGTTTATAGCCCAATTAATATTTATCAGTAATACATTTATAAAATAGGGGATTAGCAGAATGAGTTGATGAATGTGGTTAAGTTCAGCCCTGATGTAACATAAGAGGATTCAGAGATTACAAGGATATGAAACCTTTGAAACAGGTTGATTTTTTTTTTTTTTTTTTGTTTGTTTGTTTCTTTGTCCCGAGAGTATGATCTAATAACAAGACGCACCAACATTTTCTTTGGAGTTTTCCTGCTTTAAATCAAAAGGGATCCAGTTATTTGAGCTGATGGTTGTCACAATTTCACTCTGAATTGGACAGTTTTGGAGTGTTAGCTCTGACACAGAATCATATATGCACTACACCAGGCACGAGCTAAACGGCATTATGGACATCCGGTTTTGCTCTGTTGTGGTAGCTATGGTAACCTCAAAGAGCACCAAATGTTCTACTTTGAAGTGTGAGGGTAACGATTGTGACACTATCCCTCCCTCCCAGCACGGAGGCAGAAACAGTCAAAATCCACATGACTTCTCCAACTGTCCAAGTAATTTCATCT
Source organism: Brachirus orientalis (assembly GCA_016785285.1). Taxonomy (NCBI): domain Eukaryota; kingdom Metazoa; phylum Chordata; class Actinopteri; order Pleuronectiformes; family Soleidae; genus Brachirus; species Brachirus orientalis. The sequence continues at coordinate 960,798 of JAFBJR010000316.1, forward strand.
GCTCACATTTTAGAACTACAGCTTTGATTTTAATTTCAGTTATTGTTGCAAGGTTTTGCTATTGATTTCCAATTTCTGTGGGAAAAAAAAAATTCAATGTTGTAGAAAGACTGAAAAAAAGTCTCAATTACAGAAGGAGCTGAGCCATTTTTGTAATTTGATTGATTTGTTCTTTTAAAACTGAGTGACTGGATGATTCACATAGATGCTTACATTTCAAAATCTTAATGGAATAACAAAACTGTAGCAGAATTATTGATGCAAATGTTAATTCTAGAACATTATACAGTTGTTGAGCTTTTTTCCTTGTTTGAAATTACATTTATTTAATTTTAACTTTATTTAATCTTTGGAACTAGTTAAGACATTTTATTCCAACCAAAACTTAATTAATAAAATCAAAGCACACAGGGTCTTTTAATAACAAAGTCCATTTCACTTGAATAGCTTTCTTATAGCACTATAGGTGGAAACCTATGTTTACATGAGTCATTTAAATATTTCGCAGTTGACATTTTCCTTTGTATGATTAGCAAATCATTTCAGTTTCTTTGGTAATCATAATAATACCCGTCAAGGTCTCCACTGATGCTGTGAGAAGCATGCCTTCAGCCCTTCAAAAGTTTCTATCACAGACCCCATGACTATTGGTTTTAGTTTCTATGACAACTAAGATGAACCATAAGTTGACTCATCTTTTACAAGCAGTACAGGACTGTGGGAAAAAAATATTTTGGTCAAAGACTCACTTCAGAGCCAATCCTGCATGGCAAAAAAAAGAAAAAAAAATCACATTTTTTTGTAAGTGAAAAATAAAATCCTAAGGTATAACTGGATTTTTTTAACATAGTGTATAAGCTGCCTATTACCTTAGTTTGTTGTTTTTCATCATACAGATGAGCATTTCCAGAATGATCCTTAAACAAGGGAAACTGCATAAGCATCAGTTGAAACAGTTTTTTACAATTTGAGGGATTGATATTTTTGCCATGCTTTTTGACATAACCCAGGTCCTAACTTAATTTTTTTTTGTTCCGATGGTAGTGTTTGCATCCTTCTTATTCAATATATTGTGTTAAAATAATCTGTTTGCTAAGAAAACCATAACAGAGTCAACGGTTTAAGCAGCTGCCTGTCGACTGTGTTGACAATGTCTTTACTTTTCCTCTTTTTGTGATGTAATCACACAAAAAAAATGTATTTCAGGTACAGACGAGAAGACAGACATTTTGAAACTGTGACGCAGGGGAGTCACTCCAGTCCATTCATATACTTACAAATGTTGGATTAACTAGATGCAGCCAAGGTAACATAATGATGAGCAGAGCAGTGTGTATAGTTTCAAAGAAGCACAGTGAGATACTGCCTGTGAGCTTAGTGACGCAGATTCCACTTTTGCGCATGCTTCTGACAGAATAAATAGCCTTGTTGTGTGTAAGGGCAACTGATTTAAATCACGTGAGAGGAATATATATAGTATTGAGTACTGTTTTTGTTGGGGAAATCAGAAATAGTCTAATGTCATACATTAGGATCCTGCTTACTGCAACACCTAAACAGCCACAGTGTACTGGTTGAAACCACTTCCTTATTTATTAGACGGCTGCAGTGCTTGTTCAAGGTTGAACTGGTAATGAAAAATGTGACAATTCAAAGTCATTGTGATAAAGCGAAGAACTCAATTGTCACCTGTGCTGGAACAGAAGACCACCTTAGTGGGAAGCTGTCCAGCTGTGTGGCATTGAGAAATAATTGAAATTTGGACCTTTATATTTTTATTATTCCAGTTTAGTTTAGTTTTATTAGCTTCTTTCAAATGGCACAAACACTGCAATATACATATCCCTTAAGAGACTGTTACTATGGTGACAGTGCACCACAAAGGCAGATGTCAATGACAATTTTGCTGTTGTGGTAACCACACACAAATGTTAAAGCAAACATGTTACGGCACAGTATGGCCAATGTAACACATGAGCGTTGTTCGTAATCTAATGAAACCAACCTCTTCACTACTTTTAGTGGATAAATGTTTTTGTTCTTTTGTTGCTGTGGTGTCACATGGGGTTTTATTGATGTTCCCATGAGTAGTTTTAGTGCCAAGAATTAGTATTGTTTCTTTTTACAGGTTGATGTCTGAAATGCTTTTTTACACTTAAAGTCCAACAACTGATACAGAGGCGATTGTATTCTTCCTGCAGCTACAAATTGGAGGAGGATTATAAATGTCAGTCTAAAATAATGACAGTGATATAAGGGATTTCAGGTCTCAGATGTGTGATGCAGCACAACCTGCACTGCAAAGACAAGTGGAGTTCTGGAAAGTCATGTGATACCAGGAGTCAGGAACGAGAGAGAGCGAGTAGAGTGGGTGGTTTTGTGGGTAGGTGGGGAAGAGGTTAAAGATGCTCCATCACTCCCTTTCCTGTTATCCAAGTGGCCTCTTAGCAGCGTTACTCATTTTAGGAAAGAGACACTCCTGTTACATAAGCCAGTGCTACAGAGACTGCCTACCATCTAAAACCCCTACAGATCCTCTGCATATTGTACTTGTACATAATTGCAAAATGGTGCTACTGGTCAGATAATCTTTCTCTTGAAACGGACGAATGCACCTAGAATTCTGTGTGCAACTTCAGAGACTTTAAACAGAGTGTATAAACAAAATGAAAACAGTGCAGTTTCCATCACAGAAATACTTGATCTTAATGGGAGTTATTTGGGTAAATCAGACATGACAAAAACAGAAAAGTGACCTGTGTTACCTGGATGTTACACACACACAGACACATATCTCTTCAGATTAATTTAAGGGCTCTAGTCCATGTACTTTTAATCATTTATCATTTACATCACTGTAAAGGTTTTTCCATTAATACTTTGGAAATTCTGATTTCTTCGGGAGCCCTGGTTTCGTTTTATTTCAAGTCTGACAATCAGCTACAGGTGACACCTGGACTTAAAGTGAGTGAACTTTTTGTTCAATTAAGCTTTGTCTCAGAAGATCACTAGCATTCTACCTCTCTATGGGTTGGTGATTCACACTTTGATGAGGCCTGCATAATTTGAGAGTAAAGCTGGATTCAGCACAACTGAGGAGAGAACCCATCTGCTGCTTGCTTATCAACAGGATTGGTGTGCTGGCAGATGTATGGAGTTACATGTTCTTGCCTACTTGTGTGCGTTATGCAAAGTCAGTGAGGCAGCATTGTGCAGTATTTGCTGCCTTCTTGCCCCCTGTAGGCTCCTGTTTCCAAAAAATATTATTCTATCACAAACCTTTTTTTTCTGATTAAACAGTAAGGAGGTTAGAGTGTCACACAACACCACGTTTTACAAATCTGAACACAGTGTGTGTGTCATCCTGTCCTTCTCACTGCCACAGCCATAAAGTAAAACATTGAATCTTTTTATTTAGGCATTTCAAAGGTATCACAAATACAGTGTTGAAGTACCACATGACAGTCATACACAAGCCCTTGACCAGTGGGTCATTGTTTCAACTCCCAGACAGTGGACCATTTATGGCATGCTGTTCCTTTCCTCTCTCCTTATGTTTCTTGTCTCAGTCTTTTGTTGGCAAAATGCCATTAAAAAAAGCTTCACTGTTCTCTAAGGGTCCATATGAGTCAGACACACAACAGTGTAAGTTCAGCTTTTTGTTTTGACTCATCTGACCTCTCATTGGTGAACATGCGGCTTATTTTATTTGGCAGCATCAGTTGAAGGGGCCTTTAATTCTTTTTTTGCTCTCTGCCTCATCTTACCTTTTTGACCATGATAACAATGCATTTCACTGAACGACTTCAGTGAAATGCAGAAGCAGGTAGAAGGTTGCTATGTGCGTTGCTGAGGGATGTGATGACATCATGATGCACAAGTCCTGAGGTCTGTCAGTTCACTCCCACATGCTGTTTGCAGACAGACCATTATGAATTATGGGACCCCAGGAAATGTCTCAGTGCTCCTCATGGGCTGTGCTCTTCAGCCAATACAAATTTTAGGGAACTATGACAATTCTCATAGCTGTTGCTGTCCATCTGTGGTGGTGCTGAAAGAATGCATTGTCTCAGTAAGTGACAATTTGTGTTTAGTCAATCATCTTGCTGCTGCTTTTATTAAAAAATATTTTAAGATGTCATTCTTGTATTTTACTCATTTAAATTATTTGTGTTGTTCTCTTTCTAGTCCAACTCCATATTATTATGTGTGTCTTGTTTTATTTGGCTTCTGCTATTACATTGTTTCAATTTTGTTTATATTTTTATCGCTTTATTTCTTTACAACTTTGTTTGGAAAAGTGCTATATAAATTAGGAATTTGTTGTTCTTTTGTTTTACTTCATCTACGATCTCTTTACTGCTGCCTTTGTAGTTTGACCAGATCACCATTCTCCATCATCCATGTAGCTGCTGCTCAGGCCAGATACCCTTGTCTCAATGGACCCATCCAGCCATGGTACTGACATCTGACCTGAGAGATTACAGGTGGACAGCCTTTAGTACCATGGGTTAAACCATGGCATTAATGTGTCCTGCATACATTCTCAATGACCACGTTTGATCCCCCCCACCTCACCCCACCAGTCTGACTGTACAGATGTCTGTGACATGAAATAAGATATTTAATCATCAGGAAACAACAAAATCATGTTGATATTGTGGTTGAGGTTTCAGGATTGACGTTAATACCGACAGGTCTGAATAGGGTCAACATCTACTGTAACTGCTGAGTCCACCAAAGCCTGGGCATCTTCCACTAGTGTCCATACCAGTGTGTCCCTGGGACACTCAGGCTCATGCATTTTAGTCTCTCGACCATTTAGGCATAGGAAGTCCAGATTCTTGCTGAGGGAAGAGGGTGAAAAGTTGTGCTAACTGGGCCTTCAAGTTGAGATTTTTCCGGAGCAAATTTAAAACTGTGGATGAATCGATTTTTCCCAGATTAACTGAATCCGCACTGAATCCGCACAAACTAAAGTTAGTGTAATAAACTTCACTCACTCACTTCACCTACTTTATCCTCCACATGAGGGTTGTGGGGGCACTGGTGTCAATCCCAGGTGACATAGACTTATGTTGTTTGAGTAGCTACGACAACAAAACCTCTTTACACTCTCTTGTACATATAGCATAACCTGGGCCACCTGGTTTTCCTACCAATGGAGGTGTTTTCTGACAGGTTTCTGCTTTACCGCAGAGAAACGCTTAATATAAACTAGTCCATGACTGAGAGCCTCTTTTTTTTTCCAATGTGAAGGGGCAACCCTAAAATGCTGCGGGTGGCTGTGTTGGCAGTGTGTGACTGGGTATAAATGATATGTAATAGAAAAAGTGCCTCATATACATGTATGTGGATGTTGCGTGAATGTTCGCGGATGGGTGAATGATAAATGTTGTATAGAAAAGTGATTAAAAAAATACGGGCAGTTTACCATATCCTTTGTAAAAATTTTAATCATTGCATTTATTAAGTTAAGTCTGTAACAAATAATTATTTGCCTCATTATATTTATGTCTTTATCAGATGGGGCCCCTCGGAAACGTCCCTCCCTCCAAAAAGTTTGGCTCCGCCCCTGACGTTGTTGACTGACTGGCAGCAACTTCCGGAGAAACTTTAAGGGGGAAAAAAATAAGAAACATATTTTGCTGTTTTCGTTCAGTGCAGCTCAGCCTCCAGCTGAGCAGTGTGAACATCACATACAGTCCTTAAAAACGACGAAACTGTTGTCAAATCCGTTGCTGCACTGATGTGCACAGCTCTCAGGCGCGCGCGCGCACACACACACACACACACACACACACTTCCCCTCCTTCCTGCATCATAGCCCGCTGTTCCCATCATCACACGTTCACGTAATACTCCCGTGAACAAGCTGACTTGTTAGAAATGCTCGAGGAGCTTAAACCTCTCTGATAGCGCGCTGGCTGCAAAAGCGGTGGAATCATCCAGAGAAAAGTGAACACGCACCAGGAAAATAATCCAAAAAAAATCCAAATAAGACACGGCGATTGGATTATTGATCATTGCCTGTTGACTCCAGTGAAGGTAAGTGGACACAGTTTCACATTTGGTTTCCCATAGAATAATTGCGAACCAAAAACGCGAGAAGTGAAGGAATGCTGACTGTCCTCTTTTGACCACATGTCATAAGTAACAGCGTTTGTTTCTGCAAACTTTTGCAGCAATCGCACATTTTGTTCAGGTTTTTAAGACGTGCTCGTCTGATTTCAGGAACCCGCTCGACAGTTTTTATGCGATCCGGTCGGCTGCATCCTCAGTCCAACCGGGTGATGGGGGTGATGATGATGATGCGCAAATATCCTAACTGCTTATTATGAACTGTCAAAGTGGCCGTGCGGCGTCACACTCAACAGTCCGCTCATTATGAGTTCATTCACAATAAAAGCGCATATTTATACTCATCATTCAAGAAGTGAAGCGAAGGCTCAATAAAGCGCGCTTCAGCTTTACATAAGGTTCTTGTTGCACTCAGACTGCAGCACTTCTTCAGTTCACAGTCTCACAGTCTCGCGGTGTCCCTGCCTCCTTGTCGTTATTTGTCATCATTTCACAACCAACAAGCTTGTGATCGCGGTACCCACTTAATTACTGATGTTTAAACCCGCCACAATACACACATACACGCGCACGCACGCACGCACACACACTGGTTTCCTTTCCTGACTTTAGGAGACTGCATTGATTTACATTCATTTCCTGGAGACTCACTCTAACCTTAACCATAATTACTAGTGTTCTCACCCTGACCCTAACCTAACCCTAACCTCTGCCTAACTTTAAAACATGTCTTCACCTAAAGAAATGTACTAACTTCCTTTATGGGGACTTGATTTTTGTCCCCATAAGGAAGACAAGTCCACATAATATGACTGTAAACAGATTTAGGTCTCCACAACATAAGGAATACTGGGTACACACACACATAGGTTCGCATAGTGATCCTTGTAAGGACTCACACTGACTTGCATACAAAACCTAACCTTAACCTAACTAGTGAATCCCAATTACATCTAAACCTTAATTTAACCATAATTCACATTTTAGCCCCAAACATGACCAGTTCCTCAGAAATTAGGCTCTTCCTAAGTAAGACCATATACATATACACACTCACACACACTTGCCCCACAAGTGCTGGTGCCAGATCCTTGTCCTCTTCATCAAACAAATGTGTGAAACTTGCAAGGAGCACAGATCATATTTCTTTTCATCTGTTGCCGATAAAGAGATTTTGATCAAATCATGGGCATCACATAGGAAACTCATCACATTTTAATTAAATAGTGTACAAAAAGGGCCTGGCGGACAGCCAAGGCAACAGAAAAGGGTTTTTAAAAAACATTTTTAAAACAGACTTCATCTAATTACTGTGATTTTTAGATTTAGATTTTTGATGATTGTGATTATTATGATTACATTATGATCAGCGAGTGTTGAAGTAAAAAAAAAAAAAATCAAGTCCAAGCTTTAAAAAACAAAGTCCTTGAAAAATATACAGAGATAAACCCTGGGTGCTGCTGCATGCTTTCCACGGGCTTATGATTAATACATTTCCTCTTCTGCTGAGAACATTTGCAGTAAATATCTTTTGTTTAGACAACCAACTTTATACTGCATCAAATGTATTACCCTTCTTTTTTACCCTTCTGTTGCTTAGGTCAGTTGCTGACAGATAACAGGGACCCTCACTGTTTTCAGATGAATGTGGCAAAATAACAATTCCAGAATTCTCGGACTCTGATTTAATTTGGTCTTTATGTCTGTCCATTTTCTCAACGACTGCTCATTTGATCGACGTCAATATGCCAAGTGTATTTCTGAGGACTTTGGAAAGTGTGGAGCAGTTATATCGAGACCGCGTCTCTGTGTTGCTGTGATGTCACTGAGGATGACATGCGTTATAATTTGAATGGGCAGTGACTATTAATTTTATTTCCTTTTTAAGTCAGGAGTCTCATTCCTTCCACCCTTCAGTTTTTATCAACGTCAGACTTGAAGTGCAACGTCAGCTGTGAGCTTTATTAGATAAAAGATTGGACCCCACCCAAAAAAATCCTAATCCCCATATTTTAAAGTGAGTTTGCTGCAATGCCACTCATGACTGGAAACACGGGAAAAGCAGCAAATAAATCTCATGTATTATTCAGTTCAGTATGCTGTAATAGAACAAATCCCATGTAAAAAAAACAGAATGCACATGAATGTTATCACAGAAAAGCAGAAACGTGATACTTGCTTTGCACACATGTGCATGTTTTCAAATTACTTATTTTCTCAATTTGTTTGGTTTGATTTATTGATAGTCTGTTTTATATTATCTAAATTCCAGGTAAGGAAATTTGTGAAGTGGCATTGGTCTTTGTCGATGAGTGTGCAGGGAGCTATTCTGTACAGACAGTACCATGGTGCATACTGTAGAACTTGGTAGCCATGGCAACAAAACAACATCAGAAGAAACTGGTTAGATGAGCCAGTGATGCCTAGAGATGAATGGTAGATTCGGTGCATTACACAGCCAAGCACAAAAACTGGCCGATTCATAATAATCAAAATATTCTTCACCTCCGGATGAGTCGGAGGAAAACAGACACATTTCTTTTGCTCTGTTCAATTCTGAATAAATGTCCTTGAAATCTGAAAGCGTAAAAATGGTATTAGTGTTCACAACTAGCTTAAGTGACAGTTAGGTCTTAAATGAGGCATTACAGGATTCATAATTTGGCTCACACATGCTCTCACTACCATCTGCCCCCTATCACCAAGCCTCTTCCTTTGAAGAGACTCGACCGTGGCCAGATCCACAGCTCTCTCTGGCCTGCTGCCACTATCTGACTTTAATCGACAAACACGAGTTCCAAAATAGCAATCTAGAGTTATTTATTTGATTACAAGCCCTTTCTTAGTTGTCGCATTATAAAATACAGTACACAAGCCATATTTTAAAAAATAAATAAATCTGTCGCACATGACATTTGGTAGCGGAATGGTGGCTGAGGCAGAGGAAAGTATCTTACATTTCAGTGTATATCTCATTATAGCAGAGGACAACAACATTTTTAACACTGCGAGAAATAGCTTTTTCACCATTTATCTGAATTTCATAGAAAATAATAAGTTGGACGTGTTTGTGGTATTGACTCATGTGAGTCTTCCAAATGTGGTGCAAATTTGCAGACTGCTTCCAGTTTCATTCTATTTTTCTGCGAGCGAGAGTCGTGCAAGATTGTACAGCCTTGATACTGAGTGCCATTAGCTTTTAATGCTAGACAGTGTAGTTCTGCCACAGCTGGAATTGTGTGAAGATGAGTTCTATCCCTTTTCTGACAGTGAATTCATGAATGACTGTATTCTTGTTTGTGTTTGTCATTTTTCTTTTTGCTTTTAGGTCATTATGTTCTCACGTCTGTTCTCACACTTCTAATCTAATCTAATCTAATCTAATCTAATCTAATCTAATCTAATCTAATCTAATCTAATCTAATCTAATCTAATCTAATCTGTCTTGGACAATTGTGTATTTTTGAAGGGTAGGGGTATCAAGCTTGTAATGTACTGTAATCTTAAGAATATGTTTCTCTTGCCATTAGATAGAATTTTCTGAATGATAACAGGGGTTTGTGTTGCATTGTAACCCACTGTATCCCCACACCAAAGTCCATAGAGAAATTGTGTACTTTTTCATCACAGTGCCCAGAAGTTGTCAATCTTCCACTGCCTCCTCCGGTAAGTTCAAATGTGTTATTTTATGACTTCAGTGTCTGAAATCCTCCATTTGGATTTACCTAAGTGACGCAAAATAACCAAACATGGGAACAGAAGACCAGTATCTCTTTTGTCCATGTGAGATAAAAACAAAAAACCCACTGATTTTCCCTATGGACTATGGTGAGGGAGAGTGAGCAGTTACAAAGCTTTTGTTCTATGCTGGCAACCAAGCCAAAGTGACTGTTTGTGTGAACTTTACGCTCACTTTAAGCTCATGGCTCCATTTGTTATGTCTCCCATGCCACTCGCCTCGTATTTTTTATGCTCCAGTCTTATTGTAAAGTTATTCAAATTTGGTGCAAATGTTCACATTTTCAAGGAGGGACTGCTACAATTTTGGTGGTCAAAGATCTACTTCAGTGCAACCACACAAAATATGTTTTTAGACATAACAAATGAATCCCCTAATTATATAACTCATAGTATCTAATTAGGAAAAAAATTAAACTGTGATTACTTTACATCATAATGTGTAAAAACAATTGTCACTCTTTATTGTAATAATTTAAAACTGTAGTGCATTTGACTCTAGACAAATGTTACTTATATTAAAATTGTTATCAAATGAGTGCACTGTTGCTGTACACACACACAAGTGCTCCCTCAGTCAGGTCTAATAGTATTGCTTGACAGAGCCTTTTTTTTTACCAGCATACAAATAATGTTACATCATGTCTGTTCAAGCAGACTCAGCAGAAACAAAATAACCTCAACAACAACAACAAAAATCACCCAAATTTAAGCACTGCAGCTTCAACTACAAGAACACCTAAGAGGAGGAGAGGTGAGATTGTGTCTGTAGTTCTTGTACCCTGACTGGTTGGCAGACACAAAGCTGCAAAGCAGTAACTCCATTTTTCTTACAGATTTACAGTAGCTGTTGCCATTTTCCACGGGGTAATGTTGCTCCTGTCACTGCCAGCTCTGTCTTCTATAACTCCCACAAATATAATCTGAAATGCGACTGATTCAATCCATTCACCGGATCATGTTGCCACTGTACTTTTCTGCAAACCCCAGATTTGTGTAAGGTTACCCTGATCCCTGAACCAAAATAACAGTGCTTTTTTATACTTATTTATTTTGTGTTTTAAGCACTAGTGGTAATTTTGGTTGAAATCTGTCAGGATAATTTCCTCATTTGCATTACACACCCCCCCCCCCCCCCCCCCCCCCCCCCCCCCCCCAAAAAAAACCCAAACACCCCGCCACCCCTCCCCCGCAAAAAAACAACAACAACACAACACATTTTGAGGTTAAAATACAGCATGATCATGTCCCCATAATAACAAAAGCAATGAAATCACACAATATTGCAAGGCAAAAAGACTGTGACGCTTGGCCTTGACCTGGTCTCAAACTGTGGTTTGTTTTTGGTGTACATGCTCTCTATACCTCAGCATAAGAATGCAATTCAAAAAATGTTTCTGTACAGACTGTACTCATGCAACATTTTGCGTGGTTTGCAGAAAAGTTAAAAAAAAAAAAAAATAAAAATATAAAACTTTTGCTGGGAGACCATGCTGACTGATTTGAACCCTTGAACCCCTGGCAGTATTTCCAAAGTGCTTCCACTGCAGATTCCCTTTCCTAGTACTGTCTTGATCTGATCAGTCATGAATGCTCTAAAAGGAGTTTTTGTTTTTCCGTGAAGTCATGCAGACACTCATTGTTTTGAAAATATTATTAAGAAAATATTAAAATTGAAGAAATTATGCTGTTTTTCCTTCTTTGTTGTTTCCTCGGGGTTAATGTTTAGTACGTTATGGCATTTGTTACTTCAAAACAAAACCTTTTCATTTACGCCACTGGAAAATTGATCAAGCCTAGATTTGAAACGTGTTAATGAAATGCAACAGCTTTGCCTTTTTCATTATTCCCCAAGGGACACAGTCACAGTGAAGTCTTCTCAACACCAAGCTCTGCGACTGTCATTCTCATTAATGAAGAACACTACATTCAAAAATTTCAGAAGACAGAGATAAAAGAAGTCTGATTCAGCAATAGTCAAGTGCCTCCTATCTTTTTCTTCTATGGGAGCCTTTCATCTCCACGATTGCCTAGAAAAGGAGAAAAACAAGCAGGCAAAAAAATTCTGCCTTACTTGTCATAGTCACTGTTTCATGTTTGGTGCAGTGCGAGTCAAGCTTCGGCAAACAGGTGTACAGATACTGTATGTCATTGATTTTAAGCTTTTCCCATTTACTCAGCATGCACAATATTGTTTGTCTTTGAAAATAAAAAATAAATAAATAGATATTTGTGGTGTGATTGTTTCAATAAAGCAGAGGCAGATGCCACAGTGAAAGCAAGAGACCCATTTTGCATGAGATAACCTGACTAGTGTCTCAGTCATAAATGACCCGCAAATCTGATAACGGATCTAATTGAACACTTTGGCAGAAACATTATGAAAACATTTAGACTAGTCAGAATGTAAATAAGGAAAATGTGTGTTTACTTATAGCGACTGATCTCTGAGCTTGCAGCCGTCTCAGTGAGCATCATTGTAATGTATTGGGGCATGTTTGCACTTGTGTGATCTCAGGTCAGAGCCTGAATTAATGGTGAGTCTGAGTGTTGTTCTTGCAGCATTCAGGCAGATGGGGTGATTTAGCTGAAGTATATCACCAGAGTGCTCAAAGTACTCCAGACTAATTGAACCCACATCCCTCATCTTTTAGAAAAGGAAGAGGCAAAACATTGTATGCAGCATTTTGATCAGGAAAATGGCGAACAGAGATGCAGCAAGTAAAAGATGGGTTCTGTGTTTGTTTACTTCACAGCATCCTCCACCCTGTTTCACTCGCCCAGAGGAAACATTATCTTCCATTATTTTCCATTTCTTTACTTGTGCAGATGTCTGGAAAAAACAGCTCCGAGTAAAACCATTGTTAGGGATGGACTTACTTAAATATTGGTTGAATGGAAGAGGCCCAGTCCCTTTGGCTCATCGAGGTGACCTCAAAATGGACTTTTAGCGGGTGCTTTACCACATAAAGTAAAAGAATTTTGTGCTTTCAGTGGCACACGTCAAACTCAATATCAATTTGTTATTTATTCAGCATGTGGATTTAAAAAAGTTTATTTTATTAATCATGAAACAATTCATTTTACGAACAGATGTCAGCTTTAGGACGGACAATGACAACTACTAACTCACCTTTAAGTTAAATGCAACATGCCCTAATATGACAGAACTGGCTACCAGCATTTCAACATTCAAAGGGCATGTTTTTGATGCAGTGCAAACATAAATTAAAAAAATGATAAATACTTTGTTTTGGTGCTATAACCCAAACAATAACATATTAATATCAAACCAGCTTTAAAATGTGGTAAACTGGTAAAACAGTGAAAAAGAATTGATGCATAAAATATTAAATAAAACATAATATGTACTGCATGTGAAAATTCAGTGACTTCCCCTGTTCATAAAAGGTAATTTGACCTCCATCTGCCTGTAGGATAGTATGGACTGAAGAAGCCCATCAACCCAGAATGACTTCAGGGCCATATCACTGTGTTTGACTGCTTCCAAACAGATCAAAAACTTCATAGATTATTTCTTTCCAGCTCAAAGACAGACACGATCCATGAAATCACTTTAAATAAAGAGGCTGAAACAGAGGCATCGGTGGAAAAATGGCTCCTTTTTTTTATTTATGATAACCAACCAATTTAAATAATGTACTAATGTACTATCGGCTACACAGATCTGTGGAGACCAGATCATAGAGTAATGAGTCCCCTTGTGGACAGTAGCATGCTTTAAGCTGGAGTAAAGCATATCCGCGGACCACAAGCTTAACATTAACATACTTAAGATTCAGCTTTAAATAGATTTACACATTTCTTTGTTGCCCTGTAGATTTTACCTGATGCTATTATCTGGGGAGAAAGCTCTGCCTCTGATAGGGTCTTGACTGAGACTCCAGCAGACATCACCTCAGTCAGAATCTCTCTACTCCCACTCTTCTGTGCTGGCTGCCATTTCTGCTGGAAGTTGTGCCAAAAAAAATGCTGTTTTTCATACAAGAATCCCATGTCACTGGTAAAAAATAGCTGCTGTAAGCATTTCAGTTCTGCAGTTAACTGCAAAGAAAAGGGGCCAACTAGTCACTGTTGTTTATGACTAGCTACTCAAAAAGTCTTTTTAAAAGACATCTAGTTCAAAACTGCGTTGCATACATACGACACCAGAATGCTTGTTGCTGAGAGAAACATGTTATAGCAAATTATCCAGCGTTAGATCACCCTGTGTCTATGAAAAAAAAAAATCTGCAGCATTTCGTAGCCTGCCTGTGAAATTGGCATAGAAATGTGTTAAAGGACCTCATGTTGGTGAATTTCATTTAATAGGCTTTTTGTTGTGAGCTGTGAGAAATTCTATGCTGTGTGCTGTGATTTGCCCTGCAGTTGTGAAGGTATTTTCAACTGTGTGACCCTGGTGAAGAGAATGGCTGCTTTACGTACTTTAGGATACAGGTTGGGAAGTTTGGTGATATATTAAGAAATTAGATTCATTTCTCTGCATCTGTGATTTACCCTTCAACATCCCTGATTGCCCTTTGTGAGCAGTGCTATAAATCAAGGAGAACTGCTTTGTTGAAATAAATTTCTCAAGAGATAAATAAGGAAATATGCTGACATATAGGTTTTGTGCTGAATTAATTGTTTAAAAATGTCCCTGTTATATAAACACACACTTTCTCTCTCTTGCACTGTGTGTGTGTGTGTGTGTTTGTGTGTATAGGCCTGTCAGTGTCTCTTGCTATTATTTGAATGTGAAATGTAGACGTCAGTCAGTGTGCATGCTGGGAGCCAGTCTGAAAACACTGCGCAGGTCATTCTAATTGCAGGTTGTTCCAGTTTTCAGCATAAACTAAAACACACAATCTCTAGATTATAGCTTTTTCAACTATCAAGGGTTTTTCCAAATACAAAGTAATGGATTGGGGGGGGGGGGAGGCTGGGTGGGTTAAAATAAATAATAAGGAGCTACAGCTGCAGCGTTGGGTCAGGTTTATGTGAATATTCTTTGCTGTGAAGAGCAGATAGATGAATAATGCGAGTGCTGCTGCAGTAGTACAGAGCTGACTCACTGCAGAGAAGGAAGAAACAAGAGTGGCAGCTTGATAGAGCTCAGTGAAGATCATGTTAATCGAAAAGCTCAGTGTTTGTTCTTGTGGCATTTGAAGTTATTTGCTGATTTGCTCAGATTTAGTTACACTTTCCTTTTCTCAGAAGTTTGACAAACAGGCACGTATCATTACTCTGTAAAGCAACGTGCGCAATGTGCAACACTTTCTACGATATGTTGTTTTAAGTTTTTTTGTTATTAGTAATGTTCCAGCTCCTGGTGCTCACTTGATTCACCTTTTTTTTTCTAAAAAAGTCTGTACTAATTGGGTAAATTAAATAACATTGGTTATTGTTGGCAGGTTGTGTTGTGGCAGAACTTTCAAAGGGCAGGAGCTGCCATGCCATTTGGTTGTCTGACGCTCGGGGAGAAGAAGGATTACAACAATCCCTCAGAGGTGACCGACAAATATGACCTTGGACAAATTGTTAAAGCGTGAGTACATCTATGTTGTGGCGTCATCATAAGTGCATAAAAACTTTTTAAGACACCCAGTTCTAAGTATGATATGTTTTCCTCTTTATGGCTCTTTTGCAGTGAGGAGTTTTGTGAGATTTTCCGGGCCAAGGATAGGAACACCTTGAAAATGTACACCTGTAAAAAGTTCCACAAAAAGGATGGAAGAAAAGTGAGGAAAGCTGCCAAGAATGAGATAATGATCTTAAAGATGTGAGTGAAGGTTTTATCTCCTCATTATAAATTTTACATGCCCGAGGCAGGTGGTGCTCAACGTGTAATCACAAATGATCAGCAGAATTCCTAAGCTCAAGTCGTGTACGAAGCAAAGTGCGATGCTCAAAAATACAATATCCCGAGTTTTCTTCTTTTAGTAACAACAAGACAACAGAAGTAGACTTGCACTTCTGCGTATTCACAGAGTCTCTCTATGTGAGCCACACAGTTGAACTGGGTGACATGTTTCTTTATTATCACTGACATATACAGTAGGAGCTGGAGATTATTCTGAGTCAGTCCCAGACATAAATATTGTACAGATCAGGACACCGAGTCTGTAGTTAAAAACAGTTGCTGACTGTAAATGTAACCATTCCCCATTTAAAAAGAAACTTCCAGTCTGTTTGAAAAAACACTGAAACTACTTCATTTCTTTGTAGTCGTTTTCCTAGAATGTACAGTGCACTAGAAAAATGTGAACAGAAATATGGAAAGTACAGAGATCATGATTGAAGACTGAGCTGATTTTTGTTTGCAGTAACATAGTTTGAAACTTGACATGAATATTGTACTATGATACAATAAATGAATTGATGTTTTGCAGCAGGAAAATTGCTAAGATACATATGATGATCATTCTGTTGATTCTGTTGATTCATTTAGTTCCCCATAAGTTATTGTATTCAAAGTAGTATGTGAATCAACGGTCAAACTTTATTGTAACTACTTTTTTAACTATTTGCATCATCCATTCTCCCTCTTGCTGTTATTGTCTGTCCTGTTTTTTCTGCTTTTTTTAAAGGGTAAAACATCATAACATCCTTCAGCTGGTTGACACTTTTGAAACTAAGAAAGAGTACTTCCTTTTTCTGGAGCTGTGAGTTTTATTTAAGAGAAACATTGACTCAGACTGGTGTACCTTCTTGACTCATATATATGTTCAACATATAAAATGTTTCACAGTTCTGTCCCACGTGTAATTTGGGTGTCCTATCACTTCAGTGCTACAGGCAGAGAGGTCTTTGACTGGATCTTAGATCAAGGCTATTACTCGGAGAGGGACACAAGCAACGTTATGAGGCAGGTGTTGGAAGCTGTAGCTTACCTGCACTCTCTGAAAATTGTCCACAGAAATCTGAAGGTATATCACAATGCTGACCCCTAGTGGAAATCAGCTGCACTGACCCTTACATGAAATTCTGTACATTTGGTTGTGTTCCAGTTATTTTTTTATTTTTTTTAAACTTTCTTTATTTGCATACACAGTTGGAGAACTTGGTCTACTTTAATCGTCTGAAGCACTCCAAAATTGTTATCAGTGACTTTCAGCTGGCAAAACTGGAAAATGGACTCATTAAGGACCCATGTGGAACTCCAGAATATCTTGGTAAATAGCACAACAGTGAAGCACAAATATAAATGTGTTTTTTAAATAGGTTTGTTTGATACTTAACTAGAAAGTAGGAACAAATCTTGCTGCAGCTTATCTTGTTTCTGCTTTCAGCTCCTGAGGTGGTTGGCAGGCAGCGATATGGACGACCTGTGGACTGTTGGGCCATAGGTGTCATCATGTACATACTGTGAGTGCACTGTAATTTGAACACAGTTAGGCTGTTTTCTTATTTGCCTTTCCATGATTACTCGTCTTGTCCTTCTCAACAGTCTGTCTGGAAACCCTCCGTTCTATGATGATGCTGACGAAGATGACTCTGACAATCGTGACAAAAACCTTTTCCTGAAGATTTTGTCTGGGGACTATGAATTTGATTCACCATACTGGGACGATATCTCAGATTCTGGTAAAAGACTATCAATCAAATGTACTTTGTATGGGTGTAACTGTATTACACCTATCACAGCTATTGAAAAACGCAAGGCCTCTGTTGATATTTTTCTCCTGTGTTTTTAAGCCAAAACCTTAGTGGCATCTTTGATGGAAGTGGATCAAGACCAGCGACTGACTGCACAGGAGGCTATAGCCCATGAATGGTAAAAAGAAAATAGAATTCTTTAAAAAAAATGCTGGAGATGGTACCACCAACACAACATGAGTTATTAATCATGCGCTATAGTTGCCACAAATCTAATAATATGCTGGATTTTTCTTCCATGATTCCTTCTCTTAGGATTTCTGGAAATGCTGCCTCAGACAAGAACATAAAGGATGGTGTTTGTGCACAAATAGAGAAGAACTTTGCCAAAGCTAAGTGGAAGGTATTGCTTCTCATATATCTTATTTCTCCTCATGTATCATTATTTATTACATGTATCAGTTCTGTTCATGACCTTAGTGTCAGGGCTGTATTGCAGAGTTTATTTGAAATAGGCTGGATTTTTCCTCATAAAATGTATTATAGGTTGATTTTTTTCCTCTGATGTAACCACCCATTCATAGTGAATAATACAGTGTGCACTGACTGTAAGTACTTTACTACTGTTGACAAGTGTTTTTAGAGTTTCATTAATATTGTTTGCATGCTCTTAGTGTACTTTCCTCAACATTTCTGTACATGAGAGAGAAACGGCGCTAAACCCAAAATATAGAATAAGGTATTTAGTCTACAGATTTACATTTTATTAAAGTCTCATTGCAACCACATTTTGGACACAGCATTTGCTGTGAACTATTGCTGCTGTATTGACCATATTTATTCTGCAGGATAGCTGTATGTTATTTCTTTTGATCAAACTTGTTTTGTTTGTTTTTGTTTAATTTATTCACAGAAAGCTGTCAGAGTTACCACCCTCATGAAGAGGCTGAGAGCATCTGAGCAGGGTGAACCCGGGGCGGGGGCTGCAGCTGACCCTAACGCACCAGGCGGCGCTCCTGCTGCTACCCCAGTGAGTAAGAGCAACAGCGTTGCTGCCAGCATAAAGGCTGCTCTCAGTGAAAAGGCTCCTGAAACACAGACTGCCACCATCACCACTCTCACCCTGCCCAGTGCAGCGCGACAGGACGAGCAGCCTCAGACAAGGTGCAATGGCGACATTCCCCAAATGTTGCCACAGAGAAAGGCTGAATAGGCGTCAGTCGAGTAAAAGAAGAGGACCCTTGCCATCCAAGAAGCACACGTGCAGTACAGCCATAAATTTGGCATGATGATACCATATCTGTGATGTTTGGCTTTCCCCAGTTTGCAGAATAATTTCACGCCATTCATTTCATCTCTTTTTGCCTTCTGTACTGGTTAGTCTATTGAATAGTGTTCTCTAGTCTCCCTTGTTATTTTATGTACAAGTCCCTTTAAAGATAGTTGCAAAGTAGCTCTTCTGTTTCCTTTTCCTTAAGACTGTAAAAAAAGAGAAAAACTACTGTGTAATTTAGTGAAATCTTCATCTTTACCCATCAGCTCATTGTATATAGATGTATTTGTCTCTTCTGAAAATGTGCTAGTTTTTAGCTGCAGAACTTACAATTCTGAGTTCATGTCTTCTGACTTAAAATTATGAGTTGAACGATTTTGTAAATTTATCACATCAAGGTTAATTTCAAGAAGTACAATTAATATATTTGAAGATGTTTTACAGACCGTACCTCAAATGAGGATACGGGGAGTCACAGTTTTGTCATGTCTTTCTTGAATGGATCATTTAATTTTGTTCAGCAGTGAATTGCCTTCATTTAAAGGTTTCAACTACTCTAAAGACTTGTGTAACACCTTTACGAGAATCCCTTAAATATTGTCATAATAGACTGTAACAATCAGACACAGTCACGATTTGTTGATTCAACTTGACACCCTGAAAAGATATCTTCTGGTTTTTTTTCAGCGCAGTGCAACTTTAGACAACTTAGAATTTTAAGGCACGAAGAGGGTATATTTTTAAGTTAAAGTGCCTTAATATTTGTTGCTGTAGTGTTTCAAAAGAAACTTGATTATAACTGCTTAGTTATTTTATTTTTTTTTTGATATGTTTTAGCCATTTTTCTTTGCTCCTCCGTTTAGTCTAATGCTGTTGTACTGAAGCCTGTATCATGTCCACTTCACACTTCATTTAAAAGACCGAAAACTAGGTTTAGAGCATCCTATGTGGAGTGATGTTTTAGCTGTTATTGTGTTGTCACTTGTAATCAGTAAATACAGTTTATTGCCGAGTCCCGATACTGTACTGCTATGTATATTTGCATTGTATACATGTGTATTTTTTTATTTACATGTGTATTAAGCAACATTTAGCTGAGCTAATGGGTTGCTACAGCGCTTGTGAATGAATAAAATGAGCAATACTGATGTTGCTGAAACTGACTTTTTTTTTTCCCCTCAGGTTGTCCTTCATTAAGAGCTTTAATATTTCTACTTAGTGCCTATATTTTCAGCATTTAAATTAGAACATTTTTCAGAATGAATATAGGGATACATATTAAAATGCTCAACCAATTTCATCATAGGACATAAAACTGAGATTTTCCATTTTGTTGTCAATTAACTGTAATGAGCAGCTCATTTATGCCATGACTAATGCAGGTCTGCATCATAAACCTGAGTTGAATTAACATCATAGTTCATTCAAATTACACAAAAAAATCTACTGTGATGAATTATAGCTCTTATTCTGTCATATAATAATACTGGATAGTACCTAAGATATTTCTATAATACATTCCATACATGCCTGTACACGGTAACATGGTACATTTACCATGCCATATACAGTATATAGTGTATATATACTGTATATGCCATGGTAAATGTACCATGTTACCGTGTGCAGTTACAAATGTCATGGCACTGCATAGAATAGCAGTATAATCATCCAAGTACCAAGTACCTAAATAATGTACCATGGTGCATTTCATGTTATATTGTCAATACTGCAGTACATACAGTATATAATTGTAGTGACAGAACAACAACTTGAGCAACATAGAGTTTCACAGAGTTGCAACAAAAGTAAGACATTGAAACAAGGTACATATTTTTTTATATAGTTCAATGACGTCTAACATAAGAAATGGTTATAGATACAGTGGCTATTTTTGCACTGGTTTACACTCCGGAGCAGAAGGTGGCAGCAATGCACCTATCACACTGGTGGCCAACAGTAAAAGATAAAGAAGACTTTCCTCCATTTTTCACCAGATTGCTAAAGCAGTTGCGGGACAACGTCGGAGTCACTGTAATACTGACAAGACCGAAGAAGGAACAAGTAAGATATAATTTAATTCATTAACTTTTACAGCAAAAACAAATTGTATGTGAAGTGATTTGTTTTCAAAGGGGGGGTGTCCGGTTACGGGACGATGCAAATGAAACTGGTTGGTTGACGTCAACGTTAGCAAAGAAGTGTTAGCTGCGAAACAGTCGCCCTTCTGAATTTGTCTCTTTGGTAGAAATTGTCCTTTTGGGCTCATTAGTGCAACCAGTCCAGAATTCCCAGTGTGATGCTGCTGTTCCTGCATTTACCTGTTTTTTGCTCCGTTTTCATTTACTGAATTTATGTTATTTGCTTCAGTCGTGGCGCAGATTCTGTAGGCCTATTGATAACCTAATGATGGCCAGAATTAGCAACCCACTCTGTTGTAGGCCAACATCAGCAATCATACGACCCGGTGCTATTTCTCCCACTGGCTTTAGACATTGTATCAAAAACTCACCTGTCTCTTTATTAGGAACACTCGTTCAACTTCTTGCTAACACAAATAACTAACCAGCCAATCACATGGCAGAAATTCAACGTAACAAGACATGCAGGTATGGCCACGATGACGTTTATACCCATCATTAGAATAAAGATGGAAATTGCTAGAGGAGGAGGCTAAGGTGAACGTGACATGGGTTATTGTGCCGGATTGACTGATCTATGTATTTCAGAAACTGCTGATCTACTGCAATTTTCATGCATGACCATCTCAAAAGTTTACAGATAATGGGCAAAAAAAGAGAAATTATCCAGTGAACTAAAATGCTAATTTAGGTGTAAATGTTTTAAGGTTGCAGGAGAACAAATTGGGAAAAATCAGACTGATAAGTAGTGTAGGCAACAGTAATTCAGGTATACTATTTCTCAACGTATGACATGTTGAATCTTAAGGTTGATGGGCTACAGCAGCATATGACATCAGGTGCTACTCCTGCTACTTTATTAGGTGTCCTGTGTACCTGACTGTATTAGGTGGCATTCAAAGATCTCACATTATCACCTTCAAATTAAAGTTGTAAAGGCTGAACATGAACAACTGACATAAATCAACTGACATAAATCTGTGCACAGATTTATGTCAGTTGTTGCAAAATAGAAATTGGTGGGTTCATCTTGCTTCATTAAAAAAATGCAAATTTGCTTCCAGATAAAATACTGACTACAAACATGTGGGATGGACCAGGGCCCAGGCAGGGACCTCGGGGAGGACCACCCTTTCGGTAAAAGAGCATCTTCTACATATATTGAGTCTATCTATATCTGTCTGGTAACTGTGTATGTACTGTTTGGTAGGAAAGGGTAGTGAAATTATTATATGAAATTACGGATTATCTGTATATATTTAGACTGTTTTCAAACTACTACTCACAATAATTTAGGGATATTGTTATTTAACAAAAATTGACAATGTCAGTAGCGGGTGTTTCCACCATTTGCCACAATGACAGCTTGACTTACTGACAATACCAGCTTTCTATACCCACAGAATGTTGAAATTGAAGCCACATTGAAAAGGGTATGACATCCACTGAGTCTCTCACAAAATCCCTAACTTATTGTGAGTACATACAGTTAGGTACATATATATTTGGACAAAGACAAACTTTTTGCCTCTGTACACTACCACTATGAATTTCAAATGAAACAATCAAGATGAGATTAAAGTGTGGACTGTCAACTTTAATTTGAGGGATTGAAAAAAATAATTGCATTAACCATTGAGG
This sequence comes from Brachirus orientalis, assembly GCA_016785285.1. Lineage (NCBI taxonomy): Eukaryota > Metazoa > Chordata > Actinopteri > Pleuronectiformes > Soleidae > Brachirus > Brachirus orientalis. Next base: position 983,271 of record JAFBJR010000316.1, read on the forward strand.
AATTAAAAGCATTTTTATACATTATTGTACATTTTCAGGACTCCAAAATAATTGTACAATGAATTAAAAAGCAGTTTCATGGCCAGCTATAGCCTGTTACCTCACTATTCACCGTCACACCAAACAGATAAAGGTCTGCAGCTGATTGCAGTTGTTGAATTTGCATTTCATGGCTTTTAACTGAAATTTTTGATGTGAGAGTTGTCGATGCAAGTGAGAAAGACCATCATTCGATCAATCAGATAGCAGAAACATTAAGAGTGGCCAAATCAACAATTTGGTACATTATTAAAAAGAAGGAATCCACTGCCAAACTCAGCGACATCAATGCATAGTTATGGAAAAAGATTATCTGGACAGATAAAACAAACTTGCACCTGATTGATGGGAAGAGAAAAGTGTGGAGATCACGATCCAAAGCATACCATATCATGGGTTGAACATGGATGAGTCAGTGTTATGCCATGAGCATGGCTGCCAGGATTATGATCTTCTCTGCTCACATTCAGCCAAATCCTGCAAAACAATTCACATAACAGTTGGTTATTGACATAATTTACAAAAGATACTGCAAAAGCAACACAAGAGCTTTTGAAAGTAATGAAATGTAATTTTCTTCAGTGGCCAAGTCACCTGATATAAACTCATTAGAACATGATTTTCAGTTAATGACATCTAAACTGAAGGCAGAAAGTCCTGCACACAAGCAGCAACTAAAGGTGGCTGCAGTAAAGGCTTGGTAAATCATATCCAAGGAGGAAATACAGCATTTTGTGATTCTCATGGTTTCCAGACTAAAGGGCTGTCATTGACTGCAAAGGATTTTCAACCAAGTATTAAAACAAGCCTTTTATTTATCATTATTGTAGTTTGTCCTATTATTCGGAGCCCCTGAAAATGGACAATAATGTACACTACCAGTAAAAGGTTTGGATACACCTTCTCATTTATTGTGGTCCCAAGGTGTGTCCAAACTTTTGACTGGCAGTGTATTTAAATGCTTAGAATCCTTCAACAATTAATGCAATTCTTTTGTTTATTCCTTCAAATAACAGCTAAGAGTCTACGTTTAAATCTTGATTGTTGCATTTCAAATTCATTGTGGTGGTGTACAGAGGCAAAATAACAAAATTTGTGCCTTTCTCCAACTATATCTCACAAAGAAACTGTGTATTTCCACATTTTGTTAAAAATATTCAGGATCAACTTAACTGTTATTTATATTGTTTTTATTTTTACTCCAGGGAATAATGTCAAGCAAGTTTTTTTTTTTTTGTGAACTACAGTCCTACACCATATACTTTGTCCTTAACATTTTTGCATTACAAGAATCCACTATTATGTGAATATGGTGATTGGTTGACCAAATTTAAATAAGTCAGTAAGGGTCTCCCATTTTATATATTACTTTCTTTTTTTTGGCTATTTGCATGTAAAATAAATCACTTTCTAATATATTAATAATAAATGTTCCAGTGGTGATCATCGTGGAGAAATGTTCAGGGGCAGAGATCGTCCCATGCCTGATTATAGAGGTAGAGCTGAGATGAATATGGGTCACATGGGCTCAAGACCTCATGATCATCCATCTATGGACATGAGAAGGATGGATGGACCACCCATGAGAGGACGTGATGTGGACCCACGTGATATGAGAGGTAGAGAGCCTAACAGAGATTTTTTCAGACGGGGAGAGGAGCCCGATTTCAGCCTCAGAAGACAATATGAAATTTCTATCAGGGAAAAACTGATGAATTCTTCTGGTTTTCCGGGACCAGGCAGGAACTTATCTGACATGGGAGGGAGGGGTATGCCACCATGGGATCCAAACAACAAATTTAATGATATGAGAGACAGAGAGTCATTTCAACATTACAACATGCCACAGTTTAATAATCCAAATGTTGATGGAAGAAGAGGGTTTCCAATGGACCGGCATGATGGATTTAGGGACATGCGTGACTGGCACCCAATGGGCACTGGTGATGGAAATCACTATGATATGGACTTACCTCCACATGAAAGCAGAAAGATGGACTCTGATAGAAGAAGCGGTCCACCTTTCAATCCAAGAGGTGAATTTGATTCTGATATGGATTTCAGAAATTGTCCTGGACCATCCGCTGAATTTAGAGGAAGAGATCGATCGCCTTTAAGATATGGAAGCAATGATGCTCCCCCAGTGGATAGGGTGAGACCAGATATGCCTTCAGACATTTCTGGCCCTCAAAGATCTGAGTTTATGGGTGCAGAAGACACTCTTAGACAGTGTGAGTATCCAGAGTCAAGTGGCAGTCCCCTTATGGATTATCGAAGTGGTGAAGAGATGACTCTTGCAGAAGAATGGAAAAACCGCCAAAAGGACAAAAACCCCTTTGTAGACACGAGTAAAGGTATTGGAGGTGTCTCTGAACCAAGCTACCCAGTAGGTTTTGGTAGGGATGTGAAAGTTAGAGATTCACCACCTTTTCAGGAAAGGGATAGGCCTCCTGTAGAACTTCCAAGGAAAGATATTGGCTTTACTCATGATGGACGCTTTCCTGCTATTGACCTACCACCAACGATCAGTAGCAAAGGCCCACAGGAACATCCACCTCCAGAAATAAGTAAGTTTACTGGACCCCCTGGTAGAGAAAATGAGAGTGAACATTGGCTTGGGGAAAGGGATCCAAAACATATTCAAAATAAGTCACATAGTGAAAGAAGTCCTCTTTACCATCAAGTCAAGAATTTGCCCAAACCAGAGAATCAGGAGCCAAAGGATTGTTTTAAAAGGATGGAAGAAAGTCAGAGTCCTGCCAGGGGTAAGATGGGACTGGAAACAAATTTCCAAAGCAGCAACACCGTCCAGGTGAAAGATCAAGATTACAGGGATATTGATTACAGAACAGGTTCAGGCAGAACCTTTGATTACAAACATGAGGAGCTTCAAGGACCAGAGGAGAAACTCATTACGGAATCTAAACCAATCACTCCTTCAAAATTTAGTGAATCTGGTTCTCAGGTATGTGTCATTATTTCCTCTCTCTTGGAAGTATTTATTGTAAATTACATTGTTAATATTTAATCAAAATTGTAATCTAAATATTTGGGAAAGGATCAGGATTACAGGAGTGCATCAGTGGAGGAGAAAATTTCCAATACAATATCCGTCATTGGTATTCCAAAGACTGCCACAATGGAGCAGGTAATTATTGAATAAAAACCTGTGTCATGGAGTGTTACTGTTATTCATCATTTGTATTTGTTTGCTTAGATAGTCACACAAGTCACTCAATTTGACATTTTACTTTGCAGATCCTTGGTGCCTTTGCAGTCCGTGATGGTGTTCCAATGCAGGGGATGAAAATCAAAAATGTTGTGCCAGGTAAGAACTAAGTATCTTTTAGAACTGTTTATGTCAGTCGACCATACGTTACTCGACTTTTCGCTTTTTATGACATTCGATCCTCTGCACTCTTTCATCTCTTCAATCATGGTCTCTGTTGTTGCTGGTCTGTGTGAACTTTGCTCATAAAAAAGAGATTATGCCATCCTTCAACTCGGAGTTTGTTTGGGGTCATTGTTAGAAAGATTTATGAACGACTCAACTTAAAGAACTTAGGAGAGTCATAGTCACAAGAGATCCGTGACGCGTGACTGAATATCAACAATTTTGAAATGGAAACTGCCTTGTTCGTGCTTTGTTCATCCTGCTGATCTAAACGTCTGCATTAGAGTGAAAAGTCCCCTCAACAGATTGCTGTAAATATGGTCTTATATGATTTCAAGCCTTTTTCTCAAGGTTATTAAATTATGTTGTAAAATCATTTCCGTTTACGTTACACAGTATATCAAAAGATCGTAGATAAATATTTTGGGTGCCTTATTTCCTTTTGATATACAGTAAATATAAATGGTAAACATTTTCTGTCTCCATGGTGTGCACCATGCAGTTGTTCAATTCCACTGGCCCAGAATATCTGTTTCATTCAGGCTTGGCTCTATCGGAGCCTTTCATGGCAAAGTCTGATATGACCTCAGTCATCAGAAGACTGAATAGAAAAAAAGCATAAACAAAAAATGTTTTCCTGAAAAGGTATGTATGCCACTAAAAGGGAAAAAATCCGCTCACACAACTCTCGATGTGTTCACGAACTAGTGTCTTTTGTATTTTAGTGGGTGACTGTCATTTCTGGCTTTGACTAACAAAAACCCATCTGTATTTCAAATGCTGTCCCCAGGTTACAGCTACGATACGGCCTATGTGGAGTTTTTAAACCTCGAGGATGCAGTCCACTTCATGGAGTCCAACAAGGTGGCCCTTCCTCGTCACTCTACGAAGGCCCATCAGGATTTTGTGGGGTTCAGCGGGCATTTTGTAGATGGGAGTGGGAAAGAATCTAGGAACTTTGGGTTGCTATTCATTTTGGACTACTTAAATTAGATAAGGAGATGAAGGTGTCAGTTACTGACATTTTAGGCACTTCAAGAATTAGTCCTCATATTATAGAATTATAGGTATTTTTACTGTTGTAATGACCAAGCAATGTGGATACTTTAGGTGTCTTTTTAACTTAAGATTTAGAAAAAAATATTTAAAATTTCAACTGTATTTTAGCACAGATATACATACACTAGTTTTCCTAATTAGATCTCTTAAGTCTAAAATTTTAAAATCAATCCTGGAATTAATTTTAAAAAAACAAATAGTCTTCATGCTGGGAGCTTTTAAAATGAAAGGATATTTAAGGAACATTTATTGGCGATATTGAATTTGAAGGTAGTGTACCATCTGTGGGGTGATTTAGACCTTGTAACAGGGTCGGTTGAAGAAAGTCCTACTGCTCATGGTTTCCTTTTAGCCTTTGTGGGTTCTTGTTTTTTAGTTGTTTTTTTGTGGTTGAAGAAGCAACTTCAAAGTTGTATGCTTTCCTCACCAATTGTGTAGTGGACCTTCAAATCTACCAAAGGCCTGTGTTTAAAAAAAAAAAAAAAAAAAAAAAAAAACTTAAGGGGCTGGTTAGTGTGGAGCGGTGTTGGACCTTCAAATCTACCAAAGGCCTGTGTTTAAAAAAAAAAAAAAAAAAAAAAAAAAACTTAAGGGGCTGGTTAGTGTGGAGCGGTGTGTCAGGGTTTTGAGGCTCATCAGACGTCAAGCAGTGTATAATACTCAATGTTGTAGACTTTTTAAATCCTGGAATTTTATCCTGCTGAGTTATTATAAGTCGCCATCAAGAAGTTTGTTATTGGTAGAGACAGTTTTCCAAAGAAATTTGCCAGGGATGGTCACATAATTGATTGTCTACTATTATGCATTGCTTCTTGCTACAATTTTTTTTTAATATACAGTTGCATCCCCATTGTGTCAGTGGATTGGCCTAATTTAAATTATTTATGTGCCCTTCTTTTTCATACAGGGCTACAGCTGTTAGCTCTAAGTGAAGCCTTATTACTGAGAAACCTACTTTAGAAGTTTTTGTTTATGAAGAGAAAGCTACATTTTTGAGTTTATTGGCATCTCTGGAAAAAATAAGATTCATGTCAAATAATTTTAAGAGGTACACCCTTGTAGTGATCACAAGTTATCGAAGGTTATGTTGCTGTTGAGGTCTGTTCACTCTGCTTTCAACTCTGGGTGATTATGGCAATCGGTCTATCAAGTTGGTTGTATCACCACTTGGTGTGGGGTAAATGTCAAATGTTAACAGCTGTTCTACACTTTGTGAGAAAAGTTCACTCGCGCATGTCCTGGTGACCAGAGGAAGGATCCTACTCACTTGACAAAGCACCAACTTTTTCTCTTAAACCAGTATAAGGTTGATCATTTTCATTAAATTTTGTGAAATGTCTTGATAGCTATTTGACTATAATAGTTGTTATACAAATATTTATGATGGATGGATCCTAATATCTTTCATCAAATACAGCATCACAAAATCTCTAGTGTGGATTAAGACCTTCAGCCTTTTTTCAAGTATCCACAGCAGTCCATCAATCCTTCTGTGACTTTTCCCACAGTACCTGTCTTCTTGGCGTTCTCTTGAACATTACATTCATTCACTCAATATTTCAGTGGAGTTTTCATCTTGAGACAGTGTTCAGTTGGTTTGCTCAGATTTGACCTTAAAACAGTCAGCAATGGCAACTTATTGGTTGATGTGGTCAGTTGTTTTGATGGTGTATAGCATCTAGTTTCATTTTGGCAATTTATATACTATATTTTATTTTTGTGCAGCTTGTGAAAGGTTGTCAGAAAAACCTCGTCAGCTCTGTGTTGGTTTTAATGGACGCTGTGAGCTTGATGTGGAAGATAGAATATTTTGTTGCAATTAAGCATATGTGTGGTTGTAATGGTTTCATTTTTTGCAAACGTGGGTTTTGGTGGAATTTAAAAGAAGAGCCGCATTGAACACAACAAAACATAATATACTCATGCTGTCTAGCAACTGAGGGACTTACATTGGTTTTGTTTGGTTTGTTCACCTTATGCACCAAAAATGTGGGTCTCATTTGCACTTTGGCTTTTTTTCCCCTGTTTGATATTTATGGGTTTCAAGCTTGGGAAAGAGTCAGGACATTCTGGGAAAGTTGTTTTGAAGGTGCTGTCCACAACTCATGAAAAGCTAGTGCAGGTTATATTTTGAAAAGTTTCAACCGTCAACCGGGGCTCTCATGAAAGCTACATTAGTACTTAGTGCAGTAATGAATTGGTATGGACAATAAGGAAGTCACAGTCCTTCCAATTCACACACACATACTCATGACTACACAGCTCAGTGACAGACTGGAGCGATACCTACACGCGCACAAACGCATTTGTGTCCTTCAGCTGAACTTCGCAGAAATTGGTGTCAGCGTTCACTCAGGCTTTGCCTTGTTTGCTGTCAATCTCTCTCTTCTTTTTTTGTGCAAAGCTGCATCTTAGTAGGTTTTGCTCCAGAGGATGATGAAACTGTGCATTCTGGCTGTAGTTTTTATGCCATCTCTGCCGTGACTCGCTGTTGCTGCTTCTGCATGTCTTGGTGTGTTGTTGAGTTCTGTAACCTGAGGCAGGTGATACTTGTGCCATGCACCTGTTGGCAGGTTGTGCCTCGTCAAGATTGATGAGTACACAAGCCAGTCTATACTGATCTGAGCCACTACGACCATTTGAATTTGTGAGTGTAAAAAAAAAAAGTATTGGTTGTGGTTATTGCAGCATGTATAGACAACATTTTTTTTTCCATTCAGACAACTTTATTTATGGATTCCTATCGATATTGTGAACAAGAAATTAATAAAGTAAAATGTGCTTCAGTAACCAATTACAGACAAAGAAAACTTGTCAATACCTGATCAATTGCGATTATTAAAGCAAACCGTTCTCATCCATTTTTGTGCAGTTGTGAGGGTTTGATGCCTTTTGGTCTTGGTTAGATCTCTTTGTTTTGTTCAGACAAAGAAAGCAATCGGAAGTTGTCATCAGGGGGTTGAGAAAATTTTAACATTGTATGGACAAAAATATTACTGAAATGTATTGACAGAATAGTCTCAAGATAATGAGTAAATCAATTCTCTTGTCCCCTTCAAAAATTAAAATGTAGAATGGGGCCAAATGGGCAGTGTGAAGTGTGGTTCTGGACCTGGGCTTTGCACACCAACACAAGTGTTGGTCTATTTTGTTCTCTGCAGTGAGGGCAAGGGCAAAACCTGCCTTAGTGCATGTTATTGATATTATTTTAGGTGTTTTCACCGATGTCCTATAATGCTGATGGATCTGTTTTGTTCTTCCTTCAGGGATCCCTAAAGGTTGGCACTAAAACAGCTACCATGAAATTCATCCAGCCAGACAAGCATGAAAAAGTCCATGTAAGTGTGAGGAAATTTTGTTTTTTTTTTTTGTCCTTATACTCATTATTCAACATTATAATTGTTGAAGGCTTCTCTATCCAATTAAAGATACATACAGAACTGTGCAAAGAACTAGGCCATTATTCACTTTTAATTAGTGCTATTATGACCATGCGGTATAATTTCTAAATCAGTAACTGGGACACATCCAATAACTATTTCATGTCTGCCAATATCTGCTGTGAAAATAAATTGTCTATTACACCAGGTTTATTCAAGACATGCTTGAACATTACACATGTTCACTGACAGTTTGCTAATATACAAGACCAATTTTCAGTCACATCATTCTAATCCAAATGTCACAGAATTTGACATAAAAACACAAAAGTTGTTGGTGCCCTGACACTTTTGCATGGTACTTTTTATATAAATGTATGATAATAAAGAAAATGATTAACATAAATTCAATTGTAATAAAAAAGCAACAGAATAGAATTTGTAACTCTAAATACTATATATACAAAGAATAAATGGGTGCATTTCTTAAATGGTGCAAAAATAATGCTGCTCTTTTTTAGGTTAATTGGAAACTACTACTTTAAGCAGTTTCTCTTCATCAGAAACATCGCAATTCTCAGGGAGAAAATTATATGAGAGAGAGAGAGAGATCCACACACACACACTTGAGTACAATGTTACTAAAGTATTTTGCAGTACTAAGCCTAAACAGGGAAAGCAGAAATTAAGGCTTGTTGTTTCTAGTAACAGCTTGCCCCAGACAATGTTTGAGGTAAATAACAGGCCCAACTTTACAAGTTTGTGTTTACACATTCAACATGTAAATTATTGTATCATGTTGTTTTTGCCACAATTGTTAAAATGTAATAAAGATCTTTTGTTTCTTTTGTTGTTCTTGTGATGTAGGAATCAGATCACAAAGTGCCTCCACTCCAGGAGCCCCAGTTGCCTGGACCAGATGAACCCTCAAAGGATTTTAATACTAACCTGAATGGGACCAAACTCAAAGGTCCTGTGGAGCCAGTGTCCCATGGGGTTTGGCAGCGCAACTCTGACTTAACTCCAGAGGCATGGCAGCAGCAGGTGGACCAACAACTGCAACAGCAAGAGAGAGAGCAACTGCCAGACTCCTGGGGCACCCGCATCCATCCACCTCACAGTTCACAGCGATCTGAATCTGTGTTTAAAGACAGCAAAAGTATGTTGTCTAAAGCCATTAAGTGCTAGCAATCATGGGTATACTGTATTTGCTTAATTTATTTAATGTAATTTATTAATTGTTCAGTGACATTTGTGCTGGGCAATATACGGTTCATACCATTCAGCCATCTGTTTTGTGCCACTTTATCCTCTACGTGAGGGTCACTGGGCTATTGATGCCAATCCCAGCTGATGCCAATCCCATTCACTAACACCGGTTCCACTGAAAACCAGTATTTATTATGTTTATGGTATGAATTTTTCCATATACCACGGGTATAACGGGACTAGGCGCAGCAAGACATTGTTTTGGGGACATTGTTCACTGCGGCACCACCCCGGGTTGGCTGAAGAAGAAACTGGTAGTAATTGCAGCAATGAGCAACTTTCTCCACCACCTTAGCAGAAAACACGTCTTACCAAGTACCAAGACTGCCCAGCGCAAACTAACATTATTCCTTTTGCCACTGTACAGCCATGATAATAAAGAATGTGAAGACCACCACCACACTAGAGACTATCCTGAAAGCCTTGGATCCCTTTGCATATCTGGATGAAAGAAATGTCCGTCTTGTCAAGGGCAAGCCACCTGGAACAAAATGCTTCTGCTTTGTTGACATGGACTCCCATGAGGTACACAAATTAAATTATGTTAATTATAACAAGCTAATTATTTTCTCTTTTAATAGTATGAAATGATCATCTTTGTGTAGTGTTGCTTCATGAGTTGCTTACTACTTACTTAAAGTGTCTTCTCTTTGTAGCAAGTGACACGTCTGGTTGAACTCCTCACTAAACCCAGACCCCTTTATATTGATGGAGTCAGAGTTTATGCAGAGGTTGCAAAACCCCTGAAGAACCAAAAGTAAGTCACCTAGCTGTCAAGATTCCTTCCCAATTTCTCACATTACATTCAGGGAATACAATCTAATTTGTTCCTGTTTTCTGTCTGTTTCAGTTTTAGAAGAGATTCTGATAAATCAAACAGTTCTATCCTTGGATACCCACCAGAACTGAACATGATGGGGGTGTGTACTGATTTTTTTTTAAATTTTTATTGTTATTTAATTACTGAAGAAAAGATCTGCTATAGTTCCCAGATGACTGTGAATGTTTTCATTTTTTTGTCTTTGCTTTGGTATTTCAGCAGCTACAGTACTCACAACCTCAGCAGTATCTGCAGCCACCTGCTGCTGTTCCTGCTGGAATGACAGGTGACACTTCATCAAACACACAGTCTACTATTTTTCTCCACATACAGTGTTTTTATTGCTAAATGTTTATTTTCAAACCGTATAACACATTCTCTGGTGGTCTCTCATTTCTTTTTCACCAGGTGATATGTTGCCTGGCAGTAATCTGTCATTAGATCCCAACATTAGCCATGTAAGTTGTTAAGCAAATAAGGTAGAAAGATGTAGGAATCTTGTGTCAGAGCTAAGGCGTTAATTGGACATCTGTGTTAAACTTTACAGGGTGTTGGTTACTGTGAAACACAAACTATGGATCCTTCATTTCCTGCTGGTGGACCTCTCGTGCCCACAGAGTCAGCTGGTATGAGTGCTGCTGCAGATGGATCACAGACTTACATGTGTGGTGAGAGACAAAAGAAGTCCTGCAGTCCAGATCAATACATTATTTGTAACATTTATAATAATTACTACTTCATCATAGATACTTGTTTGACTTAGTTAAAGTCAGCATGGGTCATGTTCAATACTTTTCTTTCCCCATTTTTTTTTCTTTTACTAAAATGTCTCCTGAAGTTGTAAATAACCACAAGTGTCATAAACATCTTTGTCCTCTTCTCTCTCTATACCTCTTTTAAGTCTAATATATTTGTCTTATTTGTTTTTCTGAATTTATTCAGGCTCTGAAATCCCAGACATTGCCAACTACTTGTATGATGCCACGTCAGGCTTCTACTATGATCCCGAGACAACATTTTATTACGACCCCAACTCTAGGGTAAGAATACAAACATATGATTAGCATGGTTTTGACTTGCATGTGCTGCATTTAGGAAGTTGACTGATTACAAACATTTTTTTGCACATTTTTTGAGTATTTGAAGATTCTATATTTAAATCATATTTTTGCATCAGGTAATAAAAAAACATGTAGTTCTATCCTACAGTCAAGACAAACACTCGGAGTCTCTCCAGTTTACTGTAGTGAAAGTGCTGTTGTATGTTGTACAAATAATTGACCATTATGGAGGGTTAAACTTGTATATAAACAAATTATCACTGCATGGTATGTATAGAAAAGATATCTGTAGAAGGGATGACAAAAACCATAGTTTAATCTTACCTGTGTCAGCCTATAGTGTGTCATGAATTATTGTTTTTGACCATAACCTTTTTTTTTGTGTGTATAGTATTTCTACAATGCTCAAACTCAGGAGTACATGTATTGGGATCCAACATCAAAGACTTACATCCCAGTTCCAGGAGGGAACTCTGCAGAGAACCAGCCTGTGACCATGACTGCTGAGGACCAGGCTATTCTTTCCAACCCAGCAGCAGATGCTCCTCTAGACATGAAGAAACCAACAGAACCTCCCTCGACCACAACAGCTTCAGTAGCTGCTCTCACGTCCGCTCAGGAGCCTTCTCCCATTTCTGCGGCAGCTCCTGAGAAGAAAGAAGATGATGACTCTGCCAAAAAGGACAAGGAGAAGGATAAAGAGGACAAGCCGAAGAGTCTTGCTGCTGTCAAGGTTGTACATCTGTTATAACTGCACACAATGTGACTTACACGTAGTGGCAGGTAGTTTCATAGTTTGTTTGTGTTTGCAGATCATGAAAGATATGGAGCGCTGGGCAAAGATCCAAAATCGTCAAAAAGAAATAGTCCGTGCCCCATCACCGCTGCTGAAATCTGGAATGGATGATGACAGGAGGCAGTCCAAGTCAGCTGATGCTGGTTTTGCTATCTTTGAGAGAAAGGTAAGGAACCCACTGTTAACAGTTGTCTTTGTCAATATGTACTGACTTCTACGGTCTTGAAGTTTAATTTCATAAAACTGTATCCTCAGATCGCAGGTGGAGATGATCTTTTTAAAAAGCCTCTTGCTCCACCAAAGAAAGACGAAAAGTCAAAGGTAATCAATCGAATGAGGATTCATTTTGTATGATCTGTGTTTTATTTTAACATTGACGGTAAACAAAGATGAAAAGGCTGTTTTGACCATTTGTTTGGTTTGTTTCGCAGCGTTCAATGGGATCTCTAGGTATGCTGGCATCAGACTACGCAGCTGGAAGTGATGACGAAGTTGAAGAGGATAAGGAGGAGGCAGCTAAAAGCAGTCAGAGCAGCCAGTCTGACGACAAGGATGACAAACTGACAGACTGGAAGAAGATGGCCTGTTTACTGTGTAGGAGACAGTTCCCCAACAAGGATGCTTTGATCCGCCACCAACAGCTTTCTGACCTGCACAAAGTACTTCCGTCTACTTCTGTATAAACTACACTGTAAGTGAACCTGAAAAACAGCTTTTTAATACTTGATGTATTGTCTCAACAGCAAAATATGGAGATCCATCTCAAGATCAAGAGGTCAAAGAAGGAGTTAGAGGCACTAGAAAACCAGGAAAGGGAAGTAAGTGAAAATATGTAGATGTTAAAAATACATTACTTTGTAGTTGTTTGCTGAATGCTAAATATTGTTTGTCTTCCACAGCTGAATGCTAGAGAAGCATCAAGATCACCAGAACAGAAAAAAAGAAAACAGCAGCAGCAACATAATACATGGGCTGGAAGCTCCAGGTAGGTTTACTTTCTTTTTAGTGACAAAAATTGAAAACAAAGCAGCTTTCAGTTGTTTTTATTCAAAATCTGTATCTGTCGATGCTATCTAAAATATTCTCCCTTCGTAGGGAAATGAGCAAAGTTAGTGAGAGGCCTGGCTTAGGGGCTGAACCTGTTCAAGTACGTACGGTGCTTTATTTCATTAACAGATATGGTGTTGTGCCATGTGTTTTAATGTAACTTTTAATTGCGCTTGTGTCTTTTAGCCAAGGAAAAAGAAAGAGCATGTTGTTTGGGACCATGCCACCTACAAACAAGCGGTTCGCAAGGCCATGTTTGCACGGTTCAAGGAACTGGAGTGAACAAGTTCTTACTTAAATATATGATATATAAAATATGAATGAAGTGTTTGTCCACCTCGGCTTGAAATCACCTTGACTCCTGCCATGGACATTATTCCACTGTTAAACCAGTTTACAGAGATTAAAAATGTTGAGGTCTTTCACATGATATAGGATGATGGATGGGTAGTCAAAAACAAGAATTATTATACATCATCAGTGATGTATGTTGTACAGAAATGATCTTGTGTTCATCTGAGTATTTTTCCCACAAGGTATGTGTGACCTGTATGTAGAACTCAGAAATGTGTTCAAATGTTTTCCCTTTTTTTTTTTTTAACAATGCAGTCACACTGGTTAGAAAGGTGATTTTTACATTTTAATTTTTGTCAGTTGAAATTGCTCTTATGTGCATATTTTTAAGTAAAAAAACAAAACAAAAAAAACTCTTCAGTGCATGTGTTGAATTTTGATTAGCTGCTGTGCATCTACATCATGACCACCAGATGGCAGGAACATACTGTTTTTGTTGTTTCAGACATAAAATGTCAGTAAGATTGCTGAATCCACTGATAATACATGATCGATACTCAACACTTGAAGGTAAGAGAGAGGAGTACTAAACTTTAATTAAATGTGTACTTACTACTAGAGTTTATACCCACATGCACCTGTAAAATGGTCCAATTTCTGCTTTTGGCAGCAAATTCAGGGTTTACAGTAGTTGTTGCAGCTTTAATGTTAATGTAGAACATTAAGCCTCCCCCTGACCTTAACTGATCTGAAGAAAGCAGCATACACCCACCATACAGCAGCGGTTGGCAAACTTTTTATGGTGGTTCTAAAACTTTTTATACCAAGTACCACCTGAGAAAATATTGAGCTCTTCAAGTAACACCATTATCGCCAAAGGTCTAAATAGACTGAGCAAAGTCAGCTACAGAATTTTCACAGGAGGCAGATTTATTCACAATAAGATAATTTGCTCATTCATCATCATCTTCCTCACATATACTTCAGACACTGGTATAGTGAAATCAATTTAGGATGGAGTGAGACTCGAATATTTTTAAATTCATTATTCCCCAGCTCCACTCCGATCACATAGCCTGGTATATGCACTTCTGGTCAAAATTGGTCAAAAACAGACCCCCAAAAAAGGAATCATGAAATCAATTTATAAACCAGCGTGTGTTTTAAACCTTTCACTCATCAAAGTAGCCGCCTTTGGCAGATATAGCAGCTGAAAACACTTGTGGCATTCTTCCCACAATGGAAATTAAACATACCTTAGGAATTTCTTCCCAACTCTGTTGCAGAAGTTCCCATAAATGTGTGACACTTGTAGATTGCCTCGCTTTTTTCTCTTCTGTCCAGTTCATCCCAAACCAGCTCAATGGGGTTTAAATCTGGAATCTGTGCTTGCTACACCATGTTTTCAATCTTCTCATTTTTCCTAAGGTAGTTCTGCCATAGCTTGGACTTAACTTTCGGTTCATTGTCTTACTGTAGGATGAATCCCTGACCAAAAATGTGTGTACCCGAGGGTAGTGCATGGCTCTGCTGAATGCTGTGGTAGCTGTGTTGATTCAGGGTTCTTCTCACTCTGTACTGTAAACAGCCCCAGACCACGCTTCCTCCTCCACGTCTGACAGTTAATATCGCATGAGGAACCATCCTTTCACGGCCCACAGTGTTTCATGGCCCTGACAAACCTCTTTTTCTTACTCTCACGTCTTAGCAACAACTTTCCTGCTGCAACTTGACCTGTCAAACCTGTAACGCGAAGTCTCTGCTTCACAGTTGAAACTCAGACTTGGTTACTATGACTACTATTAAGCTGTATCTGAAGCTGTTGTCCTGTCAGCCACCTATGACGCGAGCTGTTGACTCTCTGGAATTTGTCTTCTGGTTCTGCTTTGACTTTGGGTCTGCTGGACGTCTTCCTGTCAGAGTTTGCACTCAAGTGCCTTTTGATGGAGAAGGAAACTGTATTCACTGACACCTTTATTCTGAAATGTACATTATTTTTCAGTTTTGGGTAATCTTACTTCTTCTTCTTTTTAACCTCTGGCAGTTCAGCACTTACCTTTTGTACAATTTTGAGTTATTCACTGAACTTGAACTGCTTAAATTTGAATTTCTTTGTCAAACCTGACCAGTAGAACAGTATTTCTGATTTTCCTTCAAATACCACCAGAGGAAGCTCACGTACGACCGGTGGTACACGTACCACAGTTTGAAAGCCATGGGTATAGGGGATTGCATGGGTTTAGTGTGCTGACGTAGCTCCTCTGGGTTCAGTAACAAGAACACCGAGGACCTCCAGTCAATGACAAACAGCAGAGACCATGTGTGAGGGAGCCAACATGTATGTGCAATAGCAGTTATATTTCCTGTTTTCTGTTTTAATTGTAGAAAGTGACTTAATAAGTACACCAGGGACCAAAAAGAGAAAGCTTGCATTTCGCTGTATTGCCTCTTCATACAGCAGTGAGTAAAATGCCAAAGGTGAACATATGTTATTTTTCAGAGTGACTGACAGTACATGGAGTCTCTCTGTCTGAGGAGACGGGGCAACATGGTGACAAAGCCTCACAATTAAGTGTAACCCTTGTTTTGTGGTTTGGCAATAAAACAGTGAAAAGCACAATAAACTAAAAACCACAGTGATTATGACAGGTTCAGATGTGTTGGCAGTAAATCCTGACACATCATATTGCTCAAGCCTTTGCTGCAATTAAAGAATTCTTTTCTTTTATTATTAAAAAACATTCATTTTATCTTGTCTTACCACAGCCAATGTATGACTGGACAAACTGTAGGATGGGAAGAGAAACCTGTAGCTGTCTATGGTCAGGATTCCAACGCTGTTTATTTCAGTGTGTTCCTGAATCACATATTTTGACAACATTATCATACTTTCAACCACTGTGCCTCACACCTGTAGAATGGAAAACATGTTTGTATTGGGTTGAACGTGTTCTGTTTTTGCCCATACGGTGATTATTATAACTCGACTATGGTAACAAGTCCCCTCATATTAACTGTATAATTTGGGCAAAAGCTGTGAAGAATCTTTGTTCAGTTTTTGCATAGATTTCTTTTTTCCAACTGAGCCTAACAACAAGTAAGTCAAATTAAATTGTTATGGTTTGTTATACCCAAACTTCATTTTACACAGTAACCCACAATTTAGTAATTGAAATATAGACCACTGCCATATCGAAATGGACAAACATTGTAACTTAAAGTTTTTGTATGGTCACTGTATTCCAGCATGTCCTTGGAATAATGGGCGACTAGCATGTATGCAATATCAAAGCTCTGATCACATCTAATGTTCTTCTTAATGACTTCCATATATCTTTTCTCTCTCTATTAACTTGACATGATCACAAATGTTCCTTTCCCTGTGGGTCAGTATATCGCATGACATCAAATATATATTCAGTACAGCAGATTTACACCCTGGAATCTGAGTATTTGCATATAAATAGAGTATTTATTACCAAGATCCACATGGACTTATAGGCTTCATGTAGTGACATGGGATTGCTGTCATCAGATTAGGAGTCTTTGTCGATGTGAAGGTTACTGCACCATCCAGATTGTAATTGCGTAGCTGAGTGAACGGTCGTGGCGGTTCTCAGACTTTACATTTATGTCAACATCTTGAAGAAGAAGAAGAAAATGATGCACATTTCTGCATTTGCACGTGTTTAAAAAGAACTAATCCTCATCTGAGGCGGGAGGAAAAAGAATATAAAACTTTCCCACCTGCTATTATACTATTAGATAATAATCACAAAGAAAATGAAGAGCAATTCGCTACAAGACTACAGCGAAATCGTAAGACAGCAAAACGATGCAGGCCAACTTCTTACTTGCTTGTTTGGTCTATTAATTATTTTTTATGATAAATCAACTTAAGCTTTCAGCAAGCAAAACAGCCATATTTTTATTGGTATTAAGTTTTCAGCTTGCTGGTCAGTGAGGAATTTACTCACAGTGACCAGTGCAATTGCAGGAAAGTCATAATTTAGGACTTTTTCCTTTTCAGTTTTATTGGTGTCATCTCACAGTGCACCCAGATGTTATCATTATACATGTAGTCACTTGAAAATTGAATATCAAACATTTAAAGATTTAAGCTGCTATGTCTGGCATATACAGTATGTGATGGATGGGATGGGGGGGGGGTGTAATTATCTCAGCTGGACGGCTCTTAGCAGCAGGCGAGGGGAGCTGGAGCAACGGTCTGGAGACGAGACAGAAGAAGACAGTCAGCAGGACTCTCAGATGTTGAGATGCGTTGTCAGTTCACTGACGCAAGAGATAAAGGGAGAGACATCTTTGCTTTTAATGGTAGTTTGACACCACGCTGCTGCAGATGGACAAAAAAAAATGCTCTGAATATTGAAAACACATTAGAAATCTTATACATTTTTAAGAATCCTCATCAGCACCAACTGACGGGCGTCTCACCACATGTGCTTTGTCCCGTGTTTAAGGGGAAAAAAAAAGATTTCTGCATTAAAGTCTATGTAGTATTAAAGATGAAATGGATTATATTTACATTTTGCTCACATGTAGGATGAATTGTGTGGTTATCTCAAATCTCTCTTTTTTTTTTTTTTTGTCTGTTATGACAAATGATCAAAACCATATCCCATGTAGAAAGACTCGGTTAAGGGGAAGCATGTGTTTGCGGTTGCCCAATGCAAACAGAGAGACTATACCAACACAAGCTCACAGAACACTCATGCGTCTCTGAGCAGTTCCACCGTCTGGCTGATGCTTTTCAAGTGCAAGAGTTGAAAGATTATGGCTGTTATTGATTGCTAATCTATAGCATCATCTTGAAAATGTCCTTACGATTGTCAGACGTAGGACATAATTCAGAGCACAGCTTATGTTGGGAATTTTTGGATAACAGAACCAATTCCACAGGCAGACCTGTCCCTGAGAACATTGTAGACCCCAGCCAACATTTGGAAGTCATGTAATGTTCTGCAGTGGAGATGATGGAGGCGTGACAGGAGTGATAGTGCTGAATTCACTTTCTATCTTTTTTCTGACTAATATGAAAAAAGATATATATTCTCTTCAAATTTAAGTTGCTAATGCCACAAGCAAATATAAAGATTTATTTATATATATATATATATATAATAAAATTTAAAAGACAAAGAAAACTTGATTTTAACCGATTGGGAATTATGGGTACTGTCGTGCACATTATTGATTATAAAGCGTGATTGTAACACTGACCTGTCCACCACATGCAAACACGCTGGACCATACGTACATTTGTATATATGCTGATCATATTGGGGGTGGGGAGCAGGAGGATTCCAGTGTGCACATTAAGGAAGCATCATATTTGCCTGAAGGCACCGGTTAAATTCCACTGCAACCAAAGCAATAAAAATGATCATCGCTACATGTTAATCTTCATTTAAGCCTTGTTCATGTGATAACATGCCATAATAATAAGGGTCACTGAAGACTTTTCCGTCATGTATTAAAGTATAGGATAAGCAAAGATACTGCTACTAATAATAATAATACTGAAAACAGCAATACTACTACTAATAATAATTCTGGCTAAAAAAAAAAAAGGTTCCTCATGGTCATGGAGTTTCTGTCCTTACATATTATTAATGGCACTTTTAATGTTTAATGGAATATAAGGTTCAGTGAGCAAAAAGCTGAAGGACCTTAAGTTTGAGGGAAGCAACAATGTCATTATGAGTCAATATTAGTAAGGAGGTACGTATATAATCTACAGCGGTATGTTATAGTAGCACATGTGTTTGGCCGCAGGGACGATGGCTTTATTTTTATTATATTGTTAGAAATACCTGGCAGTGTTATTATTAACGTTTTTAGCTGTATGCTAATGATAACCCAGGAGAATATATCTGATGACTTTCACACAGGGACCATATGAGACCATATGGATGGAACATTATTCCAGGTCAGTTCCTTTCCTCAGTTTATTATTTTAAGTCACATGAAGTGGAAATACACATCCCTGCAATCAGCCATTACTGCCACACTAGTCCGTTTTCATTGTGTTTATTGATGTCATGGAAACTGCCCTGCTTTTATTTTATTCTGTTATTTGAGAATTTATTTTTTAAAACGCACTGGTCATGCTCTCTGACATGTAAAAGCAACATTTCTGTGCACCCTGAGAGAAAGTATCAATCTTCTTCTGTGTGGATGTCAGCTCTCTCCTTATATATATATATATATATATATATATATTATGGGTACTGTCGTGCACATTATTGATTATAAAGCGTGATTGTAACACTGACCTGTCCACCACATGCAAACACGCTGGACCATACGTACATTTGTATATATGCTGATCATATTGAAATTAAATTTATTGATTTAAAAATAACAACTAGAACCTGATAAAAATAACTCATAACAAAGTTACAATAACTCAGTACAAATGCTTTATGATAAAAACAAACAACTCAGTTTTTAAAATGACTCAAGTTGTAAATCCCAAAACATGAAAATATTAAATGTAGCCAAAATATAAAATGTAGCAATAGTAAAAAACAAACAATACTAGTGAGTTTTTTTTTTATTTAGATTATACCAAATTTGCCTGAGATGACAATGCAAAGCTATAAAATTGTTTTAAAATACTATTGTTTTCACTGAATACTAAAATATTTATTTAAAATATAATAAGCACTTAAATCCAAGACTTGACTACATCCAATTGAGTCAAACAAATGCAGCCCAGACTCACCTCCTCTCTGGCATCCTGGTTATTTAACAGTACTCTCTTTTTCATCAGAAAGATAGTGGAAACCCTCACATGTGAATGATTATTCCCTGCTGCTGCTTCTCAGGATATCACAAATGTTTTACATAAAAGTATGAATTGGAACAGCTGGAACACAGATCCTAGTAACAGAACCCAGTTCCAAACCCCTGATGACAGAAACGTGGCTATGCTTTTCAACCTTCTTACACAACATTACCTGTGTCGTGAAGCCCCGTAAATGTGCACTGAATGAGGGGGTGCTGAAAGGTGCTTGCAACACCGGCTTTTTCCCCCATTACACAAAGCTCCTCTCTACTCTGTGGGCTGAACCAGGGAACACATGGCTCATTTCATCAGCAGTAGGTTTACATTCGTTTTCCTCAGCTGATAAACCTATCAGCACAGTGTTGGGAAACAGATGAAGACATAGTGTTGCTGCCTTTTCCCATTCACCCGGCAACACAACTTGATCCACTCTAAGCTGGCTTCAGGATATTTCATTACCTCTTTTGGCTGTACAACATTCGGTGCAGTTTTTCTATGACAGCATTGTTGTAACACAATCAGTGTGCGTTGTAGCCACTTCCTGGAATGACAAAGAAAAACCATGCAAATTATTCATTGTCCCGAAGCTACAAACCAGTGCACGGACAACATTCACAGCCATATCACATTTGTCTGCAATGAAGGATTATAGCAGCAGTGTGTAATATTGCCTGCGGTCTTACACGCATACGAAAGGATGGAGCTGAAACATGTAAATATAATTGTTAAGATTCTGAGCTCAGATATTACATTCGCTCTTCTTCATTTTCACTAGGATATAGGTGAGCCCCCATCAATGCTTATCTACCGTGTGTGACTGGGTTTGAAAACAAAGCAAAAAATCCAGTTTATTTATTAATTTATTTTTTGTGTGTATCTGATTAAAACTATCAGGGTGACAATTGTCTGCTCTTATAAATATGGCCATCAGAAAAAAAAACAATTTAAAATACTTTGTATAAACCCTGACTGTATATAGCAAAAAACCTATTTTGTTAGTGCAAAATACTTGACCAAGTGCTTGGGGCCCTCCTCTGAGGGGAAAAAAACAACCTAGAAATCCACATAAGTGAAAAATAATGTTAGAGACAATGATTTTTTTTTTTTTTTAGTGTACACTAAAACTAAATCTACATGAGGATTTCATCTGCAACTTACATGCTGTATCTTTTATTTTCCGTGCCTCACGCAGTAAGTGGTCACATTGAGAGCCTCATTGGAGACATTTCCACCTCGCAGAAGGAAGCGCTGACATCAACACAGCCATCTGAGAAGGTTGATCCCTGAATGCAGCGTGGATTTTCATTTGTGCGTCATTTTTAACCTCAAGCCTGACACCACATGTGCGCATACTGCGCAAGCAGAAGCCTAGTGTCATCTCATATTATATATACAGTATATATATACACACACACTGTATATAAAGTGGGTGCATTGCCTGAGAAATGTTCACTTTTTGAAGCAGCAGTGTGACTGTAAGCCGATCACACTGCACATTATGCAAATGTGCCAACACAGGCAGTAGTAGAGCCCCAGTACAATCACATTTTGTGCATTTGGCTTAAACACTGCTCAAACAGAGCCCTCAGACAAGGTTGCCCTCCACATTGCCAGTGTTTGTTGTACTTATGACTAAGTGCACCCGACAATGGCGGACACGGAAAACATCACATCGCTGACACTTGCGCAACATGAGCCACTTTTTTGCTATGTAGTTAGCCATGAGATACACCTGTTGATAAATCAGTCAACTTAATCAATCACCGCAACTAACTTTCGAATTAATAAATCCTCTTCCCCTTCGTTGACTACCTTTGCTCACTTCTTTCAAGTTCCTTCTCTTCTCCAGCGCATCTGCTCTCAGACTCTTGACTCTCAAACTGCAGACTTATTCCATGCCCTTCACCACATGCTGTATGTTCTTTTACTCCCTAATTAGTGTCAACGCAGTGACTTTTGCCTCTTCTCCTTCCAAATATTCGTTAACCCTCTGCTCTGCTTGTCACATTGTTGCATCGGTTCACAATGAAATGTCTCAAAGCAGAAATGAGACACAGGGGCTGGGTGGTCCTGTCCTGTCAGGGTCCAAACTGGCCTCTAACTGTCCAGGGTCTACTGTCATTCACCTGAGCCTAACTGACGACTGATTACTTTATGGCAGAGCAGCAAAGAGACCAGGTGTGTTAACTTACACGATTAGATGGACCTTTCTGCGGTGTCTGTCTGAAGCATTAAGTACAAAATGGCTGATGCAGGTGTGGGCTGTTTGGGTATCATGTTGGGTATTTCAGTCAGGAATGACAGGTTGCATCAGTGTGCTTCACTTAATGATTTTCTTTTGTAAAACAGCGATGCTGATGCTCCAAAATTCTTCTCTACATTTGGGCCTGATCTCATGCACCTGTCTTCATGCCGATTTCATGCAAAGAGAAAGTACAAATCAAAAACTGTCAGACCGAAGCTGCGTCCATTACATCATGCATGAGAACATGTTGTGAAAGTTCAAATCTGCACTGCCTGGATATTGCGTTATGATTAAATTAGGCTGTAGGATTACTCTTCTGTGCACATGCTGGAACTCTGAAAGATTTATACACTTGAATTTGTTTAAGAGAATGTCTCCATCATGTTGAACTCTCCAAAGGACACACCTGGTATTTCTCTGAACCTAAATATTGATCACTTTTCCAGGTGAGGGCACCATAATAGATTCTAGTGTTGCTCTAGGTTTAGGCAATGCCAGTTGTTAATACATGTATATGCAAATGTTTCCATCCCATATTTGAGAATCATCTTCTGTTATTGATGTACTGTAGGTTGTGAGGTGTCTAGTGAGCTCATACGTGAAATGTACACGTGAAATGTTTGCACTCCGTGTTTTCTATAGGTCTGAAATTTTCCCAGAAAATAACATATACAGTTGCGTTGGGATTTACAACAGCAGATGTGATCCTTTTCATAGCCATCTCCTTCATACATACAATATGTTTAGTTGTACGAAGCTTTGGCAATAGGTTTCCCGGACATTGATCAAACGTTTGCAATAGTCATGTCATGCTGTTATAATCCAGGAACTCAAAGTTCATCATCTGTTGTTCTTTGTCTGATCATGTCCAAGTGTTCTGTGAATCATCCGGTTGACGTGAACCTGATCAACTTTACAGGCCTCAGACTGAATCTGTGGCTGGTGCTTTAGTGAGGGAAGAGGTGGCAGAGCCAGAAGACACACCCACCTTTAGTTTGCGTTTGTGTCGGGTCTTGCTGGCGTGTGTGCCACCTCTGCAGCTGTTCATGTGTAAATCATACAAGGAAACTTGATGAGGCTTCCTGGTGGGCACATTTGACTAATCAGTGAGCATGAGTGCCCTCAAACTAGATTGTACTATTTCCAAACTCTGTCAGCTACGCAGTCAATGAAGAGACATAATGTTTCCTTTAATATCCCCGAGTAATTCTCTTCAAATCAAATTAATATACAACTTGTCAGTATCTTCTGAACTGATACTACTAAGTTGAACTTTTCACCACACGGTAAAAAGATGTAGTTCTTTTCTAAGAATTTGTTTTGTGTTACACTGTGGTCCCCTGAAATCCTAGAAGGTGTTTGATCTGCTGTTCTGCATGTGGCCCAGAACCATTATATGTCCTTGGCATATCATTTGGTTCAACAATGGCATGCTATCCCTCTGGCCTTTACTTCCATTTGAATATCATCTGTCAGACAGTACAAGAGGAGACCTGCTCCAGCAGAAAACGCCCATAGCGTCTGAAATTACACAGCAATTTATGTGTCATCTGTAATCGTTTTGCATCAACTACGTATCCTGTGACAACCATTAATTATCAGCGCTTTTTTATCTCCCTCCTCGTCTGCTTTACAAATCTACCTGGATTCTCTGGGTGTTCAATCACAATGCAAGCTTTGATACTGGAGACAGGCTGTGGTGATAAAGGTGGACTACATAATACTGTAGGTGCTGATAGGATTTCAGAGCTTCTTGCTGACTAGTTATCTGAGCTGCTTTGAGCTGAACTATATGATGGATATATACCGTAGATTTTTTAAACTGCAGCAGGTTGTTTTTACAATGGTTTTGAATTGTTTTATATATGTAAAAGATCAATTAAAAGAGCAACACAGGATTGACTTTGTCCGTGCAGCTGGTGCCAAACACAACTGAGGCTCATGTATGCAGCTGTATACTATACTATACCACAGTATATACTATGTAAGGCTGCACATGTGAGTAACATCATCAAATTTCCTTAATTTGGGAGGAAAGAAAGACTTTCTTGTTTAAATTGTGATTTGATTGTATGCAGTAATGTGCTCCAGGTGTAGCCAGAAGTTGAATTCTCAACTGGGGAAGCTGCCACTGCTACCTTTTACTACTAAAGGTCTACTCGTTTCACATTAAATCAGTCGTACAGATAGTACTGTATCATTTTTATTCACTGCTAACAATGGCTGTAGCCTGAGATACATTTGCGTCCACGTTTTTTACCGACTCCTCAGGAACGTGGTCATCTCAGAGGTGACGTCACTCCCAGTTCTGACCTCCGACTGCTGCTGTTAATGATATGCAGCACAAGTGAGAAAGCTCACACCGTTATCAGCCACTGGCCACAGGCATCTTCACTGCGTTTCTGTCTTGAAGTGACAATGAAAGCGCTGTGTTCAACACAGGCTAATTAGAGGCTAATGCGCGACTGAAAGATAAGAAAGAAACCACAGCGGAAACCTCAAGTGAGCATTTCTTTACTGTAGAAAGTAGTCTCAACAATGTGGTCTGTGGTCTGCACTGAGTAACTATAAGGCATTGTTTCTGAACAGGCACACTGCTGTTAGGTTTTTACTAATGTAATCATCTGATGCTGTAATTATTTAACCACATGCAAAATTCCATTCATTACAATGGTGTGGCAGCAGAAATGTTAGATTTTGATTGATTGATTGATTGATTTTTATTATTATTATTATTATTATTATTGTGTTATGCACTGAGAATATGCCCAGCCCAAACGGGCTAACAAGACACATTACACAGAGACACAGAAACTAATAAATTACAAATACTACTTAAAAAATAAACCCTCCTGACATTTTTCTCCAGGCTTGACAACCAACATACCATTCCATTGTCATCATCACTGCACAGTTTTTCTGAATTTTCAGTGTAGATATTCTTAATTTTTTCATAAGGGCAATGCAGAAGAATGTGTCGCCAAGTTAATTTAATTGACACAAACTATTTTTGTGTCAATTAAATCTTCCTGAACGCCGACAATGATTCTGTCAAACCTGCATAAAAAAAAGATAAGTGTTATAGCGCAAGTAAGGAAAAGAAAGAGCTGACCTTGTAAATGTATTCTATTTGCCTGCACAAAACCCAGACCTGCCACGTTCCCTCTGTCCTATCACTTTAAACTGACGCTTATTAGAAACATCTCAACAAAGAAAAGATAATTAGATCAAGCAGGATGAATTTCTGGTTGCTGCATAAAGCATAATCCTCCCGTCTCTAAAATTACTTTTTGTCATGAGATTTATTTTGCTGACACAATATGTTGAGACACACCTAATTACAAGCAATTAGGCACAGTACTTATCTCTAATCCCCTTCAAGAGACTGTCAATTGAGCTTCCCAAGGATACTGCAGCCTGAGTCTGCAAGAATTTGTGGCCTCTAAGTGAAGATTCAACACAAAAAAAAATTGTTTTGTTATTAGTGAGTCAAAAAAAAAAAAAAAGCTTAATGAACATCCCTGTTTGTTAACTGACCAAATCAAATCTTTGCCAAACATGTCAGTGACTGCACATTATCCTGCTTGTTTTCCATGTCCTTAAAAATTCCTATGAAACTAAAATAAGCCAAGGACCTATCATATTGCGGTTCACTCACTTTACATGTCTGATTGCTCCACGGACTACAGCCTGAATCTCCTGCGCACTTCAAATCACCAACAGCTGTTGCCACGGAGACCCTGCCCTGATACAAATTAGCTTTGCACATAACTAATGCTAAGATCACAACTGGTACGACAGTTTATACAGTACACCCACCATCACCACACATGTGCACACACAGCCTTTCCCCCTCCTCATAATGTAATGAGGTGCCTCAGAAGGGGACACACCGATTCTTGTAACACAAAGCTGGAAGATATTACAGTAACACTCAATTAGCTGGTCAGGCATTTTCTTTTTTCTGTTTTTACTAAGTTAAATAATTTCATTTGTGTTTCAAATAGTCACAAATATTAAGGTGGTATTGGGAAATTAAATTAATAAAATATCTTTCCCCCTAAAAAAGAACCACATTCTGCACTCATTTGGCACACATTGCATTTACTTATTTCTTATTCATGTCTTTATTTCTTTCTTTATATATCTAATTTGTTGATGGTGCACAAACTAAATGAACATTTCTTTTTATATGTAAAAAAAAAGGATTAATAGGTTAAAATTGGTCAGTGGTTATTTGAATTTATGCTTTACTATCCTTGTTGCAATAAATACACATCATCCAAAAAAAGAGCCATTTAGGGGTCCATCTAAGAACATGCACCTCGATTCAAAATCGGTTTGACCATATAGAAATTTGATTGATCACTTGGAGTCTTAGCTTCTCTCATATGCCTGCATCGGATATAGGTCTCATCTGGACCACATCTGGACCTCATCAAGGCTAAGGTCAGCGGAGGGGGAGGCATGAAACAGCCTCACACGGAGCATAAGGCTCCGTTGCAGAGGAAATAATGGAAGCAGAGGTGTGACACCTGAGTGAGCTGCTCTCACCTTAGGTCTCCCTTCTATTTAAGTTCGTCCAGATGAGCACAGATGAATATCAGTAAATGAAGGCTGAATGTGGAGCAAATCAATAATCAACGAGTGCGGGTGTGAGATGGGACTGGCTTTTATTCAGTGCATGGTCTTTTTTGTGTTTAATGTAATGAGACTCCAAAAGACTGATTTCAGACCAGCCCCTATCACTTGGCATCACTACATATCCATGTTGACAAATTCCACAGCTTCTCCGAGTTAGTTTCAGGTCATATAATACTTCCCATATTTCAGAGTAAAAGTGAGGTCTACAGGGAAAAGTAAACCAGTGCAAGATGGTGAGAATGCATTGTGATTACTGAATTTCTTTAATCCATATACAGGAAAGCTATTTTCTTCTTTCATGTAATGATATCATCCATGCCATACGCAAATGTCTTTCAAATCCAGTGACCACTAATCCAAAAATTGCATCATGAAACCATGATCAGAGTCGGCTGGTGCATTACCTTACAGACAAGTCCAGTTAGCAAAACATTATAATTCAGTCCAGTGAAGGCGTGTTCCAGCCACAGGAAGCCCAACTCTTTTACTGCTGTGTTTGTTCGTGTTCATCTCAGTTAATTCCCTCGTTGTGTGTTATACTTGAAAGGAAGGCTCTTAACTTCCTGTGGCATTCTGCAAACTTTTCTTTGCCCAGCGGGGCTCTTTTCAGCCACTTGGTTGTGTCCAAGCTGTTCCTGTTTAGCTCATTGACAGTATATCTGACACAAGCCTTGCTCCAACTTCCTATCAGCCATAACAGACCGCAGGGCAGAGCAGGAGGCAGCAGTGCATTCTGAAGGTTAACGCTGCTAATGAAGCCAGGCTGGCCAACAGGAACCCTTGGGTTTTTTGTGGCAAAGTCATCCACATGCCACTTGCTGCAGGAGAGCTGGACTAAAAGAGTTCTCATGCTTGTTATCAGCAGGTTTACCAGCAGGCAGCACCATGAACAAAACATGAGATAAACCAGACTAAAACAACTCTTAATGAGAAGTGCACCTCCATTATTACTGTACATCGCCAAAATGGATGATGATCAAAATACAAGTTTGTGTTTGTGCTCAGTCACTTTAAAGACTAAGGCACAACAGCCTGCTGGAACATTAGTGTTAATGGATTCAAATCAGCATATAGTTGTTTTGTTGTTAGTACTTTTAAGGCTATAATATACATTATAAAATACACTACTCATCAATGCAATAATCAGAAAGTCACCTTGGAGCAACTCATTGGATTAAGGCATGTAGACATGGTCAAGGTGGCCTACTGAAACTGAAAACTGAGCATAAAGATGGAGAAGACAGGTGATTTGAGTGTAAATGTACATTTGAGTGAAAATGGCATGGCTGTTGTTGCCAGACAGTCTGGGCTGAGTATTAAAAAAATAAAAAAAACTACCGATCTACTGGGATTTTCCCACACAACCATGCTTTGGTTTACAGAGAATGGAGGATAGGGCTGTCACTTTCTTTCTGAAATTGAGCTGTCCCTTTGAAGAAGAGGTATCACAGATGGGAAGGGCGACAAGTGATCAACCTTATGTGATTAACAGAAAGATTAATATTGAAAAATGTCATCACATTTGTGTGTGTAGACAGAAAGAATTTGAATATCTTCAAAGGCATATGTACTTAATTAGGTATAGAATACCTAAAGACGTGGGAGTGTATTGTTCCACATTGTCTCTTTCATCTTAATAATAATCAAATCTGACAAAATGATTTCCACCATTAACTCGTCATAAACAATGGAAAATGACAATTGATTTCAGCTTTTCACTTAGCAAGCACTTTCTCAGACGTGACACTTAGGGACACATGGACTGGTGTCAAGGGGTCAGAGCAGAAGTGGTTTTACTCCTCTAACTGGCCTCATTGAGGAAGGACTAATGTAGTGTGAATGGAGGCTTATTGTGATGAGGTGTTACAGGACAAGTGTTAATGCTGTTTCAGCAACGGGACCGACCTAGAGCTAATTCATAACAGAATACGATAAGCGAATGTAAGACTTGTAACAATGCTATTGAGTTAAAATTCGGCATGATAACAAACTTCAAAGTCTATATGCTTTTTATGGTACTGCGGTGCAATGTCATTACTGCTAAGGTGCGGTCAGATGACTGCTTGACTGTTGCATGTGGACAAATGTTAACGAGGTGTCTGTGCAGACTCTGGGATATGCTGGAACTTTCCTTCAGGCGTATAGCGGTACTCTCGCTTCCTTTCCTGTTATGATTTGTCTTGATACTAACACCCATTTTGTTCTGGTGCATGCGTGCGTAGATGGAGAGTGAGGCCTGCTCTGAGTGACTGATTTGTGTTCACATCTGGAAGCATGCTCACTGATGGAAGCTTATACATGTACAGCTGTTGACTTAAAACACTTCCCTTGTGGGAAATCTTCAAGTCTTTTAGTCTGTTTGCAAAGTAAACCAGGAATGTGCTTGTGTGTATATATTCTCTTATGTGCATTTGGGCATATGTTTGCAAATGTTCGTTGACCTGTGTGTATTCTTTGTGAGGGACAAAGTGTGTCGATGATAGAAAAGAGAGAGCAACGCACTTCACAGCGTGATGGCAGTCCTATGAGTATTGTTACCAGCACAGAAAGTGTTTATTAAACATTTCAGGCACAATACTTTCTGTGATTTACAATCCGATTCTCGGATCCATTTTAAACAATTGGATTAGAGGCTGTTTTTGGCCTAACCCAACCTAATGTGTGCCCCAAAAGCAAACGTCTGTCACAGTGCTTTTAGACCCATGACAAAAGATGAAAAAGACTTTCTGAGGACTTCAACTTATTCTTGTCTTCAGTATAGAGGGTGGGGGCTGGGCTGGGGCTTGAAATGGAAACTAATCCAGTGTGAAATGGGCCTTGAGGCCAGTCCATTGGACCTGTCCAAAAGGAAAACATATCACACGCAGAGCAAGATCTGATGTCATCTGGATCTGGGGGAAAGAAACCTGGCATGTTGTTCACTCAAGTGGCTGTTGACAGCACTTGAATTTATTGTCCCCTCATTATTTTTGTTCCATGATGAGGTATCAACAATCTCAATAATGGAGTCAGAACAACAGCCGCAGCACTCATAAATAATGCAACTGGATATAGCCTGAATGGACAAACCCAAAGTCCCAGAGAGACCCCACAGAATGAGTTTAGGGAGGTTAAAAGGCCTGTCAACAACACAAACAGCATCATGAGGGAAAGAAAGAGGGGCGCTCTGCTGTTTTACTCCCTTTCCTTTTTTGTTCTGCTTTCACAGAAATATTTAGACATTGCCCTTTTCCCTGCTAACTGACACAATGGGAGCTCTCTCCTGTTTGTGAATTCCCCGTCTACACCCAGTTCTAATCCTCTTCTGAAGTGACTCTCCAATGAGCGTGAGGCATCTTAGAGGTCATTGAAAGGATTGTTTAAGCTGACACTGACACAACTGCCAGGGGCAACTTTAGCCAAGAGCTGTGTGATTCAAAACTAAAGTTGCAAATGCACAACTGGAGTTGAACCACTCGAAAAGTTCCGTCGCATCGACAAGTTCATATGTGCTTCCTGTGATCTTTGCCATCCCAAGCATTTGATTCACACTGCAACAAAGTGTTGCTCAAGTGTTGCTAAATGATCTTATTAATCACGGAAAAACATAGTATATACTATTAAACAGACATTACTGTATGTTACATGTCTGGATTTAGTCCAGCTCCGAGATATTAATTCCTTCTTCCACTTTATGTATTCAATCCCTTATCCAGGGTCCCTCTCTCAGAGATAGCAACACACAGTCAACCATGTGCATTAGCTTTATCCACACTGAAGTGAATCATATTGATCGCTAAATTGATGGTAGGAAGTGGACCTCTCTCAGAGGCTGCCAGATCATCAGGTTTACAATGTTAGAGTAGGACACTAATATCCTGTCCAGTAAAGTTGAATAATTGATACTCGTAGTCCTCATTCAAGGATTCATTGTGGAATTGCAAACAGTGAGTTGTTTACTGTAATGGTAATCCAGTTTTGTAATAGATTTGGTTAATTCAGCTGCTTGTTTGCACTAGTGGCATATATATATATATATATATATATTTGAAAGATAATTAATCATTTTTATAAAATATTATTTTCAATTAATTCTTTTTTTTTTATCAACGTCATCTGATAAATATATCTGAAGACTAGAGGCCTTGTCAATATGAAGTGGCTGTAGGGGCACAATTAGCCACATTTCCCTTCCAGAACCATCACATTAAAGGGTCATTTCCAGTAAATTAGGTTTAAGAATTCTACTATATATAAATGACAGATGTAGCAGGTGTTAAGAAAATATTCTGGTTTATAATGCCAAAGTTGGGTCAAGCTCCAAAGATACATCATACAATAATGCAATCCAAAAGCCCTAATGATATGAGTAGACATTATATACCTAATATTATTGACTCAGTGGTGCCATCAATGGCAAATAATTTACATCTAATGTGTGACACTGGTGAAGTGCCCCTTTAAATCTCCATTTCTAATATGTAAGTGTATTTCTTTCAATGTAGATTTGGTTGTGGTTTGGCAGCTCAGATGGGCTGCTGTTGCACATTAGAATACATTAAATTTAACTCTTTGAGAAAGGTTTCCTCTCCACAATAGCTGAGGGGAACTCCCTTGTCCCACTGAGTCCCTTTAGTTGTGGCAGATTGTCCCATGAGACCCTAATTAGCATGGTAGCGATGACTGAGACTGAGCGAGAGCTGTGTGCTGAAGGTCCACTGAGGCCCACATGGAGGGTGACCATGCCAATGAGTTGGTCTGGGTGGGAGTAGGAGGCAGTGGACTTGAAAGAGCAGGGGACATGGTGGGTGTAGAGAATCTCTCCAGCGGCCCTTTTAGTCCAGATCGGGTGTCAACACTGCATGCCAGAGTTTATATAGCATTGGGCAACAAGTTGTGAGGAAATCTGATCCTCTTAGAGGTGGCGAGTTGGCTCTCTTCACACTCATGCAGCCCAAGGGCTGGCCACCAAGCCAGAGTTACCCCACTACCTGAGGTGTGCATTACCTCCTCAACAGTGCTAAACCCTCCCTCCCTCTTGTCCTCCCCCGCCCCAGTGTAAAGCCTGTCCAGCAACGCTCAGGTTTCAGAGACACCGCTGGTAAAACCCTCTGACGACAGCCCTGTCGGCAGTGGATGAGGCAAAAAGAGGATCGACTGACTTTGGCCGCTCCCTGGACCTGGTGTGTGTGGAATGCTCTGCAGAAGGAGAGGAGGACATCTCTACTTCTGTGAGGAAGACACCGCTTTCTTCCGTCGCCTACTCTCATATCAGCATGTAACACAATCTCTGCTCATGTACTTTGGCAGAGTAGGAGGCTCTTTGGCTCAAACTGAACTTGTGCCTCCTCCCTCTAATACGCAGCTGACCCCTTAGCTCCAAGGGAGAGACAGGGAACCACTGAATAGCCACATTTCCATTGGTGACTTGACACAAATAAACATAAACTTACTGTGTTTAAGAGGTCGGGCTGAACAATTATCATTCATTCATTGTCTACTGCTTTATCCTCCACATGAGGGTTGCATACAGCTGATCCCGGCTGACCCAAGGCGAGACGTGTGGTACATCCTGGTCAGGTTGCCGATCCATCGCAAGGCCATCACACAGACACAAACACCCGTTTAATCTCACATTCATTTAAAGCTCCAGTGTTTAACTTCTACTGCCAAAACACTACTCGTGTTGCTCCCCCTCATACTTCCTCAGTGGAGCCTACAGAGCTTTTCGAAAGGATGACTTAAGGTCCACATTCCAACAGTTGCCTTTCAGCATTAAACTTGGCATCTCGCTACTTCACTTTCAACATTTGTTTCACCTCATTCATGTTTCAGAGAACCAGGGATGATTCCTTAACCTAACATTTGCTGCCCTCATGTTTTAGTAGCAGAGCTGTTATGCTTTTGCCTTCTCTCCATCAGTCTTGATTTAAAAGGCACCACCACTCTGTGTCACCACAGGCACAAACTTATTGTTGTTTTGTCTTTAAGATCTTATATTAGAGTGTAGATAGATATTTTGATTCTGGGTTTGTCGTCATGTTCCATCACAATATAACAGGTAACAGTCAAAAAAGAGAGAGCACTCAGGGAGCACAAACCACAAATTTCTTCCTTGGCTCATAACCTAGAGTACATCCCCCAAAGCTTTCATCATAATCCATCTTTTACTTTATAAAGTGTTAAAGTTTTAATGTACTTGGCAGAGGTAATAATCAAATAACAAAATACAAATTCCAATTAAAAAATTTTTTTTCCCTTAATCATTCAGCCCACAGTAACATAAAAGACACAACAAAGTTTTCTTAAAGCAGAGCACATTAATTATCTCGTGAACATAGGAGTTAGGATTTAAAATCTCAAAAGAGATGTATGGAAAGTCACCACTGGAATAATTCAGTTTTATTGGTAAATTTATTGTGATTATTTCTCCATTTGTGACCCATAAAAAAGAAAAACATGACACTTTGTGTGATCCCCACTCTCAGAGCCAGATTATGATGCTGTGAGGTGAATATATGACCTCATATGAGATCATTCTGGATTGTTATGGACTGTTTTGCTTTTACTGCTGAGTAATTGGCATGTACTGATAGTGGAAGATGTATGTGCTCCTGTTTCAAGAGTGAGAATAAATCTCCTCCACTTGTTTTACCCATATTCTCCAAAGGGAAAGCTACATGTCTTCCTTGAACTAGACTTGATATAGTGCAGTCTGGCATCTTCCATCTTTTGATTCCCCTCCAGTTTTATTGGAGTGCATCATGTTATCAGCTGTACCAGGCACCCAAAGCAAAATATCTAACAAGAGGATGTGAAGGATTTATTTGTAAGGACTATTAACTGTTTTTTTCTTTTCAAGTATAATAAATGTTTCCAACATATGTAGCACCGAAGAACCTTCTCTTCTCTATAAACTATTTTCTCACAGCAGTGTGACAGCATCTCTGACAGGAAGCATAGTCACGTCTTTTTTAAAGTAATTAAAGTAATTGATCCTCATTTGAAGATGTAGTGTAAATATTACTTGAAAAAGGTTTACACTCAGAGGTGAGAGTTAGTGGTTTGTGAAAATGTGAGGCTTATACTGTGGGCCTCTGACCACAGCAGATAATAGAACCTCACAGAAATGTTTGTTTCTGATTCAATCTGTGTTTACGTTCTGTTGCTCACTCCAGACTGAGACGCCAATTCAATTTAATAAATCTTTGTGGTATTACTTTGCAGATAAATATAAATATTGCCAGTAAATTACTAGAATTTATATGTTTCATGATTGATTGATAAAAGGGAGCTCCATATTTTTGACATTCTGTCTGTGGGGAGTTGCTCTATATTTCCGCTTCTGTGCGCATGGAAAGTTTGATTCATACTAAAATGAAGATTGGCATCAGTCTAGCCTTCCCAGGTGTGTGTGTGCGGTTTGACTTCTTTGGATCATCTCTTTGGTTATTGTTTTATTATTATTGTCTTTTGACCAAAACAAAGCACAGGATTTTAAAGTGTTGTGCCACACTGAGTATGCGTGGTTTGTGAGAACTGTCTGCACAGTCAGAAAATGTTTGGCTGGTCGTGTATTCTTGCATTGGGTCTGCATCTACATCTGCATCTACATTGCGGATATGAGTTTACAAAATTTGTATTATGTGGCATTTAGCGGATCTCTATATGGAAGTAATGATTTGGCAAACACACACAGATGCAAAACAGAGCACCACTCTCACAGTCATATCATGATATAATGACTGGAAAAATGGCAACGTAGAGAAACTGTTTCTTTTGTTTTTTTTAGCATCACTTTTTAGTAGATAGTAATGAGACTGTGCATTTGTTTGTTTTATCTAATTTTCACTAAGAAATAAAAAAGGGGTTTTTACCAAAATGAATTTATATTAAATGGTCAGCTTTAAACTGTGCTGGTAATGAGATGAGAAAAAAAAAAGAAGCATGCAAACTTGGAGAGGTATTCATGATGACAGTAGCAGGAGTTGGTGGCAAAGGTGGGCCACGCATGACTGAGTGGAGATGATAACCTGTAGCCACAGAGCATGTCGTCTCGCCTCTGGACTTTACGTCTGAGGCTGGATTCCACCCAACTCACTCACAGATAAGAAGTCTGAGGAAATCAAAACAAAAACCCATATCAGATCTCCTTCTTCACTCTGTCAGCTTTACAAGAATGGCCACAGATAAGGCAAGTCTATCATGCAATAAAACGCAACAACATCACTGCACTGTCTGTCTGCAGGAGTGTAATGTCCTCTCTCTCTCTTTTGATTTTCCAGTAAAATCTCTTAACAAACAGATGGGGAGGCAGACAGCCTGGGAGCCTGTCAGACTGCATTAATTAATTATTTTTGTTTTAATATGCATGTGTTCTTTATACAGAATAATAACAGCTGTCAATGAAGTGGATGAGTTTAAGGTTTCCCTCTTAAACTTTCTCAAATATAATAATAACCATATCGGCATGCCAGTATGAGCAACTCTGTCAGCATGAAAGACCCTTGCGTGAAATGAAATCTAGGCGCTGCAAATGTTATCCAGGAGATCTAACTCAAATACCCCCATCCCCTCCATGCAACAACAAAGAGGTGCACTGCTGATAATCTGTGTTCCGTGCATTGACAGTGAAGGCGTAGGGGTGGTGAGGTGGTGGTCGAAAACAGCAGGAGCATCTTTAGCGGCTTTTAGACAATGTTTTGGGTGGAGATTGACTTTTGTTTGAAGTGGTAGATGAAGAAAACAGATCTTAAAGTAAAAGGATGAGAGTCCAGCAACAACCATGAAGCATATAGCGTGCAAAGCACTGGCAAAACAGCATGGCGTGTCCATCATAATCCATGGAAAGGCGTGATCATAGTATAAATACAGTGAGAGCAGCTGGAATACCGCAATACAAGCCGAAATACATGTTATGTTTACTACTGTTGTGAGAGCATTCAGCTCATTCAAGGTGACGCAGTTTCACACTGTCAGACACTCAAAACTATTGGTCTTGTCAATTTGAGGATGATTTTTTTTTACTGTAATAAATTGTGATGTATTTGGGGAACTGGTGACAATGAAGCTTGCGTACCTCTGGTGGTACACGTAGCACAATTTGAGAACCGTGATTCTAATTAATTAATTCTGACTTGATTTTATTATCTACATGTAATTACACCACTAGTTCCCTTCTCTGCAATCAAGAAATGACTGCAAATTACAGGACCATCACTTGAGCTTTCACAGCAGCTCTGTCATGAGTCATGACTGCCAGGAAATTGACTGCTATCTCACTTCACGCACAAATAGGTGGTGGGACTATAAATTCTTCCCCCCAAAGTTCACTTAACATATTGCAACTTTTTACTTGTAATGTCTTGAGCCAAGTGGATATGCTCCAAGTGACATGATCGCTTTCCACAATGTTATTCACTTCTCAAGTCTCCCATTAAAGCTGAACAACTGTTGCCAGAGACAAAACAGAGTTCAACACCGAGATGAAAAAAAAAAAGCTGACTTTATTAATTCTCTTTAAAGGAAGACCTCGGAACAGAAAGAGGAAGAGTGTTTGAAGAATGGTTGCAGGGTCATGGGAAGTTTCTGTCATCGCCGTGCAGATGCTTTCGAACTTGAACGTTGTCATGAGAAGATGTAGTTGTTACACTGTGCAGATGCTGAGACAGAAATGTGCAGCGGAGAAATATTCTCAGACTCAGTTCTCTGTTCTGATGAGAAACCTTACATCTTTTGACATATGGAATCCATATTTTATTCATGATGGCGAGACTGCAGTCTGTAGTTATGAGCCTTTTTGGCACTTGTAAAATGTTTATTTAATATTGTTATAAAATTTCCTTGTTGAACTATAAAATCCACCCAGTATCCCAGAAATTGTGTCCATGTTAGACTAAACCACTGCACACAATGCACTGCTCACTGCCAATGGGGGGACGTTTTATGTCTTTTATATGTTGATTCAGGGAGTATGGCTGGGTTCAGACCGGCTTTAGTTGTGTGATAAAAATCCAACAGGCCTGCCAATCCATAAATGTCACCAAAATGCTGGGTCAACTTCTGCCAGATTGCTACAGAACATCCATTTTGGCTCCATTGTGGCCAATCAAATACATGCAAATGTAAGTTCCTGGCAGATTAGTTTTTAACACAAAAACAATACAATGTTTGTGATGGTAAAATATGGCAAAGTTATTGAGTTCACGACATTTGACAGTTGTAAAATTCTGTTTTGCTAAATTGTAAATTGTTGAGCAGTTTAACCCTTTGGATATAAATGTCTTTACATTTGTACATGCAGGGCTTTTTGCACAAATACAATAAGTTCTGGCAGTGAGTGTAAAAATGTCATTCAAAACAGTCTGGGGTTTTGCAAATTGTGCTATATTGATGTTCTTGTCAGATAATAGCGTAACTCAGTTTTAAAATCACATCGAAACTGCCACATTTTGAAAGGATAAATTGGTCTAATTTCAATAGGGCAAAGTTTGTGGTGAAATTTCAACATCCTGCTGCCAGGGATTAAAGACAGAAAGAACAAAATGAGGACCAGATTCAGGCCTAAAAAAACTGCATGTTTCAAGTTGAAAGAAAACTTTATTTTTCATTGTCTTTTCCACAGTTGGCAACAATTATTCAATTTTTTTAAACAGTGAACAAATACAGTATTAACTGATGCAAGTGGGGGTCCAATATTGCCACATAACGTACTGTATATTACATTTATTTAACAGTTGTCAGTCATCAAGGTTGTGTTTTCATGTTCTCTTATTTAGATGTGAAATGCAGACAAATTAAAGACAACTGCAAGGTACAAGGTGATATAAAAGGCTGTGAAAATGGTTTCTCGACTTAAATGAGCCACACAGATCTGAAGTAATAAAAGTGTGTGTTTTCAACTCCAAATGACTCTTGTTTGGAGCCTGAGAAACACACTCCCATACATTTGATTTATAAATCATGCTGAATGACAGTGGATGCTGAATTCCATGTGTGACTTTTTGCTGTTGAATAATTATCACATCTAATTTCTACTTCACATTGCTCTGAGTGAAAAGCAATTCTGCAGGCAGTGAACGTAAAGAGCCTATACAGCACAAATTCAATGAAGAGGGAGTGGTTGCATTTGGCTGCATGTAAAGTGTTATAAAGTGAAATGTGGATCTTGTTAAATACATTGATTACTTTAGCTATCCCTCTATGCATTTTAAATAAAATATCCTAGTGAAACTTTTTAGTATTTTTCCCATTGTACTCACTGTGCTATTGCTGCTTTGGGCCATGGGCTCTCATTCAGTTTTAAAAAAAGTGGCCTACACAATCATAACAATTATGAAGTGAAAAAACACCCTGCCATGAAATGATGTGGCCACCGGTTTAGTCAGTATTTGGTAGACATATTATACTGTATGTATATAAGCATGTCGAAATATGTCAAAAAGACTAAGACTGACTAAGATTTTAGAGCATGCACACACAGCAGTGTTCTATTAAATTGTTAAATTTAAAGTTATTTTCAGTCACTTTCGGGTTGGAGGGGCATTTGTTCATATTGGCACAGACAAAACCATTAAAATGAGCCAAGCATGTGTGTATGTATGCATGTACAGTATGTGTGTACACGGATCATTCTCTCACTCTGTGTCTTTGCCTTGCATGCCTGGCACTCCAACTATCTGTCTGCTTTGGCTGAGGCTTGGCTGTTGTTTCTCTCCAGGCTCATGCTCTGGAGATAAGGACAGGAGAGGAATCGAGATAACGCAGAGTCCCAGACATCCCCCAACACACACACACACACCCCTGCTTAATCCCCAGAGAGCCAACACTGTGATAGCCTCATTCCAGCCCTGATTTAGTGACTCTGACACTACATAATTATTCCGTAAGCACAGATAATCACAATCTGTATCAATGAGCAATTAGTGTAGACTAGGGCTGAAAGCTCCATGGGGATGCCAAGTTACAAGCTTGCATAGAGGCTTGAAGTATAGTGGTTCTATACAGACATTACGCATTGTCTAATAGTTATTTTTATACAATAAAATGCTGTCTTATTTTGCTTTAACATCCGCTGCAAATCAAATCCATTGTATTTAAATGGCCCAAATACACAAATCGCAGTTTGCTACAGTAGGATTTACAGTCTGTACATGTAGCAACATCCTTTGTCAACAAACAAACAAACAAATGTCAGGAGGGATTTCTCTTCCAGGATGGACACATGTGCAATAGAGGTTGTGTGCAGAGCAAAGATCGACAAGAAAATATATTTCACACAATTATGACAGTAATGCACCACCTTGCATTTCTGGAGGCAAACTGTGATGAGATCCTTTGTTAGTAAAATCAAATTAGGCCAGCTGTACACTCCAAACAAGGGAGACTTTGGCCCGGTTCGCTCAGACTAATGAACTGCTGTGGAATATGCTTCTGCAAACAAATGTATCTCTCCTGGCTGTGGCCTGGGGTCTGTTTATATCAGCTGGAGGACATTGCTGTTTCAAAAAAAGAGGTAAATACTCACACTATTTACGTAGAGATGGAACATGTCAAACATTCACATGACATTTTTGACTTGATTACAAAGAAACTCTTTTATGCGCCAGTGAGAAATGTCAACATTTCATAAATGAATTGGCATGTGGACTATGTATTGGTTAAAGCATATTGAAATTAGCTCGCAATGCCATAACAAACGGTCGTTTGTTACGAACCATCTTGACATTTAATCTGTGACCTTCAGAGTGGCCTCTGTTTTTGTCACTGTAAATGTGGGTGCCTTTTTCTTAAATCTCATCTTTCTCTCTCTCCTGCTGTCAGTACCTTAAACTGTCCTCATCTCTAATTCCTGGTCCCTTTCTGTCTCGTCAGTGGCGTCCTCAGACTTCAAGACCCCTGTACTTGTTAGAGAAAGAGACATACCCCAATAAGTCTGTTTACTGCAGTGGTCAAAGGTCAGGCATTTAACAACACACATACAGTACAAAGCCATGAGCTTCAGCTTCTGCTCTGGGAACTAGACTGGGTTTGTGAGACTGAACACAATAGTAAGGTTCCTGATGATGCAAAGGGACCCATGTGATTTTCTTACAGGAGATAAGATTTTATTTCTAGGAATCAAGACAACATAATGTTGGAGTTATGTGTTTCAAAAGCCACCAATGCTATTGACCAAAAATTCTATTACACATACAGTATGTGTCTCATGAAATGGAATGGAATATTCTCATCTGGCATTATCTCAACACAAATGTCTTGCCTTTGTTCTGCTAAATCTCTCATTAGTAGATGCATGTTGTAACTAGAAACTGGGCGATACAAATAACATCTGACTGATTAAATAATGATTGTTGAGATCAGCCCCAACTAAGTTTAAGAGAGCTGACTTCCATCATGCTCACAGATGCCTGATAATCTCCTCTGACCTCACCTCTGCCTCAGCTTGTTCAAATGTTCCAACATGGTATTTAATTGAGGCAACACCCAATCATTTTTATTAAGACAAGATTTCACAGGTATTGGCCCAAGACATGATTTGCTCCATGTAGCATCTTACACAGCATGATTTCAATGTTTTTAAGGCTGCATGCTAATCACCATCTTTATTGTACTAATCTAATTGTCCTAATTTCATTTTCCAAGCAGAAACACTGCGTCAGGATTACGCCGGGCTTTTTCCTTTTACATGCATTCTCTGTAAAGTAGTGCAGCTTTCCAACAAAATCAAATGTGATAAATCTTTGTCAGATTAAATGTTCTGTCTTAGGTGCAGCTACAGTGTACTATTGTATGCAGTCTTTGTTTTGGTGTCATGCCTTTACAGACCTATTGTACAAGCATAATACTTAGAGTTACAACAGTCATTCCCTCACTTCATCTCCTCCTCCAGGGCGGTGGGTCTGAAAATAAAGTGAAGCCATGTTAAAATCAAGAGCCTTGTATAATCATGCTCACACCAGGGCAAAACAATCACTACTCAACACTGCAGAGAGTCAAAGTTCAAGATTTTCATTTTGAGAGAATACTCGAGGGTCTTTGGAGAAACTTTGTTAGACTGACTTTCTGTCAGGAAAGAAACTGAAACGCACACGTGCATCTGTATATACTGTATATACAGTATATGATAGCAGCGGTGTTGTATTCCTCTGTATAACATGAATGTGTATATCTGGAATCTGCAGGTACAAATGAACTCAGCTGTGTTTCACATTTGACCTCGTGCGGGTGGATGAGCCTCTGATGACACTGCAACAGCTGTGGCTGCTATTCTTTCAGCTCATTGGGACAGTGAATGGAGCATCGTGTTTGAAGTGTGAGGACTGAGCCTGGACAGTATGCGAAGGACTCTGTAATCAGAGACCCTGTGTGCGCGGGGGGGTGGTTGGAGTCAGTAAAGCTGTAAACACTTCCGAAGAACAGCCCTCCCCTTTAGACTCCTGCCAGTGCATTAAATGTGCCACAGTAAACATTGAGGGTGATCTGGTGGAGCTAGTTTCAAAGATGTTTCCAAATAAACATTCACATCTAAAAGCGCACACAATATGTGTTACTGTTCTGGCAGTCCCCCCTATTTTGAATTCTAAATTCTGACATCACATGGAAATGGGCTCCATCTACTCAGAATGAGTGAAAAGGTATTTGTTTCAATTTCATGCATGTGCATGTTTAAGTGTGTGGGAGCCTGTGCGTGTGTGTCACAAAGGTTGATTAATTACGACAAAGGTTGACAGTTCTCTTGCAGCAGTGATGTATTTTACCACACGTGCGCAGGAGATTGGAGAGCATTTAAACTCGTCACCTTTCCTCTGTGAAAGTATCGTTTTAGCTTGAAGGCCGTGAAACAGGTCTGTCTCTCCTAATATGTCAGAAACTGGGGGGAAAAAAGCCTGTATGAGTCCACTCCAGCCAGGATCTTGGATAAGTCCAGACTAAACGGAGAACTGCTGAGCCTCTCTCACAGTATGACTATGGCTTTTTAAGTGCCATGCAATAGTTTACATGTTAATCAAAGGTGCAGCTGAAAACTAATCTTTTCATTAGATGAGAACTGACTATTATAGAGCAACTGCTCACAAACGGCAGACCACAGTTTGTGACCAATAGTCAGATGATTTGATGCAGCTTGTTGCAGTGTTATGAAGACTTTCTGGTGTGTTTTCATGCTACGATGCCATGTTTATTA
Source organism: Brachirus orientalis (assembly GCA_016785285.1). Classification (NCBI taxonomy): domain Eukaryota; kingdom Metazoa; phylum Chordata; class Actinopteri; order Pleuronectiformes; family Soleidae; genus Brachirus; species Brachirus orientalis. Next base: position 1,025,293 of record JAFBJR010000316.1, read on the forward strand.
TTTCAAAGTTGTTGACGCTGGGAGAAAATGATCTTTTCCTAGCTTTAATCAGGTGCTTTTTTTTATAAGTAAACCTCACCAAAAGTTACTTACTGTGTCTGTGCCTAACCACATTCATAATGAGGAAATGGTTATCATCCCCCTCATTTCTTTATTTTTGCCCAAAGCACTTGAGTGGTTGAAACACTTAAATTGACTGACACGTTTGTAGACATGTAAATAAATGACATAATTTTGGTTCAGAAACATGAGCTCACACGTATCTGTGGTTTGCAAAAATGTACAAAGGCTTCATATGATCTTGATGATTATTTAAAGCAACAGAGAATTTTTGAAAAAAAGCAAATAAAAAAGTACAGATCAAACTAACTATTTGTTTGGATGTGTGCTCTGCTTTTCCAGCGTCAGAATGATGAAACTGCATCTGTGTGATGTACAGAAGGTCACTTTTCACCCCATGTTCAGTGTGGCCTTTAGGAACTCTTCTTCACTGAGGTGACTAGTCAACAGGTTGCACAATAAAAATCGATTTTTATATAGATAAAATGTGTGAAATATTATTTTGTCTGAGCTCCAGGGCTACAGGAAGTGAGGATATTGAGGTCAAGCGAGACATGAGGTGAGAGCAGCCACCTGATCATCAGGTTGAGCCCTCCAGGTGGAGTTGGTGTGGACAGGCCAATTTACTTTCAGAGGCATACGGGGGGGCAGACCTTGGGTGATCCCATTAATCTTTTGTTCTCCGACATCCAGACCAAAGAGAGTAAATAATGAAACAATGCCACTGGTGATCTCCTTAAATGCATGAGGCAGCTCATCAGGCTTTGATTTATGGTGTAACCCTCTGTGGGACAGAGGAAGACGAGAGTCACAGATCTACAGTGACAGCAGTTTGAATTAGCAACCACATTCTTATGTATCACAACTGCCTGAATGTGCTGTTTGAAACATTTAGTCCGGCGTCAACCAGGCCACAAAAAAGACAGTCTGCCTCGGTTTGCTTTTCCTTCTTTGTTGATATTGTTGTTATGGTATTTTTTTTCTTGTTTTTTCTTTTTCTTGTTCTTGTTTTTTTGGTTACATTTCAGTAATATTTGAGTATTTGTGCTATCCCATCAACATGTCTTGGGACGACAGATGTAAACTAGCCAGTGGTTATGATCTGGCATGTGAACATCTTGATGTTTTTAATTTGTAATGTCCCTCTCAAATAAATAAATAAACACCGGAATAGCATTCGTGTTATACCAGAAACAAGTACCACCTGAGAAAATATTGAACGCTCCAAGTACCACCTTGACTGGCAATGTTAAAATACAGTGGTGTAAATAGACCGAGCAAAGTCAGCTACAGACTCTTCACAGGAGGCAGATTTATTCCCAGTAAGATAATTTGCTCTCTCACCATCCTCCTCTTCCTCACATATACTTCACTTGTATACTGAAATTAGATTAAGATGGAGCGAGAGATACGGGGACTCTAATTTTTATTATTTAATTATATATATATATGCTCAAAATTCCTCAGCTCCACTCCGATCACATACTGTTCCCTGGTATATGCAGTAGAGCAGAATTTTTGATTTTCAGAGGAAACTTGTGTACCACTAGTGGTACACATACCACAATTTAAGAACCATGGCTGTACATAATGACTGATTTGCCTTTTTTTTGCCTCTCTGTATTTAGAGGCATTATGTTGTCAGGTTATCCCTTCATACCTGCTATTGCTACATACTAATGATGAATTTTTTTGAAAATCAAGTGGTCATTGGTGAAGATCATTGTGATCCTAAAAACACATATTTACCTATATCTCTCTCAGTAATTTGCACAATAATTAGAGTTACCTTCAAAACCTTCCTAATGCATAACTTCTAATGTTGGCAAGGGTAAAGGCAGTAATTTTACCTCTAATTTATTAAAATTAGGTTGTATTGTGTTGGACTAAGCACTCAAGTAAAAGTTCTCTGTTTACCTTTAAATTGTATACCGTGATTTAAAATGTATGGTTTAATCTTGTAAATAGCACAAGATGAAGAATATGTAGCCATTCAAAGTGTAACATGGATAACCAAGTTTCGTTCACTGAATTGGATGCCGAGGAGTTGCCCATTGACTCATTTTTTAAATCACTATTCATGCACATTAATAAAATATGGACAGATGAGTTTTTATGTAATACAACATCACTATGCACACATCGTAGTACATGCAGTACACTTTAGATCCATATGTACAGTATAAGAGCACTGAAGCGCTCCATTGACTCTTCAACCAGACTGTGTTCACGTACCAACCAGGGGGATTATGGGATGATAAGAACCAAATAATATGCTATCATGTCAACAGAAATGTTAATTTCTCTACATCTAGATGTACTGTACATAACGTGTGAATCAGTAATTGCACAAACTTTTGTCCCTACAGGCTGTTGAGCCGTAAATTGAAGAACTGTCTACAAAAGAAAGTGTCATATAAGTGCAATACATTTTAAGCAATATGAGAATTATGGGACATTTTGTTATTGTTTTTAAACAGAAGTCGAACCAAAAGTGATCTAACAGATGTGAGTAAGGTCAGTCATTTTTCTCCGCTGTTGCTTATTCCCCTCGAGCTGTTATGACCTTTACCTGAAGCTTCTTGTTGCAGCACCTCAGACATTAATTATAGGCGATGCTAAACATGTCATTGAGCCTGAGTAGATCTGGAAAGGAAGAACGTGCGGCTTAGGAAGTGGAAATCTCCACACAGTCATCAGTAGTGAACCATACAATATATGCACGCATCTCACAAGCTGCCTGAAGGCGTCTCAACACTCTCCAGAGCAGATGGACTTCCTTTAGGGTGCAAAGGGCAAAGAGTTTATTGAGCACAAATCCTCTGGGTGTCTGGTGGGCTGAATAGGAGGCTTCGTTCTTTATACAGGCACACATTCTGTTGATTTTTTTCTGAATGGTAGAGATATTTCAGTGGTGTGGCCACTGCACATGGGGTCTATCATCCTAGTCTGGAAGAGGGCCTCCATTTCACAGATGGCAGAGCTGATGTGGGCCATGGGCTTTCTGGTTGGGGTTTTGATTACGTGACCTGGTTTCAGTGCTTGAGAAAAGGTGTGGAATGTGGAAAACTGTCTCTCTGACAATGTGCAGCTGGTTTCAAAAACAAATAATCCACATTCTCTCAACAGCTTATTAAAAATGTGACTGGAAATGATGAGGGTTGAGTATTTTAAATCTAAAAAGAATCTTAGTCTTTCAGTGAAGATGATACTGGTCTTTGTAAGCATTTCATGTCTACGTTCAAAGCGGCATTGTCTAAAAAAAACCTTTTCATCTTCCTCTAATGTAAAATAATCTTTATTTCACAGATGCATCAACACTTCCCAGTGCAAAACACAGGTCTAGCAACTGAATCAAGCTAATCGACAAAGTACCTCAGAGTCACTCTCTAAATTCAGTCTCAAAGCCATTAGATCAGAATATTTTACTTAATTCCATTGATACTTAATTCCCTTAATCCAGTCCCACATGTCGCTGTCAACACTTCGGTGACAAACCCACACCCTCGTCAGAGCATGAACACACACGACACTGTGGGACTTATACTCAAGTCACCAAGTGACCATTCTGTAAACTATATAATCATTACCTTATACTATTTTCACATGCTCGTATACAGCTAATGAATATGTCTCATGGCTCATTTCACGTCTTTATCACTGTCTCTTGTGGCCAATCAAATGTTGGATATGTTTGGTCACTAACAAGGCAGCATGTCCTTATGGTCATTAAGTCAATGAAAATCCTGAAAAACAGTTCTAACACATCATCTGCTTCATTTCTGCTGTTAATTGGCTCTGTCTTTTGCTGCCACTCTGGACAAGCAGGGTATTAATTTATCTCCTCCAGGCTTCCCTCCTGTAGGTAAACACACACATAGTGTATATTCTAATATAGAAACATCATTAGTGATCTTGGTCTCCATGGAAACACTAAACAGGTGCCAGTATTCCAAAGGGGGAAGGTTTCAGGTGTGTGTGTGTGTGCGTGTGTGTGTGTGTGTGTGTGTGTGTGTGTGTGTGTGTGTGTGTGTGTGTGTGTGTGTGTGTGTGTGTGTGTGTGTGCGTGTGTGTGTGTGTGTGTGTGTGTGTTTACTTGTGTTTGTTACCTCTTTAGGACCTCTTCTCTTATAAATACTGAGCTTATCAGAGGAAAAACCTGGTTCTAATATGGCAAAACCTCATTTCTGAGGAAGTGATTATATTGAGGGCTAAGATTTAAATTGTGGTTAGGTTATGGTTAGACATGAACTGGTTGTGGTTAATGTTAGGGTTAACAAAGTCAGTGCAGTGTCTTATGCAAGAAGGTGCAAGGATGATATCAAGTCAAATTTGTGTTGTTTAAAAACACAAAATATTAGAAAGTGCAGGTTAATCCTCAACATCCAGGTATCCAGGAAGTGGATGTGATAGGACCTCCCACTGTACCTCCTACTCTATAAAGAGAGGCCTGAAACTCCACTTCCTCCATTGTCTCCAAACATTTGAACTACTTTCAGTATTACCTGATGTTTTCCATGTGTCTTTTGAACACCCCGCCTTGTAAGTAGCAATGTATTTCTCTTTATTTGGATTTGATGTTTAAGGATTAATATTAAGAAAAAAAAAGTAACTTTATCATGTGTTTAATTTTTCTTATGTTTAAGAATGTTCAGCTAACCATAGCTTGAAATATGAATCTTCTTATTTCCAAGTATGACTTTATGCTGAACTCATTATTTAATTATTAAAGATTAAGTTTTAAATTAGTTAATGAATGCCATGGTTCTAGAGGAGAAGAAATAAATTAGGGATGGTATTTTAAGCATGAATAGTTTCATGATAGAATAGAAAATGCAAAAAATCTAGGACAATAAAATAAAATATAACAGACGTATAGCAAAGTTTATATATTATACAAAGTAATCAAAAAAGGGTGTTTAGTATATGTGTATGGCTATTTGAACAATATGATTATATAAACTATATGTGAATAATTTTGAGTTACAACTGCGTTAGAGTCAAATTACAGAACATTATCAGAACATTATGATGAGCATGTTCCCATGTATTCATGAGATAAGCTGGGGATGAGCTAATGTCAGTGAGTGAGAGAATTGGTGGTTTAATCAGTCAAGAAGACACACGCATACAGAGATACTCTGCTTTGATGACCTGACCATACGGTCAAAGTGTCCTCAGGCATTTCCCATTTTTGCCATGACAGCAGGGATAAATCCACAGTGGAATATCCAACCTCTTTGTAAATAACCTGTTACCACAACAAATGGAGTTGTTTGTGCACACAAAGCAAAAACAAAAACAGAGTGTGGTCTGATGGAGTGGGTGTGGGGATAACTCCAATTCAGAGCGTGACAAGTTTAATATGTAGGGCAGCCTTAATGTCATGCCCAGGGGTTGGAGGTAAAAAGGCATGGAATGCTAAGGGATTTCATGTGGGGAAGCAGGTTCAGAGTGCGTCATGCTAGTTAGATTAGGGGGAAAGTTTACATGTTGCAAAAGTGTGACAAAGGTTGGACTGAGATGCTGTGTGACATGAAGACTTGAGGCGTCTCAAGTACACAACAAAATCATGCTTTTAAGCTAATGCCGAGTAGAATTACAAATTTCGATTGGCAGGTGTAAAGAAGGAAATCAAGTTCCTTCAACTTTAACCCCTTCTTTATTATCGTAACCATGAGCCTTTTCAAAATAAAAATTTCACTCCAAACCACAATCTTTTTTTTAATTAGCCTATCA
>JAFBJR010000316.1:1031186-1175547 GCA_016785285.1 Brachirus orientalis
AGGATCAGAAACAATATCACTTTAAAGGTAATACTAAGCCAAGACATAGTGAAAGCGTGTCTGCATGAATAATCCGAGCTGAAGCAGCAGAAAAGAATCCAGCTATCATTTATTTTCTTATTTACACTTGTGCTTTTCCTTCAGTGCCATGTCAAAAAGTCATATGGAGTGCACTTTCTACAGTAGGATCACAATATCTGATTAATATGAATCAGTTTCAGAGCCATGCCCTCGCAGTATACCCATAAAGCCCATGTGCATGTGCAGCCCTGCTGTGAGACACACACTAAAAAGAGACATCCCAGAGTGTATTATGGTGTATGTCGCCATGGTAACAGGACTCAGTTGGGATTGGAGGGAGCGATCAGGCATGCACAGTCGATCCAAACATGGCTACAGGTGAACACGCATCACTTCACATGGGCCCTGATGCCCTGACATGTGGAGGTTTCAGCTGACATATATGTAGGGATGATGAGGGAGGGAAATAGGCTGAAAACATCAGTGTATGTCAGCAGCTGTCTCTCCACGGTGGCCTGTCAGACATGAACGAGGTTTCCCTGCTTTCCCCTCATGCGATGTGCCGCACCGCAGGTGAGTGTCAGGCTGGAATCTGCTGAAGGTTCATTAATATTAAAAAATGGAGCCCACCAGCAGTCACTGAGCTCTACCAGCTGCACAAATGGTGAAAAAAGATCTGTGAAAAACTGTGAGAGCTCAATAAAGGCGATGATGTGTCAAGGAAATGATCCAATTACAGAACAGCCAAAGACACAAACTGTCACAAAAGTCCCTTTAGTCGCTCTTTAAATGTGATCCCAGTGAAAATATACACTTTAACAGTCATTTTACTGGGAGTAGAAGAATTCGGTGTCAAAGGTCAATCCATGTCTCTGTAGATGCTACTGTAAATGAGGGCTCTCCTCTCTTACCTGACTTACTATGTTAATAACAAGTGACGGTGAAGATGTAGCTGATTTCCTACTTGGCCCTGGCAGCCGCTTTGCATTAGCAGGAAAGACAGATGATTAAGAGGGGGGGGGGGCAGAAAGTGGTATCTTGCTGAGTGACAGTCAAATGAGGGAAACAAACCTGTGAGAGGCAGGAGCCTGATTGCTTGATCACTCTCTCTCCATGGCCGCTGTGAATGCATGCAGGTTCCCAAGCAATTTTTAATGAGAAAAAGATGCAGATGCAGATAGTCCAACTGAGTATCTATTAGGGCTTGAAAAAAAATCACTCTGGTTGAATAAGGCATTATGATGCTATTTAATTCAGTGCTTTACCTACAATCTCTTTTTATCGATGCAGTGAGAAAAAAACACTTAACACCTTTGAGGGAATTGAAGACTTTGCCGTTTATAGACTTGTAGTTTTTTTTTGCTGTTTTCTTCTCTGGAGTTGTATCTGACATTCCACCACATCTATTTAAAAAAAAAAAAGTCTACATTTTAATTCCTTGATGATGTTTGTTCTTTTATTTTAGTATACCGTCACAACATGTTGGCTGTGGACACAGTTATTCTCATCCACAGTATCTCCCTGGGATTGAGAATGCAGTATGCAGTTGCTTCCCACAAATGATTGCGTGTGCACCAATGTTAATCTGCAAACACAGTGTTGACTCCAAACACAATGCTTGATTGAGTGCTGCTAGTTGGTTTCCTATAAGCATCCCATCCTTTTCTCTTTTTTAAAAAAAAAACCCAATGCATTTTGATAATAAGGGGTCTCCACTGACACTCCTACCCAAACATTACTGCTGGTATTTCCGTCCAGAGGGAACCATTGAAAAAGTGTCTGCTGAGGGTCTTTGTGCCTCAAGGAGAGCAGCATGTGGGATTTTACCCTGCTGTTTTCAGGAAGGGATTAGTGCATTTATTCTGATGACTTCTGCATTGTGTTCAACCCCCCAGACTCGGCACCTTAATCATCTGTTGTTGCAGAGAAAGCGCAGGGATCCTCAGCCATTGCGACGCCCCCAAAGGCTCTCATTTAAATTTAATCAATATCATACTAATAACCTCAACTAATCAATTCTCATGTTTTACACTAATTAAAATTCTTTGCCCAGTCTTCAAGACATTTTGGTGGAAAAACAACAAAGCAAGCATACATGCCACTTAACATTTCCCATACATATCAGCTTACGTAACATTGGGTAGGTAAGTAAGTACTGGAGAGGTGAAGGTTCATGTCAGAGCTATAGTGACCCAGGTCCTTGGTGTCTCAGGAGGGAAGTCCAGGCATGGCGTTCCAGGTAGCTCATGTTGCAAAGAAGTCAAGAAGTTAAACTCCTTCAACAAAAAAACAAAGGCAAACACCACCATTGGTGCTGAGAGCCACTGATCTCACAGCTGATGTGACGGAAACTTTGAGGCCTTTATGTCCCCTCAGTAAACCCTTAATGTCTGCCAACAGGTTTTCAGTTTGCACTTTCCAACACATATTTGATGATTCTCATTTAAAACTATGATATCAATAACAGCCTAAAGTTACCTCAGACATAAATCCACTGACATGTTAATGCTGGCACCAGGAGGTCCAAGTGTAATGCTGCTTGAGTAACTCTGGTCCGGGACCGATGTATATATCAAACTTTGAAGTTTCTGGATGTTTCTGAGGATTGTGTTTTACACACACATTAAGCAAGAACAGGGCACACTAATAGCACTTTTTTGCTGGAACTGTAAAATGGAAATGCACCATAAGTGCCTTCAAATTTGTTTAAATATGTGCAATATAATGTTGATAACATGTTTGTTATTTTGCATACAGGTTATTAGCTAAATAATAAATAACTGTCAGTAGTAAGCACAGTCTGTAGTATAGGGGAATTGCTATGGACTGTGACTATGATCAGTGTAATACCCTCTCATGAAATAGTTTGTGAATGACAATTAATAAATACCCCCATGTCCCAAACACACAATTTCCTTTATTACCAAGCTACTTGATGATTACCTTTAAAAATGAGATGGTATTACAAAATTATTTTGATAATATCACCTTATTGTTACTGTACTATAAAGTGATCATTTGGTCATTTGTTTTCCAAAATGATAATTTCTTAATTATTCATTTATTTATTTGCCGATCCAAGTGCGTGCGTAACAGGTGATGTAGTCTTAGTTGGCACAAAAAGTGGAGATGACATCACCTCCTCTGGCCTCTGGCCTTTATCACCACAGAATACATGGGGCATGACACAGTGGTCGCTGGTCAAACTCCAACTTGGATTGAATGTGGGATACTTCATACCATATATCTATGAGAGCGGTCACAAATCGAAATGCTGAGGTGTGTTATTGAACGCTGACATTTCCTTGTGCCCATCCTCATCTCTGTAAATAGCCCAAATTATTTCTATCTGTAGCCAAAATATTTTCTCAATTTTACCAGGCCCAGATTTAGATGTAATTCAAAAGGACTTTGCATTACGTCAGCCAGCATGTCAAAGATTGTTGGAAATCCTAATGTGCTTTGAGTGAAAGTAGCATAGCCTTGACTATCATGCTTGTCAAAGTGAGCCTTCCATGGCCCCCTGCACGTCCTGGGCATCATGCCACAGGTCTATTGCTGGAGACATGAACCCTTGAGAATGTTGAGATAAACAGCAGGTCACTGTATGATTACAGTCCATGTCCCTTTTCCTTGAGATCTGTAATCAGTATACATACTGTATGTTGCAGTCAATCCCTATTTACCTGAGATAAGTAAAAAAAAAAAAAAATTAAAAATACGGATTGTTGACAATGTTGTGGAAAGTACTTTGACTTCCCAAAACAAGAGATATCATGAGACTAAGGTGGTTTATAATTAACAAAGTCCATACTGTAACTTAAAAATTTTAACTTATTGAGGCATTCTGCCATTTTCTATTCCATAAATGATAATGATGGTCCTTGCTCACAATCATTTGTAAAACCACAAATGATGAATACACTCTGTGGTGAAAATAGACAAACTAATTTGCATTTTATTTTATTTTATTTTATTTTATTTTATTTTATTTTATTTTATTTTATTTTATTTTATTTTATTTTATTTTATCAACCCCTGGAGAGGGAGAAGCTGAAAGAAAAAAAAAAAAGAAAAAAAAGTATTTTCTTACATAAATCTTACATTTATGCCTTTTAAATTGCAATACAATGCACTTTGTTGGACTTTGAGTTCACAGTGACATTACAAGATTTTTTCCTCAGGTTTTAACAAAAGCACATCTTTTTTCTTTTTTTTTTTTAACACAAATGTGTTCATTTGTTGAGTTTAGGGCAGAGAACACTTGACCTTAGAGGCTCCATCACAGTCTCATATACCAGGGAGAATCAGGAAAAGAAAAGGTCTGCCACCATCTTCCTCCTGACACAGCAGGTGGGGTTTTTCTTTTGGATCTGAGGTGGATGTGCTCGTTTGTTTCACTGATTGGCAAGCCAGACATGAGAGGTCTAGCGAAGGCTGCGGGGCACACGTAGGAGTCTGCCTGGACCCACTTGGTATGCTGTCGGCTCTCAGGGGGCAGAGAGGAGGGACGGGGGGCTTTGGTCGCCGCTAATCTAGTTGGCAGATGACTGACGTCTCCCTGTCCATCAAAGTGTGACCTGGGGCACAGTTTTAATGAGATCCATTCCACATGACAGGCGCCACCTCTCCTTGGGCTGTCTGTCTGATTGCCTGCTCTGCTCCAGTCAGTTTGCTACATGTGTTGCTGTTGTATGTACAGTCTGTGTGTCTATGTGTGAATGTGTATGTGTTGTGTGGATTTAAATGTCTCAGAAAAGAATTATGTTAAGGCCTCCAAAAAAAAAAAAAAAAAAAAAAAAAAAAAAGTGAATGAACTTGTCAAACCCGCCCTGTCAGCCACTTGTGTCGGACTCGAACCTTGGAGTGCAATGTTTTTTCAGTAACAGTTGATTTGAGTTGGGAAATGAACTTGTCAGCTCTGTGTAACAGCACAAGGACCTGAGGTGCTGAAGAGTTTAAAATTGTATAAAAGCATAGAGGCAAATTCAGTCATTTCATTCATTTCAGTTCAAATAACTCAAATAATTTATCACAACAACATACATAAAATGAACAGATCAACCTTTAACAACTCTGATGATATACTGTATAGGCACAAAGCTCGACATAGCCCAGATTAATTGACTATATTGCAATAATTGTGCGCTATATTTGCAATCCTTTCCTTCCTCTGTTGTGAATGCAGACTGTTTCCTCCTCCAGTCCAGTCACTTTGCTGCTCCTCCTCATATTTTTGTTTAATAGGTCACAATGAATGTTATTGAGGCAAAAGAATATATTTAACTGTTCAAACCGTCAGCTTCACTTTAGAGTGTGTGTGCACTTAAACATAATATTTACTGTATGTGTGCAGGATAGCATTCGTCATCCACCCAGGGGAAAACCACTGAAGACTTAGTTCTTTGGCCGGTCAGTGCTTTGGCCTCTTGGTTTGTTCTGCACCTTCTGCCACATGTCTATTAGACATTTAAATGGGGGAATGAAAGGGTGAATACTAAATAGAAAACAAAAGCTCACAAGGGAGAGATACTAAGGGAGCGTGGCTTCTCTCTTGTTGCACAATATTTGTTTTAGAAATAAATACACAACTTAAAAGCTGGTATCCATGTGGTCTGCGGCAGCAAGCAATCTGGTCTGTGTGACAAAAAAGCAACCAATTCATGACAGTGTACAACAGCAGCATATCTGTGTACACACAGGCAAATTGTCTGCGGTCCAAGTCACAAGCAAGATTTTTGCTTAACCACCAACCATTGTGTCATGAGTGATGATATTTAAGGCCACAGTGTGCTAATAACTCAAACAGGAATGACCAACAATGCTGGGACATTTGAAGGTAACGTCGAGGAGGCAGCAGTGACGGCAAAGCAGACAGTGATAAGACTGAAGGGCTTTGTTCTGGGATTGACTAGGGAGCCAGCAACAGTTGTGACATCCCTCCAACTATTAAATTAACATTTTCATCGTTAATTAAATTTGCAAACTAAGCCAGAGAGAAAGGCATAGTTTACAGTATGTGCTTGATGTGCCTTTACTTTCTCTAGACAACTTACTGTAGGATCTTTCACAGCAGAACTGTTGCTGCTGGAAATTCCAACAACAGCTGTCCACATAGATTTTTTTTTTGTCTTTCTCCAAAGCCGAGAAAGCTTTTGCCATTGCTCAACTTAAACTGATTCATCACGTTACATTGAGTTTCTTCTTATCATTGCAGGACAGTATCTCTGTTTCAAATGAAATATGCTGAGCGGCAGTCATAAGTGCTTTTATTTTGCATAAACCATCTGTCACTGCTTCGAGCTCTTCATCTGTGATACTTTAGAACCCAAAGTCTGTATCAAGCTGGATTTCATTAACTTTAATTTAATTTAGGTGTGTTCTTTCAAGAGGGGGACAGTCTTAAGGGTAAGACTAGCCTGATATAACACAGAAGGGACATGAAGAAACTTGGAAGTGCGTTCTGCAGAAATGATCAGTAAACAAATTAGTATTTTGTTTGTTATTGTTATTTTTGGTCGACCCACCACTTTCTTCGGCTGTCTTTCATGAACACAGCACATGCAATCCCACACACACACAGAGTTTGGTCTCTATCTCTCCTCTGTCATTTTGAATTCTTGGGCCACCTGTTTCACAGCCTCATCACAGCGAGTGATGACAGGAGGATGAGATGTGTGTGTGTGTTTGGTGGTGGTGGGTGGGGGTGGGGGTGGGGGGGTACGAGGGTGAAGGACAAGGGACACGGCATAGTCCAAAAGGAGGGTAAATGAAAGGCAGGCATCATAGATATATCATTTAAACGCTGTTTATTGAAAGCATCAACTCTGCATGAGCCACACTTAGCACTCACCTCGTCAGTTGCCGACTGCAGCAGACCTGCCGCTGATTCGAGCTACATGCTAATGTCACATACTAATGTTCTTACACTGACAATGCTGACAGTCTGATACAGATATTGTTACTGTGTTCAAATTAGTTTAGTGTGCTTGTGAACAAAGCGACCATTAAGCGAGGTGGGAATGTGAGTAGCTGTGCAGTTTGGTCATAATACAGTATATATACTGGATGTAAAATTTTGACCTGATAGTGATATTAAATGTAAGTTGGGGATCACCAGAGTTATTATACATTTTGTTGAGGGGTACATAAATGTCTCATGGCCACAAATTGTCACCATGTATCACAAATTGTGGTGCTAGAGAAAGGTCAAGGGATCACTGGAGTCAATCCATTCCATACTTTTGAGATTTTTATTTCTCAACCAAAGTGGCAGATCTAATATTTTGAGACCATAGACTCACAAAGCCCTGCCCAAATGTTTTTAATAAAAAACCTAAGAAGAAGAGGAAGATGAAGGGGAAAGTGAGATTAAAAGGAGAATAAAGGTTCTTAAATAAAAATGTGTTTGACTGTTGTGTAAGACAACACTTCTTTTTATAGCCTCTCCAAAACTGAAAAAAGAACACAAAGAGAAGAAAAACAAAACCTATTTAAAAGCTTTTCACTCTCTTTGGATTATTGGAAAACCGGGTTATGACAAAAAAACACAAAACACCCACGTACTCTTTTATCAGACCGCATACTACAATAGACCATGTTCAGCTACAAAAAGCTGACCACCTTTTTGTGCAGTGTCGAACAAAAAGCATAGTCATTTCCTCTGGCTGTCCTCAGTCTCTCCCTCTGGCCAGAGACCTGCGGTTGGATGCCGATGAAGAATGATACTGACAGACCAGACCCTCAGGAGTCCCACGCCAACAGCACTGCATGGGAAAAACTATTACAACCCCCAACCCACTCAACCAACCGCAGGTACTATCTCTGGAGCACCTTCAGCTTCAAAGTCATGCTAAATATAAAGCAATTGTTATTGTTTGCAGTATATTTTACAGTGACATCAAAAAAGACAAGGAAAGAGCTGATGCAATGTAATACATGCTCTCCTCAGCCTGGTACTAGTGAGGAGAATCCATCAGAGGAGCAGGGGGGGGGCAGGATCAGACCTCATGGAGCCTGTTAGGAAACAGCTTTAATTCGTACCAAATCGTCCCACCACAGCTGCCGTCCTCCTCCGTTCCCAGGCAGGAGACATGTGAGCCACATACAATGAGACAAACGTGTGTCATTTTAAAAAAAGGCAGCTGTCCCATTTTTAGCTCTATAAAGCTCCAGCTGAGTCACAGTCAGCTTCAGTGACAAAAGATGCAGAGGGGAAAAAAACTATGAACAGAAAAATGATAATCAGCCAAACACAGTGCGATCTGGGTGGGAAAAAAATGTTCTTGTAGAAAAAAGGGTGCCATCAATCTTTTACAGTGCAGCTCAAAAGGCTTGTCACGTGTGAGTAATTAAAGAAAGGAGAATGTATTCTAAACAGGATTTGCATTGAAACTAATTATTATTTGGCAAATTGTAGAGTCACTACAGTGAGTTTATTGTTTTAGCTCTACAGTGACTTTTCCTTTGTGAAAATCAACATTTCTTGTGTATGCCAATCAATAAAAATAGCAAGAATTCTAAGTATTTTCCCACTTTGGGTTCACTTATAAATGAGCAGTTTACTGTTTGAGATTTTGCAAAGAGTAAGCATTTAATAGCTACCGTAAGCCGACTCATTGAATGCCCAATGGTTATGACAGAAAGGTAAAATAAAACTAATAATGACACAACACTAACAAGGTGTGACAATTTCTCCTGTCAAGAGTCTAAAAGCAGCCAAAGTTTTCTGGGTCTGATTCCACTTTTCGGCTCTGTTTGCCAGGGTCGTGATGGAGGCATAACTCTGTGAAGTGCGGTGTTATCTTTTTCCCATTTAAATGCTAATGAGCACGCTGCCCTGCTAGTCAATGCACTGCCGAAACAGTGTGAATTTTTAATATCTTACCACACTAAAAGGTAACAGCTTTCACAGTGAGGTGTAGGGATGAGTACATGGTGCCTCATTAAATTATACGCAAATGATGTGTCCCTCCAAGAGCACCGAGGGCCATTCTGCGTGTCACTGCATCTTCCAGGGCTGTGTGTCTGCGCGGGTGCGTGCGCTGCTAGTGTCATGTGCACGGTCATTTGTGTGAGGAGCTTTGAGGAGTGTGAGTGCATGCAGATGTGCACAGCAGTGGGTTGCGTGCATTTGTGTCTTCACCTCACCGGTAATCAACTGCTATTAATTGACTCCCATCATGTGGTGAAGCCACCAGACAGAGGCTGAGGTTTGTCACAACCTGTTCATAATTACTTTCCTTGACTGTTGGAGTCAGTGATGGCACAACGGTAAAGAAAATATCCATTGAGTGTAATGAAACTCATATGAGAATGTGACCCTAGCTCTAACAGTGTATTCCCTACCGGCACCTGTTTCCATGAAAACCACCAGTAAATGCTGCAAATGATTTGTACTTATCGCTTTGCAGTGGACAAATAAACACAAAATGGTTCTTGTGAACCGTCCTCAGAGATGTCCCTGAGAGAGACCGCTATAATCTACACATAGTGTTGCCTTCATACCTTCCAGGAAGATTTCAAGCATGTTTAAATCGATACATTCAACCTGAAGTCAAGCTTGTGTTGTGAAAACTAACAGGTTTTGTCTGACTTTACGATGTTATTTGTTGAAAAAAAGAAATCTTAAGAGAAGGATGAGTTGCACCTCCTGTCGGACGATTTTTAGACCTGGCATCTCTTCTACAGAACAAAAGGCCTTGATGGTAGTTTTTCGCTGAATGTGCTGCCTCTGTGGTCTGGCACCCGGTGGTGATCTTTGGTTTCAACATTATCTTTCACTCCTCAGATTGCTGCTAGAGAAAGCAAAGCCAAAGGAAAAAACTGGAAAGCATGAGGGACTTTTATGAAGGCGGGCACTCCTTAAAGCCAGGATTCAATAATTGCGTTCCTCTTGTCTCACGCAAGTGACAGATGGTGAGGCCACCAGAGGCACAAAGATGGGAATAATATTGTTGATTAAAAAGAAATATAGGAAACAACATGCAGCTGCTGGCTTTGAAACATGGGAGGGAAGACAAAAATGACAAGAGAAAAGGAGAAAATAGAAACAGATAGAGTGGCGGAAAGAAAAGAAGAATCCCTAATAATGACACAATTAATCCTGGCAGCTCTACACACATTTTGATTGGATGTTGTTTAAACTGGTGACTTGTGAGTTTTGGGGGAAAAGATTTTAAGGTTTTTCCCCGAGTCATTCATGGTGAGTCCTGTGAGAGGGGAGAGTTGTGTTCCAGATATTCATGAAAGTTGTTATGTATTTGGAACTGTATAGTCTGGTGCACAGACCACCCTTCAAACACAAACACCCACCTGCATATGTTCAACTGTTCACTCAGTTTATTTCTCTCTTTCTTTTTCCAAGCCTGTTTCAGATTCAGATTGACTGGAACATATCAATATCTCCAGTCCTGCATGTGTGAGGTACTGCTTTCTCACTGCTCTTTGTTGCCATCAAGGGAAATTTTGCACTTTTACCGATGAATGCTGACGCAAACCTCTCCTTTTTTTCTCTGCTGTTTTTCAACACACTGACTACTGAACTGTTTTCTTGCCAAGTCACATTTCAAAGGACAGAAAGCTCAAAGTCACCAACTGGGATCTTAGAATCAAAAAAGCTCCACATTCCTTATGAATCCAACTTACCTTCAAAAGGTCTAAAGAATGAAGTGATGACAAAATCAGTGTGTACATTTCTGCATTAGTATTTTACAAGTTTGACATAAGTCTGTTGGTATAGCAGGATTTACAGGTTCAAAAAGAAAAGAAACATGTATAATCAACAGTGTGCTTAAGTGAAACACTGTACTGGCCAAAATTTCTATCTGATTTTCTATTTTTGCTGCAATTGTCTGGTTCCTGAGACAGAATGAAACGCAAGCTACTGAATTCATCATTTATGGAATAATAATCATGCACACTGGGCATCAGCTGCATTGTGTGTTGACTGGATAAGAAGAACTATAAGCCAACATGATCAGGGGAGGGATCGAGTGAGATTAAAAGATTTAAGGCTCCATTTGCCCATGAATTTCTGATGCCTCTCTGAGGCTCGAGCCTTTGGTTCTCTATCAGGTCACTGAGATGTTAAAGGAAAAATCTACCTGATCTGCATCTGTCCACTTTTCGACAGTTTCTTATATGAACATACAGCCAGATTTCCATCTTGTTTAAATGCTACTGCATGCACCGTTATAGTTACCAACAAATAACAAAAATGTGTCTTCTTTTCATCTGAAATGGTTGTCAGTTTCTTTTTTTCTTTCTTCCTTTTCTTTCAAAATGCAGCATGTAACTCACAGTTAATTCAAAAAGCCAACACAGTTTCATAATGTGAGCCTCCCAATACCAGGAGAACAATTGTGAAAGGCTCTGAGCACAACTTGATCCTGGCTCCGGTCAGTGAGTGGAAGTCAGTAGCTGGCGGTCACATGGTAACCAAATTGTGATTTTTTTTTGTTTTTGTTTTTTTGTTGTTTTTTTTTTTAATGAAAGGAGCCACGATAAAAAGCTTATCTTGTCATCTAAAAGAAAACTCCCTGTATCTGTAACATCTGAGCTCATCTCTGTTGATTGTTATTGTTGCAGCTTGGATGCAGGTTGCACGATCTTGAACTTGTCAAAGAGAATTATTGCCTCCCTCAGACAAAGTAAAGCCATACATCACATCTTTCCATGTGAGATGTATTACAGTAAAGTAACTAGAAGGTAGAAGAAGAACAAGAGGAAGAAGTCAGTCTTGGACATACAAAGTATATACTGTACATCAGTGACACGTCCTCTGATCACAAAAATGCATCAGGTGAGAAACAACACATTTTTCTCCCCCAACATTAAATATGATTAAATAAAATAAATACCATAAGTAAAATAGGAGATGTGAAATGTAAATGTAAACTTTTTTTAATTTAAACTTTAATTCTTTATCTGTCTACATACCTTTCCATGTTGTGCCATAATACGCATTTATCTTAATCTGTGTCGTATAGATAAATGCTAATGGGAATAAAAACTAATTGCATAATTCTCTCTTAATTAAAGCTGCAGGCACAGTTTCAGTCTTTGCACTTTCAATTAATCTGCCTTCAATTAACTACATAAACACAGATGTAGCCTGAAGTCAACTTTGTCTCCCACACTAAATATGGACAAAACATAATGGGAGATGTGAAATGGTAATTACAGTGGTCACTTCTAAGACTGTGCAAGATTTTCTAACTGAAGCAGAAAATGTCGGGTTCACTCCTCCTCTTGATCCATCTCTTAGACCAGTTTACCTTCCTGAGATTTTGGGGCGGGACACAGTGTCGGGATGCTGGAGGTATATGGTTCCCTCCCCCGTGGGTGTGTCCACGGCCGTGGAGACCTAAAGTCTTATATCCACCTGCACAAGCCTCTTCCCTCGTTAAACACACTTGAGCGCCGCTGCGCCTTCGCTGCGCCTTCTCTCCGCCTCGCGTCTCCAGGAGCAACTCTTTTGTTGTCAACCTCCTTCATGGGAAAATACCGAATCTGTTGATGCGTTTTAGAGATCGAGCCAAGTTGAAGCGGCCGCGTCAAGTTGATGTCAATCCAAAAAAGAGAGCTTTGCTTGACTGTGGGATAATCGTGCAGGATCTGCGGCGGATACACTGACACTCGTGCGTGCGGACGCGGCAGCTCAGAGGGATTTGGCGTGGATGGTTTTTAAATGTTCACCAGCTTTGTCACAATATTCACTGGACGCGGCCACGAGGTAGGTCATGTTGCAAGTGCTGCTTTGATCCACGATGACAGCTGAAATTAATTATTTTTAATTGAGGCAGATGATGAATCACTGAGGCCACGTTGGAATAATAAGAATAAGAAGAAGAATACATGCGCGCCATTTGCAAGTGTATAAATGTTTGTTGTTAAAGTGCATTGAAAAATTAAAAATAATTTTACTTAAAGCAACGCACTTCTGTTCGCCTGCATTTGGGGTTGTCTTCTTTGGCGCGTGGGAGTTTCTCTCTCCTCTAATTGTGTGTGGAGTCGTTTTTGTTATTTATTCAGGACCTTTTCTGGTATGAACACTCACTCTTATTTGCATGAGCAGTAGTTCTCATGCTGACCAGACTCGTTCTAATGAGGTCATTAGAACGAGTCTTTGGTCAGAACCTAATTTTTGCAGCTCTGGTTAAAGTTAGGATTATGATGTAAATTGAGGTTTGGTTAAGATTAGCCATTAAGTGGTTATGGTTATGGTTTTGGGTAGGCTGGCCAACTGAATGGAAGTCTAATGCAGGGTCCTTACAAAAAATAAATAAATAAATAAACTGCTCAAACCCTGTCAACTCTAGTCCTCACAGATACCGAAACCTGGTCCTAGTGAGGCAGAACATCATTTCCGAGGAACTGGTCAAGTTTAGGGCTAAGATTAGTATTGTGGTTAGGTGAAGGTCAGGGTTAGGCACTGTTAAGGTCAGGGATGACGCTTATTTAATCTGTCCAAATAAATGGAATTCATTCCAGTGTCCAAGAACAATAGTCGTGCAAAGCAGCACTGTGTGTGTCTGTGTGTGTGTGTTTTGCTGCATGTGATGCTGCACCTTCAAAGTGTGCTGTTTCCATCAGCAGCCCACATACTTTCCCACTTCTGGCCATTTAAAATCAAAAGGACACCCATAAAAATAAATGACACGTGGTTCATGTTCACATCCTCATAAGTCAAAGAGCAGTCGGCCTTTATTTTGGTTGACTGTCTGATGTGGACTCCTGCCTTCAGGGCTCAGTGTGGAACTCGATCTTAAGCCCTGACTGGCAGTTTGACCTCAGCCGCAGATCCACGTTTACAAGTAGATCAGTGCCATGCATGGATAATTACAGTGAAACATGCTGCTAAAGTTGCTTTTATTGTTTCCCAAATGGTTTGGACACGGTCGTTTTCTGGCATGTTTGTTATTTTGCACGCTTGTGTCACGTCGACGTCCTCCGATCTGTTTTCCTCAGCTCTGTTCATTGTGGATAACATCATGCTGATGCACTTTGTGATTTAATCTGTGAGCAGGGCCAGTGCGCGTCAGGCTTAACAGACATCTCCATGTGGTGAAATCCAACCCTTGCTGTAAAACAGTAGTAAAATTCTTCAACTCTTGACCAGCTTATTCAGCCGCTTTCACAAACATGCTCTGTGGTCAGGTGTGGGCAGCGGCGGTGGCTCCGTCTGTCTCTCCCAGCTGGAAGCAGACTCGGTCCATTCACATTATAGCAGAGGAGGAGGCAAAGCTCCTGAGTAAGAATAACTGTGGATGTTTAGGAAAGGCATATTAAAGCCATACGACCATGAGAGATTTTTAAGAACGCACAGAAGCGACGGCAAAACTCATTTCTGACGCAACACTTTTGTGGTTCAACCTTAGTGACAAAAAAATATGTGGAATAGATGCTAAACGGCGCATATAGAAACAGTTCCTTGATGTTCTTTCTATGCATTCATGTCTTTTTAGCATTTAGCTGCTCTTTGTCCATGAGCTGGTTGCTGAATTAGTTTGACACTCATCCCCCTCTGTCCCTCAGCTCTTGGACTCTCCGACTCCCTTGTTAACAAGCAGAAGGGAAAATGTTGCGGGACAAACTGTGCTGGCTGCTGGCCCTCCTGGCCTTGTCGTCTGCAGGGGTGCCTCCCACTAATGAGCCCCTCTCTGCTCCGAGGATCTTCCTGTCCTTCAAAGGTAAGGCTCAGCAAATACTGGTGAACCTGTGTGACATGGTTTGTGAGTTTCTGTGTTGTTTACTGCTCTTTCTCTGTATTGCTGAGTATCTATAATTGGTAAATTGCTGGCACCATCTGAATTCAGCATTTTCTCCTTTAGTTCCTCCCAGAGAATTCAAATGTGCATTTAGGAGATGGGCTGTTGATTGTCGTGACTATTTAGGACCATAGAATATGTCTTCTTTTAATCGCCTGGCTACTATTAGTTCCTCAAACAGGCCTTTTTGTGACCTCACCTCCCTCCTGAAATCAAGTCCTATTTAACACTTGGCTGGGCACACACTCAGAGATCCAACGTGGTATGAAGGTTTGCCAGTGCCACACGAGAACGTGCGTGTTGGTGTGTTGAACTGTCCTGTAAAAATAGGTTTTATAACTTGCAGTTTTCACTGCTTTGCTCTGCAGGCCACGTCCATTTGAAGCGATGGAGTTTTATTGCCCCTGCATCTGAGAAACACTGTAATGAACCTCTGAGTTCAGACCCGAGACTTTTTTTTTTTTTTTTTTTTTTTTTTAAATAGATCGATTTATGTCAGTGCTCAGCCCTTCATCCAAACTTTGTGTGACAGGATTTTAGGAATTAAAGCTTTTATTTATCAATAATGTGTCATAATTCACAGCTTTTTTTTACATGTCTGCCGATCATCAATTATTTGTTCAATTTGCTGTATGTCTTATGTCATGTGGTTTAGCCAAGAAGATGAAAATGCTTTGTCAGTGAAGGCTTGTGTCCTGTCTGTCTCACGTCCTCCTCAGATATTCTGGTGTATCAGTTCTTCCTCTCTCTCCCTCTTGAATTTCATCCTTTTCTCTCTTTGTCTCTAATCGAGTAAAATGTCACTCTCTGCTGACTTCACATTTTGTTCGCAGCAAATAGTTAATTTATTTTTGTGTGTCTTTTTAATTGAGTTCCTTTTTGTTTTTAATTAGTTTGTGATGTTACTTTATGCCTCACAGAGCAACTTAAGACACCCAGAGTGAAGAAATGCTTTTAAGCTGTGCGTCCTGTAATTGTGTTGGTTTTGCAATGCACTGCTGGGAATAGCACTGTAATGTGCTCATATTAATTTTTAATGTGCCACGGTACTTTAAACAAATAATTGGCCTTAGTTTCATAATAGTTGTGTATAGTGCTGACATAAAGGTTTGGTTGATTTGTGATAAGTGCCTCCTGATAACGTAATCCACATTATTTTTCTTAAACATTTTTAAATTTTGACGATTTAAAAAACTAACAAAGCCAGACAAGTCACTTTTGTTTTTTTGTAGCCGATCAACTCTTGCTTACCTAATAGATTCATTTGTGTTGTTTAATTTGGTTCTGTGATCCAGCCTCACATGTTATCTCAGTAAAGGTCGCACGGTATTTCTTTGCACTTTAAGAAGTTTTTCTGTTGGTAGTTTTTTCTTTTTAAATATTTTCCTTCTTTCAAAATAATAGTCATGGTTAATGCATGTTAATATGCGTAGACATTCACATTATTTCTACAGAAAAACAGTACTATCTTACATAATATGCATTCTATATGGTATACGGCTGTATTTCAGTTTGACCATGCTGTTGATTCTTTCCTTGAAATGTCATTCCACATTCAGTTGAGTCTTAGTTGTACTGAGGTAATTTAATGCCCATTTTCCTGAAACCCCACATAACAAACTGAAAGATTTTCATGCTGTAAAGCCTTAGCCAATGAGATCACGAGATCAACATGTAACATTTCTGGCACAAATTTGAAGAAAATCCTGTATTGTGTTATTTGTCTCTTACATAGTTACTTCAGAATTAGAATTAAAATGAGTTTGTCTTAAAAGAACAGTTATCCAGTAAGTAAGCCTTGATTGCCTGCAGTTTGTAAAACCAAGGTTTACAAAGTAAACAAAGTTGATTGTTTTGTCTTTTTGAAGTCACTAAAGTAGCTACTGAGTGTGTTAGGGTAGGCTGAGTTATTAGCTCTGATAAGCAGCAAGTGAGCAAACACAGACCAGGACTAAAGGAATGTCCACTTAAAGCGTGTATAGGCATAGATAATCAACCCAGACTTCCAAAGGTTTGGAAAATAGTGCACAGACACACAAAACGCCAGGCAGCAATGCAACTTTCTTTTTTTTTCTTAAGTTGTTAGATGTCTTAATGTTATCTCAACAGCAGAAATTAGACGTTTTTCTAGCTAATGTAGTTGTATTTTTTTTTTCCTCAATAAATACTACACAAGGTGGCTTAAATCAGCTGTTGGGAAACTATATTTACTTTTAAACAAGGTCTATAATCACATGCTATTTTAGTGCGAAGGGCTTCGGGAGGTTGTGACCCTTCAAACAGAAGCCAGTCACACCGAGGTTAACTGCCCTCAGACTATGGGAGAATGGCACCATATTAACAAGTAATAGCTTGTTAGACTAATCCTCGGGAACATTTGAAAGTGTTTAACTTTGTTTTCCTTTGGCCTCTTCAGTTGTCAACAGAACACCTGGGTACAATGTTAATTGTGGGAAGAAAGCCTGCACAGACGAGGACAAAGCCGTGCAGGTTGTCCTGTAATTGGACCAAATGTCAAGGACAATTCTTTAGTTACTTCAGCTTTTACAATTACTATTCTTTTTTGTCCCATGCATGTAATGGGTCATGTCTGACCTAAACCTTCACCGTCGGCTCAATTCTCCTGTCAAATTTCAGAGCAGTATGTCCTCCACCTCTTTATTATCTTAATAATTAGCAGCTGCTACTGTGTTTGAACTTTACTGGTCTTTCTATATCTGACTCTACAACAATAAACCCCATATTTTACAGATTATGCTCTATAGGTAGATAATACATGAGGAGAGCTCTTTGTCTTCCACAAGTGTGTGACATACCTCTATGTAGGTGGTCCTGTACTATGGTTGTCTTTTTAACTTCTCCTGGGAGAATTATAATTATCCTTCACTTCTGGTGAAATATTGCAGCTTCCCTATATCGTTGGAAGGATCTCGGGGGGGGGGGGCGAGTTTATCTCCCTGTGCCTCACCCAAACTTCTTACTTATTATTGTGACACTAGAGACTCAGTTAAGTGCCTCAGCAGAGCTTCACTGCAATCAATGAGCTGCTGAAAGCTAATCCACAGCTAACCTGCCTGTGAGCACATGACTGCTGGCCACTCAGGACGGATCTCGGTTCTGGCCAGTCGAGTCCAGACAAAGTGAATGCCAGTGCATTGTTCTCATAACCCAGAATGCTTCCTGCTGCTCAGCAACAAAACTGATGTCATTAAAAAACCCCGGAATCAGACGGCATTACACTTTCAAGTGCGTTTTATTTCATGAACCATTATTGTGCATCATTAAATTGTAAATATGACACATGTCCATGAAAGCAAAGCTGACAATGTGCATATAATATGGAATTAGTAGGATATAAAATGGACTACTGAGTGGTGCTTATCAAAGTTTGTTCACTCACTCACTCACTCACTCACTCACTCACTCACTCACTCACTCACTCACTCACTCACTCACTCATCCAGTGTCCAACTGGCCTAATCCCCAAATCTGCATGTTTTTGGACTGTGGGAGGAAGCCAGAGAACCCGGAGAAAACCCACACACACGGGGAGAACATGCAAACTCCACGCAGACAGGCCCTTGTCTTCTTGCTGCAAAGGCAATAGTGCTAACCACCACACCAACCGTATGGCCCACTTGTCCCAAATTGTTTTTGCGTTTTCACTCTTGCATGGCAAGTTATTTAAAATGAATTAGAGTGAAGAAAAAACGACTTTGCCAAAAGTGTCTAAATGGACATTTTCCGTCCATGCTTTCATTGAGCCAGAATGGAAAAGGAGTAGTAATGTATTTGAATTATATGAACAGTAAAAAAAAATAGTGTAATCTGGAGATGAGAGAGGATAACAGTGAAGTGTATCTAGTTAATGCCCTTTTTTTTTTTGTTATTTTTTTGGTGCGGTTTGGAAAAATGCCGAGAATAGCAGAAGCACTGGCCCGCTTATTTTTCCGCAGAGGTCAATAATCTTTTTGCTTTGGCTAAAGTTCATCATGCACCATTTAAAACACTCTTGTACAACACTGATCCACATTCTCTGTGTTTTTCTACCAACCAGCTGTGCTTGTTTACTATTTTCCCAAGGGGAAAACATTTATTTGTGAGGTCAAAAATTTTCTCCCAGTCATACAGGCATTCAAATTCTGAAAAATGGTAAAGGGCAGAATAATTTTTAAAAAGTCATCCAGTTATTGTATTCAGCATTCAGTTACTTGAATGCTGTTTTTTTTCTCTCTCTCTTTATGTGTAGAATAACATTGTACCCATTGGTAACGGTCTACAGCCCAGAACTGCTTCTCTTCTCTATTATCTCGAGAATATAGGCGCAGTGAAAAATGTTTCCACAGCATAATATGCGGTGGCTGTGGCACACAAGCCTACAGCAATTATTACATTACTTTGCTACTTTCTCTCCAGAGATGTTGCTGCTGGTGGATGAAGGGAAGGAGGGAGGAGGATAAAGAGCATCCCAGCAACCTCTGCTCTGCAGGATACATGCTGTCAAACTATGATTATTCAGGAGAGGAAAACAGAAGGCGGCAGCTTCAGTGCTAAATATAGTGGCCTTCCTGTTTTGTTTCTTTCTCTTTTTACCTCCCTCTCCGTGTCGGCCTCGCCATCCTCCTCCTCCTCTTCTGCCTTTTACTCTTCACTCACACCCTCTCTTTTTGCGTGTTGATAAGAGGCTGGCAATATGAGCTGAAGGAGAAGAGCACCCAGTCTGATGGTATGCTGCCCACAGCAGGGGCGTGCTGTTTTAGTGCACTCAAAAAAAGGTGAAAGGGGGAGAGGAGGGGTGAGGAAGTGAGGGAGCAGAGGGACCTAAAAGTGTGTGGACTTTGCAGAATTTACCGACCTGCTTGCAGCTGACATGCTGTGAGTAGGCTTGAAAGAAAATAAAGTGTCTTAAATGTGCAGCACTCTACTTTCCTGTCTCCCTCTGGTGATGTCACATTCACTAAAACACATTCAAATCATCGCTTCAAGTGAAATGCAATGGATTGAAAACGGTTTTCCCTGATCTGAGCTGGCATTTGTAGCTCTACACATTCATATTAATGTACGTAATGTGCTGCGCTGATACAAATGCACAGCATCCAAATGAAATCATAATCACTCTGCTATTTATTATTCAATTCCAATCTTAAGATATAATACATTTAATCATAGATTCAATTATTTTTGCTGTGGAGAAGCAGATCTACTCATCCAGACTCCAATACAATAATCTTGTTTGAGAGCTGCAACTTTTTTGTAAGAAATGTGTGGTGAAGGAGGAGGTGGACAGTTGGTCCTGGGATGGACTGGCGACCTGTCCAGGGTGTACCCTCTCTTTCTCTCTTTGTCAGCTGGGATTGGCACCAGCAACTCTGCGACCCTCACGTAGAGGATAAAGTGGTAGATAATGGCTGGATCTCTTTGTGAATAAACTTCATATTGTGCATGCTTCGGTACGCTTATATGCTTTATATAATTTCTATTTAAGGAATTTGATAAAATTGGATTGTGTAGAAATCATGGTTAATGTAGTCTTTGACTGTAGCAGAGCTTTTTTTTCTTTAAGTATGAATTTAATTATTTTTATAGGCTGGTTATTTTAAAGACTGTGATCAACCTCAGAAGTGGAGCAGGAGGGTGGGGGAGCTGAAGGAGAATGACGGTTGTTTTAAAGGTGGTTTTCTTAGAATTAAAAGTAACTGAGAGGAGTGGGAGAGTCTTCTAAAATTTCCTTGTAGTCCAAGTCCATGTAGTTATGTTTGTACGTGCGTAAGAAAGCTATATATGACACTGCTTTAGTTTGGTTTCCATAGCAGCATCTACCTGTCACTCCTCACAAACCGAATCTTGTTCAAATTATTCTCTCCACATCGGTGAAGTGGGATGTAATCACAACACTGAGCTTATTTCCCCTGATGTTTACTGTCTCATCAGCGCATAGGAAATCCTAAAGCAAAGAAGCCCCGAGGCTTTGAGGCTTAGAAGAAGACAAATAAATAAAAAAAAAAAAAAAAATAGAATTTTGCTAAAACAATAGATGTTTAAGGCTGGCGTGTGATCTTGTGAAGTTGTTGCAGAGGAGAGTGTATTGAGTGAGAAAGTGAGGCACAGGTCATCTTTGACTCCACACAACTGGACGTGCTTTCCAGATGTGGTTTAGGTGTGGGAGGCCTCGGGGGTTTTTGCAGTCCGGACTGAAATAAGGAGACAGCAGGTCAAGGGCACCTCTCCACTTGTTTACTCACACAGTTATCGGTCATTATCATTTGTCTGTCAGTGTTGGGATTTTGTTACTGCCGTGCCATTGACCCCTTCATGTGATGGCCATTTTCAAGCATTTTCATTGGGGTGGGAAACTAATATGGACACATTCAATATGGATACATGTGTTTGTGTGCTTATGATGCACTACATGCATTTTTGTCCCTCGGTTGTTTCATCAAATGACAGAGAATTTACAGCAATTGTATTCCCCTTGCAAAAGTATAGATTGATTTCTGATAACAGGTTCTCGAGTGTCATGATTTCATCACTATTTTCTTGCGTTTGGTAGAACAAATGGAAATCTTGGTGAGCAACTAACAGTCATTTTATTAATAGTTGTATAAACTAGGCAAAATTCAAAACATTCAGTTTCCACTTATTGCATAAATTTTACCTCGATGAAAATTGAATACATAATATTTTTGGGCTGTTTGTTTGACAAAACAAGTTATTTGTTATTGTTACTTTGGGGTCCCAGAATGTGTGAGTTTTTTCTCCTCCTTCTACTCGGTGACACTGTAGACAGAGATTTCTTAAAAATAATCAATAGGTTCACTGAAAAATGAATTTCACTCATGAAAATGATTGTTACAGTACAATTGGAAAGGGAAGCACCAGCGGGGGGATAGGCTGTGCTGACGGTAATAAGAGGTGTTACTGTTGAAGCTAAGCCAGACTGCCAATTTTATCAAACTGAAGTTGATATGATGTGCCTGAGGTGATTTTCTGCAGCCCAGTTGCAGTAATGTTGTGTGGGTTTTAATCCTCCCCGTTGACAGAGACTGACATGTTGAACTTGAGAAGCTTGTGTTGTTCATCTCTAGAGGAGTTAAGGCAGACAGTCAGATAAGGGAGTGTGAGAGTAGAAGTTATGACTGTCAGGAAGATATAGGAGTGGAGGAAAATGTGAAAGGGGCAGTAGTGCAGACTCAGACTGGGCTCTGAAAGTGTAAATGGAATGCAGGGCATCAGTGTCAGCTTTGCTATCTCAGGCAGAGCGCGAATAGATGGTGGGATTTAAGAATGAAAAAGCAGTGAGTAGTGTGGGGGGGCACAGAGGCATTTTGCGGACAAATTGTGTGTCTGTTTCCCATTAGCGGTGTGTGCATTTTGGTTGAGATGGTTTACCTCAGCTGGTGACTTGCTCTGACTTCCTCAACAGTTCATCACTATACCAGTGCCCCAGCTATAACCTCACACTACAAGGTTCAGTGTTGGAGACAAACAAAACTGCAGCCTTAATTCACAGATGCATATGTCATACTACTCATCTTAGAAGGAGTTGTTTAAGTAATTTGGCTCAGGGGAACATTTGGACTTGAGCATTCTGACCCACATGGGGTCTTTTCACTGACAGTACAACATGATGCCAGAGTATGAACTCATGCAAGTATTTCTTCTTGCTGCTGGGTTTAAAGGCTCTTGCAGTGTTGGTTTGGCAATGCTTTTTACACACCTGAATTTTTTTCAGGTGTGTAACATTCAGAGTTTGTGGAGCCTCTCTATGTGTGTATACATTGGACGAGGACCAAGAGGCTGTCTGTGCGATTATGGGGGAAAACAAGGCTTGTGGTTGAGTCTGACCATGATCCTGTGGGAGGCTGTAGTAGTTGTGTCTGACTATTGGATTAAAAATACAGGAATATTCCCCATTTTCCTCCTGCTCCTGTCAGAGCTGTATTTCATACAACTCTCTTCTATTCCCATTTGCTCTATATTAGTTCTCTCTGCCGGATGCTTATTTGGTGAAAACTGAGCCTTAGTCAGATGCTAACATCATTACCAAATGCACCTTCAGTGTTTGAGATGTAAATGACTGGTAAATAGCAAAGCCTTCTTTGTCAGATTGATCTTGTTTCAATGGGATTTGTATTTCTCATGCTCTATTATCTGCTGTGGCTTTAGGCAAGTAAAGGCCAAGACTGAAGGTCAGACCATTTGGAGTGAGATCACCCCATGTGTGGGCAGGAACCCCATCTCATCCTGAGGGGGGGAAAAAAAAACCCCAAAAAAATGTGAAGAGCCGAGTGGAGAAGAAAAAAGCAGAGTGTGGTGGAACATGAGGTTTCAAGGCCTTTTTTTCTGTACTCATACACTGATGGGCTTCCCGATAATGTGCTGATTGTGGAGGGGAGGAGATGGCCTCTCATCCCCAATCATTGTGATGGTTGCATTGACATGATGCCAAGATTTTCTTCATGCCGGCCCCGTTCACGCCCCCTTTGCCTCTGACCTTTGTTTGCGAGCCCTGTTCTCAGGAACCCTCTCTAGGTGTCCCTAATGGTATGTTGGCAGTGTTGTCCGTGGTATCTGTGCCATATGTGTGCGTATGTGTGACTGCATACATATGTATGCATGAGAAATAGAAGCATAGGCCTCCTATGTTGCTGTTGTTATTGTTGTTGTTGGTGTTGACGCCTCACTCATCCCCATGAATGGACTGCTTGGTCTCAATAGAGGAGAGGCGTTTGTGTGGACTGGGTCCATCATTCATTTACTTCATTCATGTCCTCAGGGAAGCAGAGGGGGAATTGCATATAACACTGGCATTAGAGCTCAAAGCATCTCTGTCTGTTCTTTACCTCCCTGTGCTTGCTCTCCCTTGGTCTCTCATTACTCTCATCTTGCATATTTTCATCTTCTTGATACAAAGGCTTTAACAGTCATGAGCCAAAGTTTGGCCATCATCCTGGGCTTTTATATTCTGAAGGATTTCATGTTCGATGAATTGATGTGCTCCTCTGGATCTTCTGCTTTCCTACAATGATGGAAGGCCACAGATAGCCCATCAGGGAGCTCAGAGGAAGCAGCATGTCCTGGCACAAACACACAGACACAATCTTCTTTCCCAAGCTGATGGATCTAGTTTTAATGTGGTCGACTCAGCCGAGAATCGGACTGAAGAGACAAAACATTTCTTCTGCCATTGGGATGATCTCCAACCTAACTGATTCTTTGTTCCAGTATAATCACATTAAGTAGTATGAAAGGCTTGGAATTCATTGCACTGTGGTTTTTAATTATACTAAGGTCATTCACATACAGGACTGGAGGCACTGCATGAAATTTACCTTTTCACTACCGTATCCAGATTACACTGTCCTTTTAAACTAACAATGCATGATTAATTAGTTACAACACATTGCAATGTACTTTGAGAAAATTAGTGCTAAAACAACAGGAGCTTTGCATTTATTCTATATGTAGTCATACGACCCACTGTGGTATTTTTAACAGCATTTTTATATTATTAAAATCTTTCCTTAATGTTTGTTTGAAGTTGCACAGCTTAGCCTGTAGCATGAGTATTTTATAAGTTTTACACAAGCTGGTATATTTATACACCCAGCATCATTGTGCAGTCTGCTTCATTGTGACATTAACAAACATTATGTTCGCAATAATTAACTGATACAATGTTGAGTAGCTAGAAAGTCTATAATATTTGTTTTCCTAATGCTAAATTTAAGTTTATTCTACGTTCTACCAGATCCCCCACACTTTATTGTACGTGATGTGTTTCACTCTGTGCAAGGGAAGCAATAAAATAAAAAGATATTACTCCATTCCTCTTAGAATTTCTAAAAAAGGGATAATTTTTGTATCATATAGTACATTTGCAAGAAACGCATTAATCTGCTAAATTGCTTGTTATGGAAGCAGCTGTGGCAGTAACATTTCACCTTCTTTTCTTTTCTTTTTTTAAATTGCATGATTGTAAGATGATCAGTTGCACACCAAACTGTTTCTAGTGTGATTTGCTGGTTTATTACATGACCATAACCATACTGCTGGAAACAAACTGGAAGCAGAAAAAACAATGTGTCTGCTGTTCAGATCTGATGAATGAAAACCAGATAACAAAGACAGGAGACAGGAGTGTGAGAGACTGCTCATAAAAAAGCAAAGTCTCTCCCTCATTTTCTCTATTCGTGGTGAGGATCAATCTGTTTGGTTGTCTTATCAGTGCAGAGCGGAAGGCTGTGCACTGATTTGTGACGAGGTATGATGGTGTAAGATCAGAGGATTTTTTTTTAGCTTCCATATGTGTCCATGTGTGCAATCGGTGGCCTCCTTCAACACCCCATGTAAGGACAAATGTAGGAACTGTGGCCAAGATTTACCACTATCACGCATGTTGCCTTCTCCTGAACTGATAAGACTCCTGCCTTCCTTTCCATTTTTTTCCCCCTCCTTCTCTTCATACCTCATTATCTGTCTTTTATTCTGCAATCAAAACAAGCACTTCCAGCTACACTTTCGTTTAGTAAACAGAGCATCTCGCACCTGGATGTGCAGACGTGTTGCAGACGGTGTAGGTGTGACCCTGAAGCCAAACAATTATTTATTGCTGCTGCACAAATTAATAAGCAGGTTGTGAGTTTCTACCTCTCTGGTATTGAATGAGTTGCATCATTGTTGTTTGTGTTGGAATGGACATCTCGGCATTTCTTATCTGTCTCTGCTTGTGTGCAAACTAAATCTCACTAAGCACAGCTGCCAACAGCAACGTGCCAAAGGAATCACAACCATTGTCTGACTCACTATTTGTATACAATTGTATTATTACTTGATTGCATTGTTTGCATTTGATTGCATAGCAGTTTGCTTAACTTGGTGCATGTACTGTAATTGGTGAAGCCTGTAATCTGAGAAGGAGAAAATTTCGTTGTCCCATTTTATGCCTGGTGGGCAGTAAGTGCTGCTTTGTCTTTGTGCTGTTTGTTTAGAACAAACATGTTATCCACTGTTTGCTTTGTTTTGTTTTTTAATAATTTTACCCACATGGTTTTGAACCATTGTCTTGGTTTTGCTATTTTTGCCAGACTATTCAAACTTTTTGGGAACATTAGGTTTAATAATGTGAATTAATTAGCCAATACAAATATACTCCCCTCTACCCCTAAAAAATCTTTACTCTGCTGACTGACCCTTGTGGTCACGGGTGTGAAAAGGCCACAGGCTCTTTGAGTAGGATGTCCCATCTGTCCATCAAACATGAAAGCTGCCAAATGAACAGGCACTGGTGTTTTTAAAAGGAGGGTTGAGTGCGTCAGTCAGTGAGGGGAGTAAAAAGGCTGTGGATTACACATACAGACAATAAGGAATAGGTCTGTCAACCTGTCACTCAGACTGACCTTCCCTAACTTTGTTTTAATTGCAGGCCACGATCCGAGAGCGGAGCCTGCCTGTACCAGGCAATTCATTTTACCCATTAAAAAATGGCTGCCAACATGTTTCATCTTGAATGACATCTTTTGTGCTTTCAAAGCACCTATTTGACCTATTGGAATGTAAAGAGTCTGTAATTATATTCTTAGCTCTTTTGATTTTTAAGTAAACCAAGGATCATGGTGACATTCTGAATGTCATTTACTGTCGGAGTTTCTTTTTTTTTTCTTTTTTCTTTTTTTTTTTTTTTTGAAGATGAACCCCAGCGGTTAATGCGGTCTAATCCCGCCTTTGAGATTACTCCTTCTTGACACCTCTGATCAGCTCAGCCATGTCACCTTGTCACATTATCATTTTCACAGGCCTTTATACATAGAAACAAGTCGTGATGACTGAGTGGAAAAAGTAAAACAAAATAAACAAGAGATTAAAAAAAAAACAAAAAACAATTTAGGATAATTGAATCTGTCAACACAGGTCAAATACAGTACTTTGCAAAAGTCTTATACCACATTAAATATGTTGTTTTAGCAAAACTATACTGGCCATACAGTATAATTATTCTTCAATCACTTGATTGGAACCCATCCAGAAAATATGTGAGACATGTCTATTTAGTAGGTCTATGTAGGCCATTAAAAACAACAACGTTGGTGATGCCCAAAGACTTCTGCACAGTATCGTCTGTTCCAAAACTACTCCATGCCCTTGACAGTCCTCTGTACCATCTGCATTTTCTGCATTCCTGTCTGACTACCCCACCCCACCCCATCCCCCTTTTCCTTTGCTTCACATCCCTCTTTTCCCACTACTATCATATCCATCATACAGCCTCTTTTGCTGAGAAAAGATGAATACCCTTGACTGACGGTCATCATCCCCCGCTTTGTTTTCTCTGCTCATCCACTCCCATGTGCCAGGCAGACAAGACAGACAGCAAATGGACAAGTTAACATGTTGTGTGATTCACAGCAGTCAGTCAGCTTGGTCTCACCAGGTGGTCTCTCTATGTGCTTGTACTTACATGAGTCTCGTTGAACTTTCCCTTTGTGTTCTATTTTATGTTTGCCCTCATGGGTTGGCCAGTTTTTGGTCTGGACATTAGCACAGTAATGCCTTCATATGCTTTCAAAAATTAAAAATTCTCTCAATGTCACAATTGAGAGCAGTAGGATGTTGGTTATGATGATATTGCTTGTTTTGTTGCCAACTACTGGTATATGTAAGTGTTTTACTGTTTATTGAAAGTTTCACGTTCTACACACTTGTCCAGAAAATCCTAGATACAGCTGCTGTTTTTTCCAGCTTTCACTTATAAGCAGATCCAATGTTGAGCTCAAACCTGGTGAATGAAAGTCTAGCAAATAACTTAACACCTTTTTTGTAGACCTCAGTTATCTATTTTCTACGTCATAAGTAGAAAACATAATATTGTTCCTGGCCTACTCCCATAGTAGTAAGGGGTTATCAGTGATAACTTGTCTGGGAATGTCTGGTTTTGTATGTTATGGTTAGGTTTATATTTTCGAGAATATACTCGGGCATTGTTTTCTTTAGGTTGTTATACTTAAAAGAAGGGAACTAGGGGTTCATACTCCAAATCTAATTATCCTCAGAATCATCTGCTATGGTCACAATAGCTCATTGATTTTTTTGGTTGCACAGATGATTGTTAATGGAATAGATCACTACAGGAATGCGTTGTTTGTTCTATTTACAAAGAACTTCCCTGTAAGGGGAACACATTGACCTTCAACAGTGTGTCAAATTATATGTGAATATAGTGACAAAGGGTTGTTGCATATTCACTGAAAGCGTCTGCAGGGCTTTCCACAAGAAGATGACATACCTGGATAAAATTGAATTTAATAAACATGATTTTTGCATCAAACATTAAGTTTAATCACTATAGCGATCTACCAACAAATATTGTTTGAAAATATTGTGCTTCTGTTTCTAGAGGTACTCAATAATCACACATTTACACCACAGCTTTTTTACAATACTGGCAAGAAATTCAATGAAAGTTGGCAAGAAATTCAATGAAAGTTTATATACAGCCTCTGGAAACCATGAAATTCAGTTGATTACCAAAATCACTAAGGGTTGTCCTCTCAGGACCGTGATAGTCTTTTCATCTGCGTATTCATGAGTTGGTCTTGACCAAATTGATGGATCAATTGATGACTGACAATCCTTCATTGTGATCCATACAGCAACAAAATGTGTCAGTAATCTACCATCTCAAGAATAAAGAATGTGACAGTATATGAAAAAGGTTTGTGTGATTTTCCCTAAGAGGCTGTTTCATTTGGTTTGCAGACGACTTGCTATCTTATGGGTACGACTCTCTCCATCTTTGTTGTAAAGCTTCACTTGCTGCGAAGTTGCTGTCAGACAAATGAGCAGGTCCTCACTGCAGGCTGAAAGTCCCACACCCCATCTGAAGTCCACACCACACTGCTCAGCAACTACATGCTGATTGTTGAACATTATCTGGTTGTCCCCAGCTTGTCATAGTAAATTAGTGCACAAGGCTCAACCCAGGACCTCTGCTGACATGTACCTGGCGAGGGGGGTGACCCTGTCTTTGTCTCGCTCTGACGTGGGTCAAGTGGGTGTATGCAGCATCAGGGCAACCAGTATTATGCTGAATGTGCAGAGGCAGATGGGCTTCATTAGTGATCTGTGGTATAATAACTATAAATACTGTTGATCCCCAGAGCTAGACTAGCTGCCCTTTCTGGTCATGTGGAACTGAGGTCAGGTTTATATTCACATCTTAAACCCAACCTTGTTTAAGGTCTGATACAGAATAAAGGAAATACAAGGCATCTGCTTAACAAATGCAAATGTAGTGCATTTAACAAAGGACACTGTATTTTCCTTCTAGGACATTAAGTCAAAAAGATCCATGAGCTATAATCCACCAAAGACCTTGAATGCATGTTTTGATATAGTTTTAAAAATAAAGTGTAAATGCCACCCCCATGAAAAAACAGTTAAAAGGATTGGTTGGTCTGTTTTATGACTTTGGAGACTGCGTGTGGACAGAGGACACAAACTCACCCATTAAATTAGTATGAAGTGATTATTGGTCCTTGTTTGAATGTCATCATGCCAAATCTTTGCACAATAATATCATATAATGGAAACCCATACCATTAACAGTTTTTTTTGTCAACTTTTGATAGTTTTGCTGTCTTTTAAATTCACTATTTAAATGAATGCATTGCTGTTGAATCTCATTAGTCACATATCTTACCTCTTTCTTCATGCTGGAATTAAATACTTTTAATGGGTGAAGAATAAGCCTGACAGTCATAGCAAAATGCATCATCACTGCAAACATCATGTGCACATTTTTCCCTATAATCCACCTTCTTCCACCTGTGTCATGCTGGGTGCTAAAGAAAGGACTGTTTCATCTCAAAGTACTGGTATGCAGACATGGGCTTGTGGATGTTGGCAGGATCAGACACGTCAAGTGAAAGCAAGGGTGCTGGAGGAAGCTGGGTGATGAATCAAAATAGCTTTAACCAGGCACAGAGAGGAAGATTTAAGATCTTGTGGTACACCAGAACTTTTTAACAGAGCAGCATCGACAACATCTTTAAAGAATTTGTGCAATGTTCTGGATGGTGTGCAAGGCTGGCAGAAATGCTCAAACAATCTAAGGAGGTTGAAGCAGGAAACAAAAATAATAAGCGATGCTGTGATCCAGTTTTATTTGTAAATTATAAGCAGCAGCAGCATTTTGATTGTCTTACTTTTGCTTTTCCATTGCTTGCAATTTTAAATGTCCAACTGAAAGGTTGATTTAAATGACTGCATGATTGGTAGCTTGAATATAAAAGGTTTAAAGTAAGCAATATCTCAATATCGGATGGTCCTTAACCTTATCTGGAGTAGCAGTTCTTGGAAGACTTGGCACATAGCTAACACCCCTCCCACCTAGTGAGTGCCCACATCCATGTTTAGAGGGAACTTCCCAGAGCATTTCATTCAGTATGCCCAGGTTATAGTTTCCCTCCAGGCCATTAGACTCATCAAAATTCCCCTCCACAATTAACAGGCTTGATCTTAACTACATCTTCCCAGTCTACTGGTACATGTCACTTCATGCATCTGTTCTGTTGCCTAAACTTGGTCATATCTCTTGATAGTGGATGCACCAACAGGTAAACTCATGAACCTTTTACAGAGCATATTGCACATTTTTTTTCCTCAAACACGCGGTGAAAATACTACTCACGCCGTTTAATACACACAAATCACAGCTGTGAAGTAAATGTCTATGTATCTCCACTTTTGTATTTTGTCCTCTGTCCAACTCATGATCAGAATACCCATTGAAGAGCCTCTGTGTGCCTTTTGTGTGTTGTGTTTTTTGCCCCTCCATTCGTGGAGGGATCGTAGTCTTTCTCTCTGTCAGTTGCTAAGAAGCTCTCTGAGGTCGACTCTTGAATTTCCATGGCTCTCCTCTGCCTGCTTTGACAAATGGAGGTTCTTACGTTTGCTGTCAGGCTTTTCTACCCTTGGGACTCCTCCCTCCATTCTCACTCCTCCACCACACCATTTGCTGTTGTGGTTGAAAAATGACCACAGGGAACAGAGTGGATTCTCAGCACCGGACCAGAGAGTGGAACACCCAGACAGGATAGAGGTGGCTGTTGTCCCCAGTGGACACTGAGTCAACACTTGCTGCTAATGGTCTCTCTAAATTTACCTTCTAATTACCCCCACTTATTGCCCCCAGCTAGCAACACACTGGCCATGACCTTGAATACACAGGGCTTTTTCCCCTGTGGGTGCTGTTAAAAGTGCACTTTGTTTGGTTATGGCTAAAATCAGTGAGACATGAGCTGATTTATTGTCAGGAACAACGCAAAATGCAACACACTTAATTGAATAGATGATTAAGAGAAATCTTTAAACAAGAATAAAGAGATCCCTCAGAAAAATGTGGTGCATCTGCGTGTGTGTTAGTGCAGCTGACAGAGAGGGAGAGTATTTGCCGGGTCAGAGGTCGGTCAGGGGGAGGATGATTTTTCACTCATTCACACCCGCGCTGTCTCATTATTCACCCTTTTCCATAATCCCCCGATCCTGAGGTGTCACCACTTACCACTACTGCCACCCTCACCAGCTTGCTGCAAGCAATGGCACAGCTACAACAACAAACACAGCTTCATCATCATTACAGTGGCCTGCTGCATCTGCGCGACCCCAATCTCACACATAAACCCTTGTGCACACACTGGCCAGCCGCAGGACCAGCCTGGGCTCGGGGATTGAGAATTTTCTAAACAAATTAAGAAACCACTCAGTGGTTTTTTTTGTTCTTTTTTTTTTTTTTGTTTTTTTTAGTTCCTCAAACTCCAGAGGTTAGTCATGTAGATGGAAAAAAGAAAATGAGTTTGATTCGATTACCATTCTTTTATTGTAACAGTAACATTACAAATTTTTTTTTTGTTTAATGTAAAGTGTGTTTTTGGAAATTGCATAGAATGCTACTCAAATGTCTCATGCTATGTATTTATGTAATCAAGCAGAATGCACAATGACGAAGCCTTTGAGCCATTTTGACTCCAATGAGGCAACAGTTGACATGTTAAACATATTATTTCATCTCATTTGATATTTGTTACTTGGTGAACTTGGGAAAAAAAAGTAAATCTCTGATGAAGACGGACATCTTAAATACATTGTACAAATGTAAACATATTAGTACAACTGGAGTTATGCTGAAACTAATTTCTCAAACTTGGACTAACACACCAAGGTAATACAGTTTGGAGTAAAAGGACACCCTAACTGGCTTTTGGCATGTTCCACAGGTCCCAACCCCAGACCTTGACCCAGAAATAGAAGAAGACACAGAAGAAGGCAACAGTGAGGAAAAACTGAGAGTGGCATATTTTTTGGTGTGATAAGGGGATCAAATATATGCTCTATCAGCTTAAAAAATGTAAAGTTAATGGTTGGTAGAAAGACACAAAATTCTGATCGACATAATACCTACTGCTAAAGTTATACTGGAACATGCTGAACATTGACAAGCTGAAATGGGGGGGGGGGGGGTATATCCCCACCTTGCGTAGCTGAGGCGGACACACGTCATTTAATATCTCGATATCATGCGACAATAAAAAGCATAGTGAGCTACAACCATAGCCCAACATAACTGTGCATGGAAACCTACCTCTGTTTATAAAAATCACTTCCCTCCACTGCTCTCCTCCTCCCTTTAACCATCATTGTTGAATATCACCCAGACCACCCTGCTCTCTCCTGACCCAGTGTGGAGCAGGCACCCTGCCTGACCCCCTAGAGATAATCCTGATTATGCTGAAGTGTGCAAGGGGGCCAGAATGAGCTTTCACCTCAGCCCCCTTGTGCCCTTTAACCTTTCACTTGCATCCCTGCAGCGCTATTGTGGGCAGCTGTCCATGGCAGTGTTGTGTCGAAGAGAAAGCATTGGGCAAATTTATATGGGTGCTCCATTTCTTACAGAAAATTGCAAATGAACGTTATTTTTCTGTGTTTCTTGACAGGATTTTCTGTCTTCCTTGTCGCATGTAATGCCACTGCATCCATGTCTGATTACGTACAGTGTGGCATCAATGTAATGAGGGTTTTGGCTTGCAGACGAGACAAACTCAGCAACCCTTTGTCAGTTGAACCATGAGCCACCTCCTACTCCCTTGTGCTTTAATTAACCTTTCCTGTCATCCACGACAGCAGAAATAGATTTGATATAATCTCTCATTTCCACTCAGGAAGTGAACTCACAACTCAAATCAATCTTTCCCAGCTCTTGATTTGTGCACTTGGAGACAGGTGTCCCTCGTTTGATGTGAGGCTTAGAGAGCTTTGCTCCTGTGTCTGGGTACACACATACATTCACACCCCGTGCATCAGTGGCAGACAAGCATGAAGAGCATCTGAGTGACAGCATCCGGAAGGGAATAGATAAGATATAATCTGTGGCCAATTATTTCTCCTTGTCAGGCACAGGTAAGCAGCAATCAGTTCCAGTGACATGTGTACTTGGTCAGTAGATGTGGCTCCTGTGAGAGGCAAGAGGCTGATTACAGGGTGGTGAACGGAGGAAAGACACAAAGCTGCGACAGGTTGAGCTGATGAGGCTTCCCTCTGCTGTTGTGCTCTACCCGTCTTCACGACGACCTTTCTCTCCTCTGCAATTACACATGTCCCCTGGTCTCAGACATTCAGTGTGTTGTGCTTGGAATTTTTATTGTTAATCCTTTGTTCCATGCATTTGTGGTAGACGAATCACAAAGTTCTTAAATTTAACAAATTAGTTTGTATCTTTGCATTTTGTCTTATGTGCTTACCTCTGAGATGTCTTGGGCACCCAGAATGTTTTACTGGGATTTGGGAGATATTGTCAGCTGTTTAAGACATGGGAAGGCTGCTGGAAAAGAAAAGTGGAAAGACCTGTGGTCATCCATCCAAAGTGTTGGTCCTAGTTTGTGCGGTGAAACACATCTGCCAATGGCAGATTTGGAACTTTAGCAACTAAACTGCTGCAAAAATGAGGCCGTGGCATTCATCTAGGACTAGGCTTTCTACTGTGTGCACATTGATTAGATAAAAGAAAACTTTTACAAACCAAAATGATGGCGGCAAATGGTAAAATTAGGTTATGCGACTCTGTGGTAGGAAAAGTGCCGAGCTGCATTTTCAAATCACAAGAGTGACGATAATGAATGTGTGACATTTACCTGTATACATAATATTTCTTCATTATATACACATACACACTACCAAAAAGTTATTTTATTTTTTATAAAGTTTGACATTTTGTAAATACACTAATTAATTTTTTGAGTTGGTTGAGGGGTGTGTGTGTGCGTGTGTGCGTGTGTGTGGCTAGTGCTCATGTTCTCTCACGTCTTAAAATGGCTTTTTAAAGACTTTTTTAGGATTAGAATTGGGTTTTGGTAAGGCAGTTAGTTGTGATGGTTAGGATAAGGGCCTAGGGTACTATTTTGCATTATGAGTGTCCTCACTACAAACACTGCACAAAAGTGTGTGGGTGTGTGTTTGTGCTTGTGTTTGTGTGTTACCTCTTCAGGACCTTTTCTGGTATAAACACCAGTAGTCCTCTTGGGAAACAAAGCCTCACCCTAATGAGCCAAAACCACATTTCTGAGCTCTGGTTAAAGTCGAGGTAAAGATGTGTTAGGGACACGGCTTTGATTAGACTGTCTAAATGAATGGAAGTCAATGCAAGTCCTTAAAAGGATAGGTGTGTGTAGCACAGTTGGATGAGAAGAGACACAAGGACACACAATAAGAACCTTTTACTGGTAAAACTCAGACTCACTTAGAGAGAAGATAACTCCACTACCTTTTTTTTTTTAACATATAAAACAAAAACAAGTGGGCCTTTCAGGTGATAAATAAAAATCCTCTTAGGAACACATTGGTGCATGCATGACCGATGCATGTGTGGGGCCACAACTCTAAAAGAATGTGAACACCCATGGATTGGGGAATTCTGACAACATGCTGAGGATGCCTGGGCAGGTGTGTGGTATTTTCTGCCACTTGGCTCCTTAAACCCCCCACAACCACCTTCTTTTTCACTTTAGACACACACACGCATTCCAACATATGCAAACACACCCGGCCTAGAAGAAAGAGAAGATCTTCAGGGCTGATAGCAGCAGGCCTATGTTGGAGCTGCATTTTAGTCATCTCCTGCAAAACAGAGGTCCCTGTTGTCCCTCTAAATACGACCGAGGAAAACCACACCATACAAAGCCTGGCGAGAGGAGTTTACATACCTTGGCTGCAGAACGGAGCAGACGGTGACACACAGTGCAGTGGGATCACATCAACAGGTGGACAGGCTACTGGCTCAGTTTACCAGCAGATGTCATTCACATTCATTAAGAGTAGTAGGAGCAGATTGGGCTTTATCCAACAAAAGGGGTCTTGAATAAACTGAAGAAATGTACACCAGAGAGAGAGAGAGACGATGTAGCTCTGTCTGCCTGCGTGTCTGGTTGTGATAACAAAGACCATGATTGGAAACTTGTTGATACACACCAGATTCTGTGGTCTTTAAAGACAGACGCTGGTGCCCTATCATTGCTGAATTTGCCCGTTGGTTGTAAAATCAAGCATTAAACACAATGTCAAGCCTGTGTTTTGTTTTCTAAAACTTTATTGGCTTCCGAGTCATGAGCAATCAAGGCTGAGCTGTATCACAGGAATGCGTCTGACAGGATGAATTTGTGCTGACAATAGAGTTTATGAGGCTTTGAGGTGGACAGTTAGGACAGTTATCATACTTTTCTCTTTATCTCACCACAGGCATTATTTCAAAGAAAATGTGTTTTAGCGTGTATCCTCCCATAAAGATGTAATGTTTCTACTGAGTGCAGCATTTCCACTTCATTTTCACAGATTAAAATGGGAAGATAACTTGAGTTAATGTACTGTATAGCTCTGAGAGAACTGTAGTATTTTACCCCAGGGCACTTGTAGTCTTCATATAGACTAGGATTATAAAAGGTTGCATTAAAAGCAGAGCTTCGTTACAAAAAAGGGGCATTATTGGGCTATAAGCAATTGACAGTGATTGCACAGCCATACAATTTTCATCAAACACTAGCATCTCTGATATTTCCAGCCATATCTTTTCCGTACTTTGTCAGTAATCTCCCTGTTCAGTTATAGAAAAAAAACATAAAACAAGAGTGTTTCTTAACAACTATAAGTTGTCCAAACCACAATTGGCTATAATTTCCACCATGAGAATTTTCTGTGAGAAGATAATTATTCCATTTTCAATTTTCGTAACTGCCAATAAAAAAAGGTAATTGTTCCATGCTGCAAACTAATCGGCCCAGACTTAAAATTATCTCATCCTTCTGTAGCAGAGACTAGTTTTTGGCCCTCATGTCTGGATGATTTTCATGTTTCATGGTCTATGTGGCCTCGTGAAGTCAATATGATCGTTTTTTCTTTCCCAGGACAAATTAGTTCTGCTCTAGAATTGGTAAATATTGATCCAATGATCCAGAATAGGGGGGAATTATACACATATGTAAATGATGATGTGCTTTGATTACTGCTTATTTTTAAATAGAGTTCAACCCAGATCTTTTGATCTTTAGAAATAAGGGCAACTGATGGCCAATATATGAAGCCAATTTATTATCTTCCATCTATTAAAATATACCAGTTTAATTAAAAAATTACAACAATTCCTAAGTTTAGTATTTATTGAACATCACTTCTGTCTCACAAATGCTAGATTGCAGTGCATCAACAGTATTTGTAAAGTATGAAGTAAAATTTAAAATCAAAGGGTAATTCAAAATTTTGCTTTGTCAAAATTTAATATAGTCACTTCATTCAGCAGCATTTAATGAGTTTCTGAGGTGAAAAATTGTACAGTTAAATGTGGAAAAAGTAATAATTGGCCAGTTATTTAAGTAATAATTTTAAGATGGCAGTGATTTTAAAAAATGGCAAAACTTGCTTAGATTATTCAGGAATAATTTTTCTCCTGAGTTTGTCTGTCTTGCTGTCTGCTTGTCTCGTGGAAATGCCTCTTTACACCCATTGAACTTTTCAGTGACCTAACCATTGTCAGAGTGTGACAGCATGTTGCCGCTCAGATGCCCCTGGGTGTGAATCTGAGTGCTGGGGTGATAAATGTGGGATGTCACTTGGTGAATGTCCCTGAAGCTGCAGTATCATTGGACTACTGGGTCTGACAGAGCGGGTAGTTGACAGGATCACATGGAGAATGGAGAACAGAACAAATTTTGGAAAACCTCTTAACTGTGATTTTTCTGATTTTCACCTATTGCAGTTTCAATTCTATTTGTAATATAAATTTTTAGGTCAAGAGTGTGTTTAAAATTCACTGAGATAATAAATGTAAAACATGATGTTGCATTACCATATGATACACCATTTTTATATCATTCCCATATGGTGTGATTTACAAGAAAATGCTGCCTTTGCAATTTGCTTATTGTATTATTTCACTCATTTCACTCACCAGGTGCCTGAACTGTCTTCACTTACACTCATGGTTGGAACGGATATCAAATTAGGTTTTAAATATTATGGTCATGGTTGAGATAGTTACTGCACTATTAATTATTTATGGTCAAATTCAACAACAGTGTTACATGGTTCTTCAGAAATGACTGCAACCGAAACCTGACTCCATACTGTAAAAGTCCAGAAAAAATACTTTTAGTGAAAGATTTACAGTTGTAAATAGTGAACAGGTTTTTAAGACAACCCCTATTCCTGCCGTTTCACCACAGTTCTACTGAAGGTGAGTCAAACACCAAGGCCTTCCTACTTGGAAACAGGCAATACAGAATATCTGAAGAAACCATATGAGAATCAAATGGATGAAAGCCCATGTCTATTCCTGTTCCATACATTATCCCTACCATGTGTCGCGATGCTGCACCGTGACAAGAGCTTTTCACAGCATTTCCTGCAGGAGTTCTGAACACCAGCAGTTGAGAAGCATTTCAACATGTCCCATACAGGTGGAGAACAGCATTCTTTTTGTTTTTTAATTTCAAGTGAAATAGGTTTCGCTTTCCCTAGGTCTAAGAAGGCAGTTGCAGCTGTTGGTGGGTGGAAGTC
Source organism: Brachirus orientalis (assembly GCA_016785285.1). NCBI lineage: Eukaryota > Metazoa > Chordata > Actinopteri > Pleuronectiformes > Soleidae > Brachirus > Brachirus orientalis. The sequence goes on from JAFBJR010000316.1 coordinate 1,069,073, forward strand.
TTTTCCATCATCAGACTTGTTCAAAGAAAACAGAAGAAGTGTTTGTCTGGTCCTTACTGGAGTGGAACATAAACAGGTCCTCTATCCGGTTCTCTATAGCTATCTCTGTAAATAGAATGGCACAAGTGCCGGCTTAACTATCTCGGGCTCCACTTTCCCAAGTGTAGTTTGAAAGAGAGAGAGAGCAAGAGAAAGGAGGAGAACCTGCTATCAGATTCTCTAACAGCTTGAGAGGTAATGGGAGGACCGGGAGGAAAAAGCTGCTTTCTGTACACCAGATCCCCACTTATCTCCGCTCACACACCGAGTGTAACTCAAACTCACAGTGAATTGCCCTGAGCAGTATGTGAGCCATGTGAGAGACTGTTCTGTTTCAAAATAGTTTTGGAAAAAAAGTGATAGTGAGGAAAGGACATGGCAGTTTTACACATGATTGGATGTGAGACTAAGCCTGGGATAGGTTGACAAAGAGATTGAAAGCAGAGATCTTAATGCCCATCATGTCTTTTACAGCTCATTATCTGCTTAAAGGCCTTTTGGTAATCGGAAACCATGTGATGCGTGTTTGAGTTTACTTGATTCCTTATGTTGCCATATAGCAGTGACTCAACTGCTACTTTTCTGTCACTATTTAAGTCCGTCTCTTGTCTCAGAGAAATTTAAACATACAAATGTACAACTAAACTGGAAAAGTTTATTTCCTATTTAACAAAACCATTATATTCCCTAATGATACAAATAGGACTCAAACATTTGAGGCAAACCCTGGTCACTGTGTTGTGACATTTGTCCCCGATTGTGCATAAATGTGATTTCTTTTTGTCTCCTGGCTTTTGTCAAGCCCACCATAACCTGATTTAGCCTACCCATAAGCCCATAATGACAGGTTTCAACTGTGATGCTGAGACAAAAAAGAACAAATGTCCTCTATAAATTAACTCAGGAGAGTCTGATAGTAGGTTTGCACATCATTTAACAACTATCATGCCATAAACATGACATACGTGGTGTGTGTGTGTGTGTGTGTGTGTGTGTGTGTGTGTGTGCTTGTCTTTCCATAGATGGCAATCAGTGACATTTTTGTCCATATTTAAAATGCTATTTTAGGGTTAAAACATGGTTGTAGGGTTAAGTGAGCTTGTGTGTGCACACGTGCATGTAGATGTGTGAGGAAATGAAGAGTAGATCACTTTTAGAACAGGAAGTATATAAAAAAAAAAAAGCTGGCAAACCAAATGTCATTTCACTGCCAAAAATGAGCAGCTTACAGACATCTCCTGTGACCATGTCTGTGGTTTGTGTTTCCCAATTTTATTCTATGGCTATACTACACTCCCACAGCCAGTCACTAACAAAAGCATATATTTTCTCCTCCTGTTTCTTTTTTTTTTTTTTTATAGAGTTGAAATCTACTGGCACTGCTCACCACTTCTCCTTTTTGCTAAACTCGACCGACTATCGTATCCTCCGCATGGACGAGGACCATGACCGCATGTATGTGGGCAGCAAAGATTATATCCTCTCTCTGGATCTGCACGATATCAACAAGGAGCCACTCATAGTAAGAAAAGCCTCAGTCAAAAACCTTAAACTGAATGAGTTCAGCATGAGTTTACAGCTTACCAACATTGACTGTCCCCCTGTCAGATACACTGGCCTGTTGTCCCCCAAAGGAAAACGGAATGTGTTTTGTCTGGAAAAGACACCAATGTAAGTATTCAAACAGTATCACATGAAATTAAAAGATGTGGGTAAAACCATTTTACCCACATCTATTTTATGTACCTGACATTTCAATCCTGTTTTTATTCAAAACCACAAACATTAACGTTCCTGTACTAAAATATATTTACAGTCAATAATTAAATAAAAATATTAATTGATTCAAACCAGTTTTAACTGCTTGTCACATAAAATTAGAGTTTTAAAGATGCCACACTAGGCTACAGATGATTGCACTTGTTCATCTGACATTGTATGGCCTGAACAGTAAATCAGCTTGTCAAAAAAAATAAAATAAAACAATGAACACATTAATCCCTGTAAAAGCAATCAGGCTGCAGCCCTAATTTGAAGTCTCATGCTGGTGACCTCCTCCGGTGTTTTTATACAAACCATTCAACACCAAGTGGGAGACATGTAATATAGCAGTAAATATTACAGCACAGCTGTAAATCTGTGACCTCCTGCACATTTTAACACCTTTTTATCAGAGTAAAAATCCCCATGGTTGTTTCACTCGGCCTTATTTATTTATTTATTTATTTATTTTTGGCACACCTCAGATTTGAACGTGGCAGCGAGGTCAGTGAAGGACACTTTAAATCTCCTTCCAAAATATGACCGACTGTGTGGCTCCTATTCACTGTCTCTGCCTCCCTGATTGCAGAATTACTCACATCTGCTGCCAATTAAGACTCGAGTAGGAGCTTGGGACGTGCGATGTTCAGTTGTCTTCTCTGACAGCTGGAAATATTCCTTTCAATGAACTACGCTGCACTTCTGAATACATATTGTAGATGGATGTAATCCAATTCTATTTTTTATTACACATTAGTTATTTGATGTAATAGTTGTTGTAATATGAAAACGAATTAGCTCCAGGAAACTACAGGCCCATTTGAAATTTAAATACAATTTTAAAACATTTGAAAACCAACCTTGACACAGGATGAGAGGGAAAGGAAATAATTAGAATTCATATAAAAGTCAGATCATTATCTTTTGATTTGTTCATATATTCTGACCTTCCTTCTACCCGAGCGCGTACTCACATCATGTTAGAAGTGAGCGCTGCCAGAAGTGGTAGAGTGATGAGGTGCTGGCTAATAACCCTTCTATCCCCTGCTGGTACAGAGTACAGGCTGCTGTTTATCCAACTGGAATGTTCATTTATGCGTGTTTGGTGACCCGCGCCTCTCACTGCCTCTGGCTACATTGCATTAGTCCCTATATGTGAGCATGTACTGCATGTGCCTGAAATTTTATCACTCAAATAAGAAATAAAATTGGCTACTGGGAGACATGTTGGCAGTCCAAGCTGCTCTTTAGGGAATGACAGATGATGACAATTCAAAAGCAATTCAAAGGGGATGTCGGTTCAGCCAGGAGGTCAAAGGCAATCATCCCCACTGTGCTGTCTGTGGGGGAGCACAACTGTGTGTGCTGGATAATACACACAGGCCCACATGCAAAAACACACACAGAAGAGACGTCCTCTAAAACCTCCTGACTTGTGCGTCTGCCAAAATGACTCATCCTGCATTCAGTCTTTTTTTTATGCTTGGTGCATTCTTTCTTTTTTGCCAACGTGACAACGTGATGGTCAACATGTACAGTTTTTGTAGATGGCATGTTGATTTGCATTTGGATTAGAACCAGAGAGGTGGACAGCTGGTTAGGCAAACTGAGATTAGAAATCTACAGACCTCGAAAACTCAGAGCGGCGTTCAGTACCTCTTTGTCTTGAGTTGAGAAAACATTCAACTTAAATTCTTATCACTAGAGAAAGCAGTCGGAGAGCAGAGACCTCCACCAAGGTTGGTCAGATTCCACAGTGTCAGTGTGGATTACGATGCAGATATTGACCAAACCACACAGTAAAATAGACAAATTACATTTTTTTTATGTAATACTGACATTCAGGATTAAAAAACGTTCAAAAACAATACTGAATCTGGATCCACCACACAAAATCATTATCCTTTCATGCATCCATTTTTTTTACTTTTAATTTATGCTGCTCACAGTCTTACAGACAAATAAGGCAAAACATATCCTCCTTTGCAAAGCACTAACTTAATCACACCAGCTTTGAGACTTTGACATCTTTATCTTTTTTGAAAAAGATAAAAGCCCAAATTGGATTCTAAACTGTCATTTCTGAAAAGCCAAATTTTTCACCCAACAGCCTCATTTGGTCTAACCAAAATGTTTTTCACTTGTCGAGAAAATGGCAGAACATTGAATTGACTTTGTCCAGCAAACACAGTTGACAGCTCAGATGCACTGCTGTTGTTTTCTGCCACACAGTAATATGGTGTTAGGAAACATTTTCCCCCCTGACAGTGTGGTCTGATGTGAAGCCTGGGCCAGGCTGACATTGGGAGCCAGCAAACAGAGCTGCCAAACACAAGTCAGCCAACAGTGGAAATGATAGATGTGAAGGTTTTAAGCCAGGCAGAGAGGTTATTAACCACCAGTGGGGCATTTTTTTTTAACTTAGCGTTATGTAACAATTTTTTCTCCCATTGCATTTTCATGATTTTCATGTTTCAAATCCCTTTTAATCTGAATCTCTAATCCTGCTGGTTTTTATTCCTCCCTCCCTCAGGGAGAATGTGGAAACTTCATCCGGCTGATTGAGCCATGGAATCGGACCCACCTGTATGTGTGTGGAACAGGGGCGTACAACCCCATCTGCACCTATGTGGACCGAGGACGCAGGTCACAGGTAACAAAGACACAGCCAGGCAGCCATGGAGACACAGTGACCTTTACTCTTCTTAAAGAACCGTATCTGCCAATCAATCCTGGATCAGAGAGTCTCCTCCTGCTCCTGCTCCTCAGTTTCATGGACTCTGCTTTTCTTCCCTCATTTTCTGCAGCTTAGTTTTCATCGATTTTTACAGTTTCACGGTCTGCAGGTTTCAAAGGAAGAAAAAAAAAAGCTCATGGAAGCTCTTGTCTAAATCTCCATTAGTTTTGGAAAATTGCCACTGGTGAGGCACTTAACTGCCACGGCTTGGAGGAGGTTGCTGCAACAATCTTCTTTTACCACTGCGAATATCACATTGACAGTATACCTATAGCAAATGTCCCCTCCTTGTAGACCTCCCTCCCTTCCTCACCTGTTTATACACACCAGAGCCTGTAGCCTGTCTTTGTGTCTGGGCTGAGAGCCTCTGAAAGCCCATCATTACTGATGGACCCTCTCATCCATCATTGGCCTTGTAGCTTACCCTCTCCTCCACCCCTTCCTCCCTCCAGCACACTGGCCATACAGAGCTGCAGCAGCAGCCAGCACAGCCCAGCTTGAGTCCACACACGTACATTCACCAGTCTGCCTGTTTAGTCTCACTGTTCAAATGGAAGGTTCAAATTTCATTGTAAAGGTCACTCGGCCTCTTGTCATTCAGTTTCTCCCCCAAGGCCCAAAAGCTATGTTGCTTCACACTGTAAAGATTTTCCTCTCTAAGAGCAGATGGTAACAGAAACCAATTGTTCAGAAATTCTTCTGTACACAGAGGACTTCACACATTTGTAGCCCTTACTTAGTTCATGTATCTGTATCACTCTTCCTGATACAGGTTGGTTTTCTTTACTGGTTTTTAAAGCACATTTAGCAGATTGTTTGTCTTTCAAGTTGATCTGAGTAACAAAAAACACTTAGTAAGTGGAACGTATAGTTAAAGAGCTTCAGATGCGTGGGAATTTCTGCAGTCATTTCGGTATTCTTCACTTTTCCTGTGTTTGTTTCAATTTGTTCTACTGTTCAATTTATTAGACACTACTGAAAGTATTTTTTTACGATTGATCATCTCAATTTGTCTTCTATCCCTTTTTCTTTTATCTCTCCTGTCGCTGCATGGATTATGCATGGAGTTTGCAGCTGTGTTTGCTTGAAGCTGAGTCTAATCTTACATGGCTTCTAAATTATGGATGTTATCCACCAGGCTCTCTTGCCCCCTTCTGTCAATTTCTGTCTCCATTTTTGTGAAATTCTTATTCAGTTATACCTGTAATTTTTTTTCCCCAGCCCTTATTTTTTTACACTTTCCTACTTTCCCATTTCTGTGCATGCCTCTGGCATCACCAGTTGAACTTGGCTTCAAATGGAACTGGAACTGAATATCGGTAATGAGGTGGCCCACTGTGCCATGTCTCTGTTTTAGGGGTCCCACTACCTACAGGCACCCCAATCAGGAGGGAGAACGAGTCGGGCAGCAGACTACACCACTACGTCAGAACATTTGGATGCGAAGGTGGGCAGAAGGAAGTTTTGTTAAGGCTCAGAAGTCTGGTGCCCACCTGGAGACTTTATTACTCTCAGTTGGATGTGTGAAGAAAGGATAATTTTTTCATTAAGGTGGCTTGGTGAACTGTTCAAAGTTGTAATGTTTTTTTTTCTTTTCTCTGTATGTTTTTGGAGGAGCCTACCTCACCTCCCTCCAATAGCACTCACTACAGAGAAATGCTTTGTAAATGTGTTACCAGTTATTTCGTAAATGATTGCTGAGAGTGATTTCATTTGTAGATGCCAAACACACACAGGTAAATACATATAGACAAAGAAATGCAGCAAACTCTTTATATTTTACTTTTAGCTTTTGTCACTTTTAGCTGTCACTCCCGTCTTGTGGGGATTGATAAAGCTACACTTTCATTATAACACTTGTTTTTGAGCCTCGCTGCATCTTTTTTAAAGACAAAACATCCAAGAATGGGTTAGAAATGCAGCTTTGGCTGTGTCCCGCCTTCCCTGACATATTTCCTACCTGTCAGGAATCCTCAGGAGGCTTTGAAGCACTAGACAAATCTTGGCACAAGTGTCGGCACACACCCAGTGTTGACACAGATGTTCAAGATGTCCTCTTCCTCTGTGAAATAATGGATTTTTGTTCTTGTTTGAGCCACTAACATCAGGCATGGTGGATAAGTTTTGGATTGCTCTCAGCATCTTCCTCTGCCTCTCCATCTCAGTGATAACTGGCTGTGTTATCAGTTTTTGTTTTGCTTCATTCCCCCTCAGCAGATGCAGTGGTGCCACGAGAGTTGGCCTGTTCAGTGCCTGAAGGGTCACAGCTCACTCCTCATCGGTGTTATTTTGTACTATTGATTCAAATAACCTTGTACATGCTGCATTAAGATGTATAAAGAGAATAACCCTCCCACCCAAATACAAATACAATTCCTTCTGGACAATAAATCTGTTTAGATTCAGATTATTGAGAGTTATTAATGTTTTTTCATCATTTTGTTCCTTTTTATAGGAATATATTTTTCGTCTTGAACCTGGTAAAATGGATTCTGGTAAAGGAAAGTGTCCGTATGATCCCAAACTTAACAGCGTCTCTGCTTTGATCAGTGAGTACCTCCCTTTTCTTCATCTATCGTTGGAAAACACAGATTATATGCTTAGTTATAACCAGCTCTCATGCCTTCAAAGGGTCATATTTGACTGCCTTTCTACAATGTTAATTTCAAATGTTTTTTTTCAGTGTTTTATAGTGTTTATTTAAAGAAAGATCCATTCTGCTCATCAAATTCCTATTGTGAACTAGATTTATAAATAGGGGCAGTAGAAAGTGATTTAACTGATTATTTGTTTTGTCCATTTGCTCTTGTAATAAAAGTCCTGTTTAAATTTAAGATTCAGGTTTCTGTATTGTAACGAGACACGGGAAAAACAACAAATTACATATAGGAAGTTTAACCAGTGCATATTATGCTCATTTTAGATGTAGTATAAGTTACGTTTTGCCATTGTGTTCATTTATTTGGTCAGTATGCTTGTGTCACTGGGTGGTCTTTTTCTATCAGCAGCTTACAGGTGGTCAAGCATGGCTGCTGATCGCTGACCTCCTGCCCTATGTGTGTGTGAGAGAGAGAGCAAGATAGAGAGGCAGAGAAACTCTTGTCAAAACTGTAAAACCAAGCAAAAAAAAAAAATCAAGCAACAATTTTTTAAAAAATAACTGGCAGGGCAGAGACATACCACATTGACACATCAGAGGAAAAGGAAATGTTTAGGCATTAGGCATGTCTCCTTAAAATGTCACTGCCTAGACAGCTGGAACTCTAAAGGTTCATCTTCTTCATGTTAATGCAAAATCAGGATCTGTTTATGCAGATGTTGGACATGAGAGCCTGGGGACTAACTGTGTCTAACTAGTCTGATGGAGATGCTGATGTCAGGCCATTTCATTGACCCTAACCTGTACATCAACTGCCTATCTGTGTAAATCCAGCTGCTCCTTTTTAAATGACACTGATTGGTCTAATGAGCATAAGTATGATTATAATACACAGATGGGGACAGCATTTTAAAACAAATGTGACATTTCTGCCTCCATTGATTCTAATGAGATGTTGAAGTATGATGTATTTCTGACACTACTGTCATCATGTTCTTGGATGACTACAAACAATGTGCGTGACATTAGTCTGATTTTTGATAAAACCCAGAGGAAAGTTTTGATTACACTTGTCCAACAACATGTTCTCCAATGACTTCACATCTGCAGCACCTTTTCTTGATTCTTCTTTTACTTGCAGATGGAGAGCTGTATGCAGGGGTCTACATAGACTTCATGGGAACAGACTCTGCTATCTTCCGTACCCTGGGGAAACAGACAGCCATGAGGACTGATCAGTACAACTCCAGATGGTTAAATGGTAAAAATGTCAGCTCCAAGCTTCTACTGCACTCAGCTTTATTTATTTCATGCATCTCTGTCCATTTTCCATTAATTGCTTGTTGCTTTAGTGCTTCAATGTCTTGGGTAACGTACACATGCACTTTTGATATTTACCCAGCAAATCACCTTTTCTTAGTCTCCTAGAGTCTTATAGGAATTAGAATGCTGATCTCCAGTCTGCTCCACAACCCTTTGGTCATTTTACTCAAGTCATAAAACGCACAGCACTAATTGTTGACTGCATGCCTCCCAAAGCCTGAAAATAAGGTCAGTAGTGTAGCAGCACAGGGATATTACTGAATGTCAATAAGTATGTCAAGAGTAGCCTCTGCTGTCTAATGAACCATGGTGGTTGCAGCACTATAAATGCTCTTTGGGTGCTGTTGGTTGATGTTTCCAAATCAATCACAGCTTCCCTTAGTGCTGCTGGCTCCCAGACTTTCCTCTGACCCTGTTACCCTGACAACAGCCCCCTGGTAGAGCCATACAGAATTGGGACACCTGAGTCCTGCTAATCAGCCATGTGGAACCTCTTGGATAGTAACCCCCCCCCCATTCGATCCCCATTTGGGACCGTCATTGTTCATGGTGGGGTGGGGCACTCTGTGCTCTGTGCCCTGTGCTTGCGTGTCCAGTGATGACCCAGTAAGTCAGCCAGTGGGGCTGCGCCGTCATGCCATGTTCAGCATCGTCAGGAGGAAGAAATGAGAGAGTGGCTTAACAGAGGGACTGTAAAAGTATTGTTCACTGATTCAGCCTGCTGCTATTAATAAAACTCTGCATTATTCATTGTCTTTGACTGAATTAAAATAATGTGTGTGACTGAATCTAAATTCTCATCCTGTCAGAATGAGCATATACTAAAATAAAGGTCCAGTGTGTAAAAACTTAGGAAAGAGAGGCAGCAAAGGAGCTCTACATTTGTTATAATTTGCAGTCTCACCATTAGATTTCACAAGTGTGTCAGATATGATTGACATTGTATATCAGAAAGGATGTATTGATTTGCATATCAAGCTTCCACTTCAAAACACAAAACGCATGCTGTGGCTGGTTTTTACTTTCAGGCTGCTGTAGAAACATGACCCATGCCTAAAGTAAATTTATTCAAAATGTACAAAAATCCAAACAGTTTTCTTTTAAAGTAAATATGCACATTGTATTTACACATTAAAACATATTTATGATGATATATCAGTTACACATGGGATCCTTATGTTGTAATATTGTGGTGATTTCTTGTGGGTGTGATTCCCTGACAGGCAAAGATACACTAAGTAACAATGAGATGTTCAACTGAAGTTACATTTTAGCTTTATATTAATTTTAGATCTCCACAGCATAGTGTAGGCTACATGGGAATATTGTTCACTTATTCAGTCAGATCTATGTTTCTATAAATTAAAGTTAATGTCTCAACCAAAGTCTGGAAAAGTCTGCTGGAGGCCCCTTTCAGACTTGATGAACTGTGGGTTTGAACAGTCCTCAGCACTCACAGACTCCCCACACCTTTTTATGTGTGGTAAGGTCTGAACATTTGGAGGCAGCTTGTGTGTAGAGCAACATGTGCTGCACAGCTTGTAATGCTCTCTCCATCTATCCTTCTTTTCCTCAGATCCCACATTTGTCCATGCACACCTCATTCCGGACAGCAATGAGAAGAATGATGACAAGCTCTACTTCTTCTTCCGCGAGAAAGCCTCTGAGATGGGCCAAAGTCCCATGACCCAGTCCAGGATAGGGCGGATCTGCCTGGTGAGTTATCACGCCAGTCAGCAAACCTCATGTTGGTCATCACAACTAATAGGTTTATGTGTCTCCACAATGTTGCTGTCTGGTGCCTGTTGCTTTGTCTCTTAGAGGACCAGAGAGGAAAGTTCTCCCCCCTTCCCCATGATCATCAGCAGCTGCCGAGCACACAAAATAACACACTGATTCCCAATGAGGAAACACAATCTGTGCTGTGTGCCTCAACAGCCAGCTTTGAGAATGATTCTTTTATTTTTGTTCCTCTAGATTAAATGTTTAAGTGGCACGGTTTACTTAAGTTCACATCTGTGCACACGCATAGACATGTGTACAAAGCCAGAACTATGTTTACTTACTGATGTAGTCCCATGGCCCAGAACACCGTTTTCCACTAGAGACGGACAAAAAGAAAAGTACAGTGTCCAAAACTCTCTTTCTGTATAGAGAAAAATATCTCTCAAGATGCTCCCGTGTTTACAAGATACATTCATAAACTATGTAATTTAGAAGTCTACAGACCAAGACTAAGAGCCTTCAGCCATGTTAGCAGCTCAGAGAGGCTGTATTTAGACACAGCAGTACTTTGAGCTACATAAATGCTTACATCACCATGCTTACATGGCAATAATGGTAATGTAGACATATAGGTATAATGTTTACAATATAATGTTTAATAATGTTTACCCTAACCCTACAAATATAGACCTTGCTGACCTGAAAATGGTACTGGGTATTAATTTAGTTTTACAAGTCATTTACTTGATACAGTGACTATAAGTTCTAAATTTAACACAATATGTATTAAAGTTGAGTAGATGTTTCACTAAAAATGTCAACATTGAGGGAGAAAAATGCATCATCTATGAACTTATGTACTAACTCTGGTACTTTTTTACAAATTGAATTACAGTATGTCACTGGATTTGACTTTCTGGTGTTGTATCCTATTGGGAACTTAACACAAAAATGCTGACAGGATGTGTAATTCTGACCCACAGTGAGTCACATGTGTGGAGCTGTAGATCAAAAAAAAAAAAAAAAAAAATCACTAAAGACACCAAGCTGTCTCCTCTGAAGACCATCAAACAACAAAGTACAAACAGCCCACTGCCGTTCTAATTCCAAAAGCAATGCTGCAAGAATGAACACAACAACATTTAAAAACAGAATTCCTCCATTCTCTATTTACTGCAAAGATGGTTGTAACATGTTTTTCTTCCATAAATGCAAATGTTCTTGACTCTGTGAAGTCTGTGGAGTTTCATCCTATGAATCATTGTCTCATGGGATGAGTGTCTACCTCCGTAGTAGATGTTGGCTGACCTCACAAGCAGATGGGCCAAACTCAAACACAGCACTGATCTTTATTCCAACGGGCCCAATAACAACAGAGCCCGTGCAGTTATTTTGGACATTTGTTTGAAACAGCTGTTCCTCAGACATTGGGCGGACCGTGCACGTTGAGGTGGCTGAATGACTACTGTGTGTGTCTGCCTCACAGAATGATGACGGTGGACACTGCTGTCTGGTCAACAAGTGGAGCACTTTTCTGAAGGCCCGACTCATCTGCTCAGTGCCAGGAGCTGACGGCATTGAGACACATTTTGATGAACTGAGTGAGTTTTGATTATAATTTTCCTCATTTAACTCACTCCCTCCATAAGCGACCCGATCAGAGCATCTCAGGTCTTTTATGTGTCCAACGTTTTGTCCAGTAACACTCATATCAACATTTATAACTACAAAGTTCACCTTTTGCACAGCAGACATTTGACAGGCCATAGTAGTAAAATCAGCTTTAAATAATCAAATTATGAGTTTCAGGGTGCATGTTATTTCACTGCCACAGTGTCCTGACCTACAGAAACAGAACCGAACCATTTTTACAGATCCATTTCTACATTCCAGTGAAAGTATGACGGGCCTGTTTAGCATTAACCATTATAATTTTTTGTTGACAGCTCAAGTATCAATAACTTTGTCAGTGGTTGAGTTCTCTCCACATTTGCATTGCCTCCTTTAACCATGACTTTAATCCGCATCTACTGATATTGGGCTGCTGTGTGTAGGCCAACATCTTACTGTACTGGAAGCACACGCACAGCAGCAGCAAACCAGTATTTAGCACATCTCTTCTTATGTGTAGCAATACTGGTAAGTATTCTGGAGAAATTGCAGCTCTAGATTAAGGTATCACTGACTCATGTATGTTAATCTTAGTTGACATGTATATTCTGAGGCTTTAACATGGCTCTGGTACAGTAGGTGCCATCTCAAATAGGTTCTACCCTTAATATAGGGAAGACTGGGATTTTTCTGCTTCCAATCAACATCAGCATGTGTGCGATTGGTCCAACCCTGTGTTGATCATCCCACCCTGTCAATCTTTTACATGACAGGATTGAGCAGACATTATAGTAATCCTGGAGTTATAGTGACTGGTATGAGCTGCAGATCTTTGACTACTTTCATTTATTTTGTCAGAATTTCAGTCGTGTGTATTTTCATTTATGGAGTTTAATCATAGGAAAAGTTTCACATTTACCATATTTAAAAAAGAAGCAATCTAAAACTTACTTTCTATGAATCCAACTCCAGTTAATCTCTGTCATAATGATCTGTTTTAAGTCAACTGTGAAGCAGCTACTTCAAGAAACAAGGAATTATTCAGTATGGATTAACATGATATAGTTATTTAAGTATGTGACTGACATATAGGGCCCTAACACATTGCTCAAATTAGGATTAGTGCAGACTGAAGCAGACTAATAAAATGCTTTGCACTCATTTGACTCATAGCTTCAATACAGATGATGAATATACTGGATTCTTCCTTTAGTTTGTCCATTATAATTATTATATTTATATGTTAAATTATGTAATTATAGTTTTTGTGATTTATATTAAATATTTTACCCACTTATTTGTGCATCACACAGAGTTACGAAACTAAATGTATATTGACATCTCTTATTTCTGCTTTGAGGCTTTGCTTATGAGCATTCATAAGCTTTACGAGCTGTCAGTGCTACGGTGCCGTTTGTCAGTGCAGATGAGCACTCGTGGGTAGGTCACTGCGAGCCCTGAGGTGCAGCGTTATATCCCATAGCTCTGTGGTCGGCAGAAATGTGCTCTGTCTCCCGCTGGTCCTGATGGAGCCCAGCAGAGGCATCAGAGTGGTTGTACATGAACACTCATGGGAAAGAGTAGAGTACATTCAGATGGTGCAGCAGAGCCGAGGCGGACGGAGGAAAAAGCATTCCATGTACGTTTACCCAGGAGAGGAGAGTTATAAAGACGAAAACGACACATAAAGACACTTTAAAGTTGAAAATGTCTGCCAGACAGAAATGAGAATAAATGTGTTGGCAATATGCTTTTATTGCCTTTTCTGAAATGTAATTATGGAGTGAAACATTTTTTTTCATTGAGTTATTTTTTTTTTTAATGTGACTATAGTCCACAAATCTCTAAACCCTTCTATTCTTTAGGAAGAAGTAGACATTTTTGTTGTTGCTTTCTTTTTGTTTTCTCTGTAATCATTCATTCTAAGTGGACATTTCAGCAGGATATTTTACAGTAGGTGTATATCTGTTAGACTGGGTGTCATGGAGATAATCATATACAATCAGTAGTCATTTAACATCCAGTCTCTGAATGCATCATCCACTGTCTCTTTAGTTTCTTCACAGCACCTTATTTATCTCCAGTCTCTGTGCTTGCAGCTATCAGAGATGTTTCTCGGCTGATTTGATGGTGTGTGCTGCTTCAGAGAGTCTGATCTGACGCATCAGAACAAAAGTTGCTGTGACACAACTTGTGCTCTACTGATTTATTTCTTTTCTGTCTCACTGCGCTCGCTCTGTAGACAGGAGGTCTGTCAAACTGGCGTCAGATGGGTTATGAATTCCTCCTGTGTTTGCCAAGTCAATTTTTTGCTTCAGTTTGTAGCCATTACCTGTCATTGCTATACCTTGACATGTAGAAAGTTTTTTTTTCTGAAGAGAATTGGAATTCATGATCAAAAGAGGCTTTGTGCATTTTGCAGCTTTGCCAAGTCAGAAATGATGTATTTTTAAACAAGTGGTGTGAATTTAAGCTTTCTCCTGTTTATTTAGTGTACATTAGATAACAGCAAGGGCACAAGGAGCAACATTTAACCCTCCACATAATTCCACATGTGTAATGGTAGCTTAGCATTTTGTTCTTTTACACATTGTTTTCCCAAGTTATTTCAGGTGATATACAAGAGATAAACGTTTGAGAGTGGTTCTGCTTTCTCATTGCCATGTGTCACATTAATAGCCTGACAGAAAACCATGAAAAGGTTATAAAGGAGAGGATATACAATTCCATGTCTGTCCGTTGTAGCTGTTATTTTTCCAGACTTTCCACTAGAGTAATTGTTGTCCTAACAAGCCCATTTGAAACCAGCGATCTGGGATCTTTTCTTTAGTTTCACATTGATGCAGTGAAATAAATGGATCTATGTGTTCAGGTGTGAGTGAGGTGTCATTCTATTCAATCTGTCTGCTTTACATTTGTTTCAGTTTTCTTCCTTATTGTTTTTCCTTGCACTTTTCTCTCATTAGGTCACCAGTTCATTCAAAAATGCCTCACTGGATGCATATGGCTCCTATTAACGCCATGTTTCACTAGAAATCTCAATTTCACTTATATTCCCCATTGAGACAGGGTAGTTTCAGGTGTTAGAGGGTTTGAATTCGGGTCCTACCAAAAAGAAATGCTCCTTCAACTCCATCTGAATAAGTCACAATTAGAATCTACAGTATGATACATTGAAATGCATTTGTGAAAGCGTTCATGATGTGAGTGTTTCTATTCTTCTGCATATTAATTCCCTCAGATGCAGCCATTAAGGTTCGTTTGTATTTCTGTGTATTTGCATACTTCTTCACTTCTAACTTTCAGTCTGAAATACTCATGTTATACTTACAAGTATTTATCTGACAGCTGTAGCTTCTAAACAACATTGGGTATTACATAAGAATCAAACCAGCTGGTCCTGACCTGTTTGTAATGGCATTTTTTAAAGAGAGAGTGATGTTTAATCAAAGAAAAGTTGAAAATATTTACATATTACATTTATGTAACAAAGTCTTTGTACTGTCCTGCTACGCTTATCATCTTATGACTTGGCAGGTTTATTGTCTGAACCCTTTGGGAACTACCAAACTAAACAACTGGTGTGTATATTGGTTAGGCTTAGATAAAAATCCAGTCCTTTTCAAGAGTCGCCACAGTAACATCATAAAATATACCAACAATCTTACGCTGTAGTAGTGTTTTTATTTTATTTAACCTTTATTTTACTTGAGAATAAATCTCTTTTTCAAGAGGGACCTAGTCAAGAATAGGAATATTAGTAATAGAAAGAAAAAAAGAGAAAAAATAACAATAGTATCAGTCACATTTAATTTTGGCTTCAAAAGTTTTTTGCTGATAATGTACATTGTGTTTTATTGATATTTTCGTTCAAGTTAAGAATATTTTCTCTACCTCTGCTTTTCAATGCGGATTTACCATGACTAACAACTACAATTTCTTTTTTTATTAGGGGATGTGTATATCCAGCCGACTCAAGATACCAGGAATCCTGTCATCTATGGTGTCTTTTCAGTGTCAGGGTAAGAGACTGACAGCTTTTTAAACTCTCTTAACTTTCATGCAGTTTTGAAAGGAAGGGTGTAATTTCCTCCTGCAGTTTTTTCCGTTTATTTTCGCTCAGACTGAAGGTGTCAGCTCTCTCTGATATTGAAATGATCTGTTGCATATGGCCTGCCAGATCTCAGGCTACAAAGACCAGACAGAAAGTGAATCTGGAGCCCAGAGGGTTTGTTAGAAACTGAGAGACTCTCGTAGTGCACATTTATAGCAAACTCCCATTCAGCTCATAGCGTTAAAATTCAAGGCAGCCAACAAGACATGTAAGTTTACCATGACACTATACACAAAGTGGCGGATGTTGTGCACGGAGCCATAATAAACATGCCTTGATTAACGTATTTGAGAAACAAATATTGTTATTGTTTCATCCTTTCCTCAGGCATCAAGCACATTTTTTAACCCGGCTGATAGAAACACATGCGGCGCTAATGATAGAGGCCCGTGACAGGAGTAACAAACATAGTACACCCACCACACAGCAGTGAGAGCCTGAGCGCCAGCGATTCTCTGCAGTACGTGGGTGTTTGTATGTCAGTGTATCAGACAGCTTGACTCTAGTCGAGTCGCTTTGAGAGTGTGTTTGTGCGTCATAATGTTTCAGTGCGTTCCTCTAAGAGGCCGACTGAGTACGTGGGAAGGAAGTAGATTCTCCCAGCCACAGAGAGCAGCCATAGTAATTATCTCAGGGAGTGAGTTGATCTCCATCCACTCGCTGCTGCCTATGTGTGTTCATCCTTTTTCTCCTGCCCTCCTCCAGAGCCGTCTTTAAAGGCTCGGCCGTGTGTGTTTACTCCATGGCTGACATCCGTATGGTCTTCAATGGACCTTTTGCCCACAAGGAAGGACCCAATTACCAGTGGGTGGCATATACTGGGAAGATCCCCTACCCACGACCTGGCACTGTAAGTTAAAAACAAAAAGATAAATTCACCCCAATCATCTGGTTTGAAATTTATTTAATTTTTTTTTGGTCATTAGTGTCCTGGAGGTACTTTCACCCCCAAAATTAAAAAATTTAATTTTTTTTTGGTCATTAGTGTCCTGGAGGTACTTTCACCCCCAACATGAAATCCACAAAGGATTATCCAGATGAGGTTATCAACTTCATGAGAAACCACCCCACCATGTACAATCCTGTATACCCAGTGCACAAGCGCCCCCTGGTGGTCAGAACTAATGTGGACTATGAGTTCACCACAATTGCAGTGGACCAAGTGGCAGCTGCTGACGGGAGCTACGAGGTTCTCTTCCTGGGAACAGGTAAGTGGACATTATGGGATGACTGTTCAGTTACATAAGAGTCATAAGTCCATAAGCCTTGGCTCTATCTGGGAGACGGAAGGCAGTATTCATACCTTCTATAAATGCAGTTCACTAATGGGTTACTCTGGAAACAAAAATGCAAATAATCTTAAAATTAACATTTTCCTTAACTTTGCATAGATTTTTACAAGATTACATTTACTTTACAGTTTATCACACCTTTGTACCAACTGTTTCATATGGTTGTATTTGTATTGTCCATTTTCACAAAAGTAAATAAATTAGATTTGATTTGATGGTGTGCCTGTCTGTCATAAAATTGTTTGATCGGAAGGCTGAAGAAGGTTCTTGTTTTTAAATATTACTTCAATTCAATTATTAATATGTTGAGACTGAAGATAAATGGAGTTAACAGGTTTGGATTAAACCTTACTTTAACTTGTAGATCGGGGGACGGTTCAGAAAGTGATTGTCCTGCCTAGAGATGACTTACAGACGGAGGAGCTGGTCTTAGAGGAAGTGGAGGTCTTTAAGGTAAGTCACAGTCCACCCTCTCTATTATATAATATAATACAATAATATTCATTATCTGTGTGTTTTAAAACCATTTGTAACTGTATAACTGCAGGTTCCTACACCAATTACCACAATGAAGATTTCATCCAAACGGGTAAGTTTCATAGAAAGTGCTTACAATATAATCAACTGCTAGTGAATAAATTTCTACTTAAAAGAAAAATGTGACTCAGTTTTCTGTGAGTTCAGACCGAATGTGTAGACAGTATCTATTTTGAGATTCTGACTTCTCCTTGTGTTTTATTATAGCAACAACTGTATGTAGGATCAGTCTTGGGCGTGACCCACTTAGCTCTGCATCGCTGTGATGTGTATGGGGAAGCCTGCGCTGACTGCTGTCTGGCCAGAGACCCATACTGTGCCTGGGACGGCAAATCCTGCTCACGGTACTCGGCCTCGCAGAAGAGGTGAGGATCAAGATGGTGTAGACTGACACGTCTGGTTACAGTGCTTGTTTGTCTCGTTCATGTGCTAAACACATGCATGTTTTTTATTTGAGAATAAAAAGATACAGCATATAAAAGAGGATGTGTCGAAATCATATGAGTGTAACTTCCCTCCTTGTTCCACACTTGGCTGGACTGGAAAATTTGGTGGTACAAGGACTTTTGCACCACCTACTGCTTATCTCAGTGAACTACCTCCTAATATTCAGTTTACAGTAGTGGATGGAAACGTACATAAATGTGCATTTTCTTTTATTAAATATTTGAAAATTCAGGAAAAACTTGTGATAAATGTCACTAATAAAATATGCTGTGGTTAATATGTTGAAGTTTAGCTTTTTATTTTTACCTGTTGATCTGACCCCTTTAGACGGAGCCGTCGACAGGATGTAAAGTATGGCAACCCAATCCGCCAGTGCAGAGGTTACAACTCCAATGGTGAGTGTTCGAAATGTACGCGCACAGTTTAGGAACTGAAGTTTCTTTAGGTGAAATGGGAACACCTCTTGTGATCTATATTTACCTGTCTATACCAATTTTTATAAATAAAACCCAGAAATATATTCACCTATTGTTATAAAGCAAACAAGAACACAGTGGAGGCAGTTCAGTATGGTGTGGAGGGCAGCACTACATTTTTGGAATGCCAGGCCCGGTCTCCTTATATGTCTCTGAAGTGGCACCTGCAGAAGGAAAACAGTGACAGGAGGAAAGAGGTGAGTAAAGCACTGACCTCAGCTCTCCTCTACCAGTGAAATCAGTCTGTGTGAACACATTTATTGAACAGCTCAGGTGTTAATTTGTCACTGCCCCCCCTCCCCCGCTTCCTCCAGATTCGCTCAGAAGGCCGCATCCTGAAATCAGAACAAGGTCTTCTGATTCGCTCACTGCAGTCCGCTGACAGTGGCATTTACCACTGCACTTCTACAGAGAAAAACTTCAAACACATGCTTGTCAAACTGCAGCTCGTGGTTCTTTCCAGCCGCACAGTCAACAATGTGTTGGTGGAGACGGGCATTCCGGCCCTGCCTCCGCTACAGTCCAGTGCCTGGACTCCAAGCGCCGGCCAATATAAAGACCTGCTGACGATTCTGAGCCAGCCGGAGATGGGCCTGATCAACCAGTACTGTCAGGACTACTGGCAGCTTGGGGATGGCACCCTTGGGGACAACAAGGCCAAAAGCCTGAAGGAGCTGAAAGAGCAGAAGAAGCCCCGCAACCGTCGGCATCATGATGAGCCAACAACTCCAGCAGAGACATGAGAAACTGGACAAACCCACACAGTCATCCTCAATCATCCACTGTCTACCTGTTCACACAGCCTCCTAAACATGGCAACCATCTGTTTAGTGAAATGACTTCACTCAAATAATAAAAACATCAAATTTTCTTTATGGAAAAGAAAGACACTGAAACCCAAAGTAACAGCATCACAACAGTTTCTATGTAACTGTTAAAAAAATACACAATATTTATTGTAAGTTGTAAAAAGTAATTCTTTGTATGTATCTAGAAAACATGTTTTTGTGTATAGGTAAATCTGTGCAAATATTGTTGTTATTATAATATTATTGTGAGTGATATTTCTTTATAATAATGTGTTATTATGTTGAATACCTTTTTATGTTTGGTGTTTTTGAGAAGTGGCAACAATAGCCCGCGACATTGGCAGTATCCACACGTGGATGAGGACCCTGTTCCGAAACTGTAATAGGCAACCATGTTGGATCACGTGACTGCAGACAGTATTTAGTGTCTAAGCTGGGAGTCTAGTCCAGACGTAGCTGACCCTCTCAGCTTCCCAGATCTTTTTCACCAGAACTCTCTTCTGTATGTCAGACATAGTTTTGACTGCAAGATGCACGCTGTTGACAGAAAGTTGATGATGGCATTTCATGGGACATGTAGGGATAAAAGAAATGCGCACAGACTTCAGCTGTGACGGTGTGTCACAGTCCTACATCCCCAATGTAAATGAAAAGACACATCTTTGATCGTGTGGTCCAGTGTGGCCGCATGTAAGGATGTTATATCACTTTCCCAAATTCTTCCTAAACCAGTTCTTGCCAAGCGTCTGTTTTGTTTATATGTGAATATCACATTTCAATGTTGTAACCTTAAGAAATCCTAATCTTTGTGATAAGCTGTTTTTTGGGGGAAAGGGTCTTTTAACAACACAAAAGCTAAAAACATAATGTTGCCTTCTCTTTTATCTCTGAAGAGATTAAAAATTCCAGCAGGCAGCTACATGTGAGTTTGTGCCAGTTTGTGATTAAGAACTATTAGAGACAAAGCACCTTCTGTTGCCAAATTGGTGATCACAATGCACAGTCAACACTTCACATGTATCTGTGGCATATTATACGGTGTGTTCACATGAGATGGGAAAAAGAAATTTTATTTTTTAGCTCTAAATGAATCCAAAGTTTGCATTCCTGCCAGTTTTCTGCTAAATATAGGTTTCCACAAAGAGAATATTGTGTCTGGCCACCAATCGACACTTTGGTTTGATTACAGTGACAAAATGTCTTGCTGTTTTTTTTCATTGCTTGAGGATCGGCCATTTAATTGTGTTAACTACATGCTGGTTCACCACAGAGCTTTCACAGCTACTTTTTGTCTGTCTTGTGCAGTGCCATCCCGCTCTCAGCCAACACCAGAGACTTTGAAATGTACAACCACTAACAAGCTGATCACTGCTAAACCTGAAGAGAAACCATGTACCAAAATCTTCAGAAGGTGGCTTGTCTTTGTGCATGGCATGTACAATATATGTACTGTATATGGTATTTGTCTGAAAGACTGCGTGGCAGTGGACGTGAGTAAATGTCATATGAAAATGCGACCAGTACAAGAAAGATGTGCTCACACATTTAGGTTGTGTGATATTTGGAAGGTGCAAAAAGGTTTATGGTGATTTTTAAAATGTCTTTTACTCTCCCTCTCTCTCCCACTCGCGCATCTTTCTCTCTTATAAATTTGCTGAACAAATGTGCATATATTTCAAATGTATGGTTATCCATATTTGTTTTCTCTGTTGGACAGACTTTGCTCAGCGGCATTGAGGTAAAGTGATGTATGATATAATGCACAGTCGATGTTATTGTAATGACTTGTAAAATATTACTTTTATCTTTTCTTCCTCATCAATGTTGCAGGCTAATAAATTAAAGCTCTATATTTTATAATAACACATCTTCTCTTCTGTTTGACAGTGATGGACACAATTTGGATTATTGTTGTATCTCTTTGTATCAAATTCTCAAGGCTTTACAGTAATACCAAGTAATACCTTTGACTTGACAAACAGAGCCAGTCACACACATTAACAAGGGCACACAGGTGTAGTTTAAGCCAACTGTTGAAAATTGGTAACAGGTTTAGATTTGCCACAAACTCACAAATGCTATATTGCCTTTTTTTGCACAGAGGTGCTCTCCTCAAATGTAGGTTTGCATTTCCAGAACATTTTTAAATTGGTTTGTCTTTTTTTTTGTCCTGTCATGGTGTGAAAATTAAATTGAAATAACTGCAGGGATTGTTTTTGATTGTTTGGTTGTTTTTTGCCATGATCTGCTTTTTGTTCATTTCACATCTGGACTTGAAATTTAATTTTAATCTTGCATCACGTGCCGAGTTGTTTTACTTCCTGTCTTTTAGTGTCTCTCACTTGTTAAATGGTGTGAGAAAATGTGGGTGCTCCATTAAATTGAACTCATCAGAGCATCAGTTAAAATAATAAATAACGACATATTACATCCAGATGAGGACAGAAACAAGCTATAGTATACAGGAAAATGCAGCAAACACACAGATCTGCTGTGTGTATATGTGTATGTGTGTGCATACTTAATTGAGAGTGAGTAGATTAGGATCCCTAACCAGCTTCAGATTGAGGTCAATAAGATCTGCCAGGTGAAACTGTAAAGCCTGTTAATTACTTCAGAGCTCACCTTTCAAAATGCTGTAGAATCTTTCAGGAAATAATTGTGTGTTGTTCTTTATGTTTAGACCGGGATGTGAGGGTGTGACCAAATTTTGTGCTGCTGATGTTCCTCTAATCCGACCCCTTTACAAACCCCAAAAATGTATAGACTGTGTTTATTCCTTCACTTGTTTTTTTTTTTGTTTTTCCGATGCTGATGTAAAAAAGGGTATACTTGTGTAACCAGATTTGTGACAAATACCAAATTATTGAATTTTGTATGTTTCTCTTTTTAGATGGACCAAGAACAACACAGAGAGATAAGCACTTGAGCCGACGTTTATCTTCCGCTGAGCACAGCAAAGTCCCCTGAAAGGTTAAATCAATCTTACACTGATGTATGTCTGCTTCTCCTCACACCTTTCACTCTGCCCTAAATGCCCTGTCCTTGTCCTCCATTGGTCATCCCCAGTCAGGTGGACATGGGACGCCCAAAATCCTTTCCTAAGACAAGAAAATACTCCCAACATGCTCCACTGTTTGTTGCAGGCAGTTGATGCATCAGCTGCACAGTTAAAGGCACCGGTCGGGCAGTCGGTGATCAGCTAGGACCCGCTCCCATTTTTCCTGACACCTGGCTTTTGAGTAGAGGGGCCCAAGCCGGGAAAAGTAAGATGGGGGCTGGAGCAAGCGCTGAGGAGAAGCGCTCCAGAGAGCTGGAGAAGAAGCTTAAGGAGGATGCAGACAAGGATGCAAGAACTGTCAAGCTACTGCTGCTAGGTAAAGACAAGTTGGCTCATCGGGGGAGGAATGTGTTTGCAACAAACCTCAGTATGTGGTACTTATTACACTTATTTTATGGCCTGGAGAGGAAACCGAGGTACTTTGTATTTCAAGTATGTAGTAAGAGATCATTATCCTATCTGTCTGACTGTGAAGTAACTGACATACTTGTTTTGGGATAAGACTGTCATTACAATTCCTGTTCTAATTCAATCCTAATTTCTAATTATTTTTTTACATTAACTTAACCCTACTCATTACAAACAAATATCACTTCTTAATATGAATAGTTAATTTACTAAACTGCAGAACCAGCAAATTAAACAATCACTACATACTTGATTCAGTTGGTATCTTATCAATCTGTGCATTTCATTGCTAAGACACTTCATTAATCACATAACCCTGATCCCTTGTTAATCCTTAAACAACAGATCCTTCTACACAGAGGGCTTAACCATGAAGGACAAGGACACTCTACTGAATAACCCAGAATTACTGAAGGGCCCATGTCTACAGTATTCAAATCACAATCTGTGTGATTTTATTAGTGCTAATAAAAACTAAATAGATTTGAATTTGAATTTTCTTATTATTCATTATGATTGACCTATTTATTCCTTAAGTAAACTGTGTTTGCCAATGTCTAGACAGCAGGCTATACAGTATGTTAGTGTTGCAATATAAAAGCAAACTGCTACGTACGACTTTACAATACGTTATTAGTTTGATAGACTCTTAAGAAAAGTCATTAGGTTGTTACTGGTATTGTATCCACTCATCATAATGTAGGTCAGGGACTAAATAAGTTCCCCCTGACATCACCTATAAGAAGCAGTGTTTTCAGCTGTTGGGATCTTTCGTCTCTTATTAACTGCAATAGACAGATCCTCACTCACTCCCATTCAGTAAAAAAATATGTGTGATATTTTATATGTGTTATATTATATTGGAATAAAAGCATAGATCGATTTATTAATCCATATTTTCTTCTTTTGAATGCAGGTGCTGGAGAATCAGGCAAAAGTACAATTGTCAAACAAATGAAGTAAGAGCTAACCCTTTGCTTAGAAATGTATTTTTTCCTGTATGGAAAAAATACAATAGTTAATACTGTTCTTTTTTTTTTCTCAACAGAATTATCCACAAAGATGGTTACTCACTTGAAGAGTGCTTGGAGTTCATTACCATCATCTACAGCAACACCCTGCAGTCGATCATGGCCATTGTGAAGGCCATGAACACCCTCAATATTAACTATGGCCACTCTGACCAGCAGGTAATGATAGCTGCAATACACATCTGTGTATTTGGTGTAAATCCATTCAACGTTTCTTCCAAACTCCTGCATTGTGACTTGTAAGTGAAGCTCGTTTCCTGCATTCCCATTACAGGATGATGCCAGGAAACTCATGCACCTTGCAGACACAATTGAGGAAGGCACCATGCCCAAAGAGCTGTCGGATATCATTTTGCGTCTTTGGAAGGACTCGGGCATTCAGGCCTGCTTTGACAGGGCCTCAGAATATCAGCTCAATGACTCTGCTGGATAGTAAGAAATCACCCAGGTTCAATTTTAGATAGAACGTCTCATACCAGTGTTTTCTTAATGAATGCATTTATTTCTCCTTCAGTTACCTGAATGACTTGGAGCGACTCATCCAACCAGGCTACGTCCCAACTGAGCAGGACGTGCTGCGATCAAGAGTGAAGACTACTGGTATCATCGAGACCCAGTTTGGCTTCAAAGATCTGAATTTCAGGTGAATCTGTGCTGCAGTTGTTCAGAGAACGGCAACAGTAAAGCATTATCAGGGCAGTCATAACAAAGACGTGCGTCTGCTTCCACACAGAATGTTTGATGTGGGTGGCCAAAGGTCAGAGAGGAAGAAGTGGATTCACTGTTTCGAAGGTGTAACCTGTATCATCTTCATTGCTGCTTTGAGTGCCTATGACATGGTGCTGGTGGAAGATGATGAAGTGGTATGAAATGAGTTGTTATACATGCGAGATATTACAAATAATTTGAGCCTTAGGCCATCTTTTTTCATGGCGCTACTCATTTCTTTCAGAATCGAATGCACGAGAGTCTGCACTTGTTCAACAGTATCTGCAACCACCGCTACTTCGCCACCACTTCTATTGTACTTTTTCTCAACAAGAAAGATGTGTTCCTTGAGAAGATCAAGAAAGCTCATCTCAGCATGTGTTTCCCTGATTACGATGGTGAGGTCCACATGTAAATAACTGTCAGCAAAAGTTTAGAAACTGAAAACCAATTAAATGTGTCTTTTTTTTTAAAAAAAAAAAACAAAACATATTTTCATTAAGGACCCAATACCTATGAGGATGCTGGTAACTACATCAAAGTGCAGTTTCTGGACCTGAATATGCGGCGCGATGTGAAAGAAATCTACTCTCACATGACCTGTGCCACAGACACAGAGAACGTCAAGTTTGTGTTTGATGCTGTAACCGACATCATCATCAAGGAAAACCTGAAAGATTGTGGTCTCTTCTAAGAAACCATGCTGAGGAACCCTATGAAGGTGGGTGAAATTTAAACTGATTACTAATTTGAACAAAAACAGTTGGACTGGCTGACCAGTGTGAACTTCCTTCTGTTCACAGGGAAGCTGTAGCCCTTTCACATTCCACAAGTCCCTTCCTCAATTGAAACCAAGGGCCCAAGATGAGAAACTGTCCCCTAAAATCCAACTTTTCACAAATTGACAGATTAAAAAAAAAAAACTGAATTTGTGTTTGATGCAAAACAAACCAGTAGCTCTGACAAAAGACTTGAGGTCAGCTGACACCAGAAGACTCTTCCTGTGCAGGCTTCAGATGAGTAGAATTTTTAGTCAAGCTAACTTTGCTCTCGAGTTTCATGAACTTGTCTTCCACGGGGTTTGCAATCCGTAGTTATAACGTCAAAAGCTTCTGTCAGCATAGGAATGATTTCCATTCCTCTAACATGTAGGATTGTGAATAGATGCCAGGTTAGTGCATCGTCTCTTTGCTCCACTTACTGGTCAGTAAACCGCCAAAGAAGGAAACAAGATGCAAGAAACCTGCACCACCTGCAGACGCACTTCACCCCCACATTAGAGATTTTAAATTAACTTGTCACTAGAAGTTTTTCAGAGCAGTTTAAGACAATTCAGGCAGGAAATGAATAATTTGTGAGGGAAGAAGTAGAAGATGTAACATTGTGAAATAGTTGAAAGGGCTATTGTAAATAATTGAACTGATTTCCAAGCTCATGAAGTGCAGTGATACCATGTCGATCTGCAACACTGTTGAGTGGTAGACGTAATATATTTAAACCCACATCATGTCTAGAAGTTAAATGAGGAAAGAAGCCATTGAGCTACTGTATATCCTGAACAGAAACCACACACCTGTAAACCTTGGATAAATCCATTAAAGCTTCTTTAGACAACAGAGTATTTTCCATTTTTTCACAAATAAAAGGCAACACAGCAATAACTTGTTCATAAGCTCTCATTTATTATTTTCTTTATTTTATAAAGATTAAAGGAATTTAAACTTTTTTAAACTTTCAGACTTTTTCTGAAATACACTTTTTTTTGCATTCTGGTCGATAGTTAGATTCGAAGATGAATATTACATTCACATCGGTAAAGTCAATAGCTTGGTGTAGCACAAATGCTGAAACAAGGGTTTAACAGCATACCCAACACTGTCCAAATTAGGGCAAAAAAAAAACATTAGATTAACTGATTCCTAAATTAATCGTCAACTATTTTGATAATTTTTTAGTTTTCAGAATTTTCTGCTTCTTAAATATGAATATGTTCTGGTTCCTTTGCTCCATATAACAAAGAAATTATTAAAACTGAATAATTTTGGTTTTTTTTTTTAGATCATTTCCAGGTTTGCATCTTCTTACATTTTATGGACCAAACTATTACTCCATTAACTGAGAAAATAATATTCAGATAAATTGAATATGGAAATAATTAATTCCATCTGAAGTTTACAAATGACATGTATTTGGCTCAATAAATGCCCACAAAGAAAAATGTTTTGCGCGTATTGCACCAAAGCTGTTGCTTTTGTGAATTTGGAGTTACTAATGAATGCTAATGGCAAACCAACACCGTACTTCTGACCCATGTAGGAGGCTCTTGTCTGAAATTTCTGAGCAACAAACATTTGTGAAACATAGCATTTGCAATATGCATGCAGTGGCCAAAAGGCCCAAACTAGGGTCATAGACCTTCTTATGCAATCCCCAAAAGAAATAAAAAAAAAACATACTTCCCAAAATGTTAAATATGAGGAAAAAGTGGGTGGTATTATATTGACCGATTTGGAAAATTTGAATGCAACCATCTGACGTTTCAGCAGCACTTAAAAAAAATTAGATGCTCGTGAAGTGTCCCAGTAATCGAGCCGTGCAGCCAGATGCTCCCGAGCTTTACACACACTCAGAATGTTAAGGAATTTGGTTAAAACAAAGAACCAGTCAGACAGCATGACAGAGTCAAGGAGACATTAACTTTTCAACATGAGTCTGGGACAAAAATGAATATCCACAGTACAACTGTACTTCATTTCAGTGCAATTATTCCACTACCATTCGATTCTGTAAGCTGTAACATTTGCAAAAGAAATACCTAATGCTGTCTTAAGACATATAGGTGACATTTTTTGATGAAAGCTTTCATTGCTTTCTATTTTTCCTTAAAACCCTGAGTTCTCACCACATGACAATTAATAAATTCGCTGTGCAATTGTGTGAAAAAAAAACAAAATACAAAACTAGACTACACGGAAGAAATTATGTACTAAATATGACAAGAAAATAACAGAAGACTTGTGTTTTCACTTATGAATTAAAAAAGTGTTTCATGGCTTGTTTCATCATGTCTTTAAAAAAAGTGTCATATATATGGATTGAACCTATTGTGCATTATTGTCATTGGCCTTAAAAAAAACTACAAAAAAAAACTAAATACACAAAGTTAACCACAACTAATTTGCACTGTACAGCATTGAGAAAGACCATCATTTGAAGGCACTTTAATACAGTACAGTACACACAAACAGGTTTGCACAGCTGTTGTTCTTAGGAGACTGCATTGACTTCCACTCATTTGGACAGCCTTAAAGTGTTATCCCTTACCCTAACCTTTAACCACAATTCAAATCTTAACCATAAACCAAACCAGTTGCGCAGAAATGAGGTTCTGCCTCATCAAGACCAGATTTTGGTCTCCATGAGATTACTGGTCCTGACAAGGTTGGTGTTAATGCTAGAAAAAGTCATAAAAAATAACAAATACCACTACACACACAGACACTGATGGCACATGTGTTTGCCCTTTATAAAGACATTGTGAAACCAATGGCCTGAGGGACGAAGACAGTTTGAATATTCTTCATTTGTTCTAAGTGTGAGAGACAAAGTAGGTGTTTAAACATTTTGGACAAACTAGCCTCAGGTCTACAAAAGAAAGTTCCTACAGGCACAATCTAAAAGAAAATACATTGCAACCTCACAGGATGCATTGTTTTACAGTGTGTGTATGAGGCGTCACCTGTTATTGTCTTCTGATATGTAGCCCTTGTATTAAAGCAATGCTCTAGTCAAGATTCCTCTGTAAAGAGGCACTGATCATGATGTTCAGAAAATGAGTAAGAGGTGGGTTTTCATAGGCAATACAATTTACATTTGTGTGGCTACTAGATGGCACTGTTCCCTTAAACACAATTGGATTATTCACAGCTTAGCTGTAGTATCAACACATTCACACAACTCACAATGCACACTCGTGCCTGAGCACGCACGCACGCACAGGTTATTCTAAAAACCACCATCTCAATTTGTCACCAACCAAAAATTGGTGACACATAACTCCTTATCTTCAAGCAGAACTGTTGTTTGCCTTTGTTGGCTACATGCTCACACACCCAGAATTTTTTAATTTATACAGCAAGGA
Source organism: Brachirus orientalis (assembly GCA_016785285.1). NCBI lineage: Eukaryota > Metazoa > Chordata > Actinopteri > Pleuronectiformes > Soleidae > Brachirus > Brachirus orientalis. The sequence goes on from JAFBJR010000316.1 coordinate 1,097,892, forward strand.
AACAAACACCTTTTTCAGATTTCCTTTAGTGTCAGTTTCCTGTCTGGATTCTAAGCAGCTGAACAGACAACACAAGGATTTCAACCAGCAGTTGGTCTTTTGTAACCTTGATGCATTTGCACCTCAGGAGGTGAACTAAAGGCTGCTTCACAGCTTCATTCTCTCTTAAAATAGTCCCACCATGTGATCAATCTGCTTCATGTAGACACTTTTCAATGGCAGAGTGTACCGTCGCTCCTCTGGGATCCTGTTACACTGCAGAATGACAGAAGGAAGAAAAGTGTGAGAGATTTTTTTTTCTTTTGTCAATACTGAAACCCTTGTACAGTGAGGATGGCAGCCTTACATTGCTGATGTTGCTGAGAGGCGGTTGTGTGTTTGGCTCTCTTTCTGCCAACGCCCCCTCCTCACATGGAAACATCCCACTGTCATCCCACTGTTTCTCCCTGAAGCGTTGGTCTATAGGCACAACATGACCCTCTGTGGTGAAGATGTACTTGTTATCAGATTTGTGAAGTGGGTTGTCCTCATCAAATAGCTGAATTTTTTTTAAAAAAGCAAACAAAAAAAAATAGGTTATTGTATGACAGCATATAAAACATTGGGCCAAAAGTGGACATGACCATTGTTTTTTGGTGCTTTGTGAAAAGTTGAAGAGGGTAAATGACATTTAAAATGAGCTTTTAATTAAGCAATTATGTTGGCCATACAGTTGGTGTAGTGCAGCACTAACAAGGGACTTTCTGCATGAAGTTTGAATGGGTTTTCTCCAAGAGTCCAAAAACATGCACACTAGGCAAATTGGACACTTTAAATTGACCACAGGTGTCAGAGTGGACAGTTGTTTGTCTCTCTGTGGTGGACTGGGGACCTGTCCAGGGTGTACCCCTCCTTTCACTCTCATGTGGAGGATGAAGTGGTATAAATGAGTGAGTATGCAATTAGGTAAAAATATAAACTACTTGTTGTTCCCAGCATCTCAAATGTTAGAATTTGCTGCTTTGCTCTTTTTTAACTACATTCGATAATTAAATTTCTAGGTTTGCAGCAGTATACATGGAAATACATGCTGCAGTGAATAAGCTTTGTAATGTAACATTGTTTGTATACTGCAACCTCTATGTCTAACAAGCCCTACTATCAGACCTGACTAAGGGAGCATCTGTGTGAATACAGTGGCAGCGCAGGGGCAGGCTTACGAAAGAGGCAATTATATCATCAAACTACGTGTTCTTTTTTTAGCAGCAGAATTCACTTCTGTTCACTTTTGTGTTTTCAGTCATACTCCAACCCGTTACTTACTAGTATAATGTTGCTGTTACCTCCATCTGTCTTGCCATAAAATTAAATCATTTCCTGTGTGCAGTGCAGGAATATTGCCAAGTGACATGAGATGTAAACACTGTTATACTGAGAAACAGAGATACTGTACATGTGGAGATGATGGACTTAATCACCATTGTGTGAATGCATTCAAAATGCTTTGAATGTCACTGACATTTGTTTTTATTTAAAAGTTAAAGAATTATTACTTTCCTCACTCATTCCTCATGGGGCTTTTGCCCACGAATTATATCAGAAATGGTAAAGCACTTGACGGTATTTAAAGGCAACCAAAATAAAAATGTCCATTACTGAGTGAACTAAGAGTGTTGGAAACATTTTGGCTAATTTTAGCACAGTTCTAAAATAAACATTATCACATTAGTCTCATTGTTTTTTGAAAATTTGATGCATAAAAAGTTACATATTATATCTTTATTTCTTTCAGCCAAATTGAGTTGTGATAGTCTTTGCAATTTGAAGACATTTTGACAGTGAAATTTAATTTTGCTTCAAATAATCATCAGTAATCACAGTTTAAAGATCTCTGTATTATATATTTAGTCTTATATCCAATAAAAGATTATCTCCTGCAATATCCTGTACTGCAATTATCACAATGTAACAACTTATTTACTGGAATATTACGGTCTGATATCATGCCTTCTTACTAGCAGTAAGAACAGTAGTACAGCTTAGATCTATCTTTGACATGCTATAGTTGTAACTTACAAGGTAAAGGTATTTGCAGGTCTCGCTGAGGAAGAAGCTCTCCATGCGATCCTCTTTGGATTTGTCAACAACATGGTGAAGAGTGGCATAACCACACCTGTGCAAATAATACACCTCAGGTCAAAATAGAAACACATCATTGCACTGAAGTGGTATGTCATATGAATAATACCTGACTTTGGCATTTTTCTCAAGGCTCTGCAGAATATCCATTCCAACATGCAAATAGAAAGGATTTTTGGTCGCCTGTAGAGTGTAAAGTGAAATTTGTGAGTAAAAGGTGACAGCGATTAACAACCATCACCATCATTTCTGTGTCTCAGCAGCATGTAGGTGTTGTTACCTGGTACAGCAGATAAGTTGATTCCACCAGCTCTGGTCTTAAGGGATAAAAAAGCACATCAGGAGCCTGCAGCTGCCAGTTGTATCTCTCTGGCAAAGCCCCAAAGCGTTTCCAGATGGCATAGTAGAAGGCATGCAGGCAGATGGCATTATCTACATCACCATTCAGCACCTAGGACACAGGGCATGTCTTCCTTTAGGTGAACAAAGGAATCTCCTACAATTAAGGGTGTATAATCTAACCTGCAGCCCAGGAAAGAAGGCCTGTAGGGAGTCGATCCATGTGTTCATGATTTCACCACTGAACATGTTCACATTAACATAGAGAGGAGGGTCACCATCTCCTTCATTACAGGACTCTCTCCTGAAAAAGAAACAGGAGCAAACACGGTTTATTTTATGTCATACGACACCATGTGTCTACAAACAACACAATCAGCTGACCACTCCAGCATCTCTCTCTCTCTCTCTCTCTCTGTTTCTTTTCTCTTTAGGCCAGCAGCTGTATCATCACAGGTAAGCCCCGCTCAGCCAACAATTTTGTTGTTTCAATAACCGCAGGGCTTTATACAGTATATTGTTCTCATCCAAACCCCCCCACCCCTTTCCACCTGCTCAGCCCCATGGTCAAATGTACTGTGTCTCAACAAATACACATACTAAGGCATATACATACACATGCACCTCACTACCATTAGGCCGTTATTGTGTAATTTTGTATTAAATGCTATTGTTAAAGACTCACCATTGTTTCCTTTCCTGTTTTTCTCAGAAATAGGTTGTATTAATGACAATAGAAGTAAACACATCTAATTATCTAACTATTGTTTAAAGCATCATCATGACTACATGTATAGCGTACAGATTACCGCAGTGCAATTGTGTCTATGCTGTTGACCACCTCACTGCTCAATGCAAAGTGTGCTTTACTTTAGGGATGGATGCTTTTATACAGTGGATGCTGAAAATGAAAAGTGCATTTCCCTCTGAAGACAAACACAAGCCTTAAACTACCACATACTTTAGAGACAAAAATAATACTGCAAACTGTCAGCCATTGTAACACCTCTTTGTCAGGCAAATAATTTATATAGCTGTTAAAGGTTTACACTGGGCACTGACTGTCACTGACTGACTGTCCACACATCTACTGTTTCACTTGTTCTTCAGTGTGGGACTCACCCTCTCCGCATGTGGTTGTGGATGCTCTCATAAGCTGCCTGAAACATCCCGTAGTCCTCTTTTTCACCAAAAAGGATGTATGACTTGAGCAAATATTCATAGAACGAGTCCATACCAGCTCCGAGACCACTCTGCTTGCCAACCCACTGGCCTGTTTGGATATTAACAACGTTCCCTAGGGACAGAAATCAGTATAACTTGACTAGGCACCATATTTACCTGCCGTAAATAAAGAAGAACAAGGGCCCATGAAAAAAAAACAGGTAGAAACAGAAAGTCTTATCCACATAGCAAAAATTCTGTGGCCTAGATATGGACATAATCCTAAAATGGACTGGTGATCTGTCCAGTGTGTACCCTGCCTTTCACTCTATGTCAGCTGAGATTAGGCACCAGCGCCCCCTGCAGCCCTCATGTGGAGGATAAAAGTGATAAAAAATGAGAAGAAGTATATGGACATATACTGTACATGGGGAAGGATGGCATTTCCACTTTCCACAAAGGAGCTGTGAGGTCCTTTTTGCCTGATATGGGCTACAAGCTGGCCATTACGCCATCACATGGTAGAATTGTTATCAAAAGTGGTATTTATCTAAAGATATTCAGGTCACTATATTGTTTATGGCATGGCCCACTTTAGGGTAACATACAGATTACACATTGCCAATAGCACTGTATACTTGCCAAAAAATGCACCGATTTGTTTAAGGATATATGGGCCACATTTACTCTTTCACTTGTGGGCCAATAAAGGCTCACATTTTGTCCGGGCCACATTATTGCCAGAAGTGCCTCACATCCAGATGCTATTTGGGTTGACTGTTATACACACCTAACAAACCAGTTTTATTGCTCCTCAGGTTCCAAAGAGCTCTCACAGCTCGTCTGGCTACCCATTCAAATGTGGAATCCCCAATTAGGCGGCTTAGAATCCCAAACTCCACCAGCAGGGACCCAGCTCCTGCAGTACAAGTCTCATTCACGCTATCAGGAGGGACACCAGTCTTCAAGTTTACCTGCATTTGAAAAAAGACATGGTTTGTATGAAGTTGTATGGTTTAACTCACTTGACATTTATGAGTAGGTAATACTCAAACAATTTTGAACCAGCAGGTACCTTATGTAATACACCTGTAACTTGTGGCCACAGCAGGATCACTCACCCTGGGGAAAGGAATGCCTGTGCTGGTGTTCTCAAAGGCTGGCAGTAAGCGGACGGCCAAGTCATGGGCCAAGTGAAGCAGCTCATTGTCGTAGCCTTCAAAGCCCACCTTGCCAAATGGATGCTTTGGGTCAGTCAGCAGGATATGAGCTGAGATAAGGCTTCCCAAGATCCTTAAAAGAAATTTTTAAAAAAACAAAAACATTATATTTTGATGGCACACAGAATATAACATAATAACAAAATCATGATATCTGTGTACTGTAGAATGGTATATTAATTTATTCATGCATTCACAATTTAACTTGAGCAGGTAAAATGCATTGCTACTTTTCTTACTGTATTTTAAACTTTTGTGCATCTGAAACAGTTGTATTCATATTGAAATATGTGGATTGACAAAATAATAGCAATGTTTGTACCTGATGTTTGCCTCAAAGACCTGCACCGTTGAGTCCTTGTCAAAAGATACAGTATCTATAACCAGCTTGACGGCTCTCTGGAACTCTGTCACATTGCCGAGCACCTGGAGAGAAAAAGCACATTGTAACCAGTAGGTGTAAAGACTCACAGAAGGTGCACCGTCATGGTGTGTTGATGTTGACAAAGAATTAAGCAAAATTAAGTAAGTAATCTCAGCAAACTGTGAACGAGTATGCTCCACTTTAATCAATGTCAGAGGTTTTCAAAATGTCAGAAAACCCACAACTTACAGAGGAAGTGTTAACCACTGTTTCACTGAATGTAGTGCAAAATGCAAAATGTTTCTTCAGAGCAGGTGACATTACAGTAAAATCCTTCCATTTAAGCTCCTTATCACTCTGTTTGTAATGTTAATATGTTCCGGTATCAATCATCTGTAGTGAGGTAAAACAAATCAGATGGGCACAATATTTTAGTGCTTCCAATATGCAGTTTTCAACTTTGTTTTCCAACTTGTTCTTTTAAAGCCACAATTCAGGAAAAGTCAGACACAGAAGTGTTAAGTGGAACTTACCAACAGAGTGTCTAAGGTGTCAATCAGTGTAAGAGAGTAGTTCCCCAAGACATCGTTTATGTTGATGTTTGACCTGAAATGAAATCAGTTACACTAATGCAGTTGTGCCTTGAGAAATAATTTCGGAAACCACAACAAAATGCATATTTTATGACCAACATCAAAGTCAAGTGTTTGGATCAAGTGTTGCTGTGTCAGAAAAGTTTTTAATTTTATTTTACTTCCCTCTATCAAAACAGCTTGTTTCTGAATTACATTGTCTTTCGCAACAAATAGTTCAGGAGTTTTAAAACAATCACCAAAGCTGATCTGAAGACAAAGGTGATTGTTCATTTAACATGCTGTAATATCAGTACGGACAGGCCTAGAACTACATACATCTGAGTGACTGTAGGGCAGACAAAACTAGTTTTTGGAATATATTACCTATGTAAATATTTTCATTCTTTTCTATTACATTATTAAATGAGACAGAAATGCCAGGGACTTCATTTCATCTTCTCAAGCAGCCCATGATTCCAATTTTAAAAGACCTGTTCAATGTAAATGTAAACTAATTACCGTTATTTGTCAACACTGGGCAGCAGTGGGCAGCACTGAGAGAGCAGTACTGTTACACTGCTGGCTCATTTGATAGAAAAATAAATGCAAACAGTGGCACAGCGTGCCGAGGACAGTGATGATATGCGCACAGCAGCTCTGAATGACTTCGGTACAATTGGCAACCGGTCATGACATCCCCCATAAGAATCTGAACGCTGGTTTTGAAGCCATGAGATTGTGTTTGCAAACAGAAGTTCACAGATGTCACCTGGCGTTAACTAGGCACCTATTGGAAGATACCTGGTATCTACACACCTAAGTACCATGAGTTATCATCCATTTTCCTCTGAACAAGAACATAATTTACCAAAACTACATCTTATCCTACTGAAGGAGACCCAAAGTAGCAATTGGCCAACCAGGAAAATGTTACGAACATTATAAATCAAGTTGGACTTCCATTCAAACCAAGTCCCTTTTGCAAACAAGTCACCCCCAATGGCTGTTCAATATATGTTCTTACTCCCTGATCGACCGATTAACTGAGGAATCTGTCAGACTGAACGACTGTCCTTTTTTTTTGTACACGGTATATGCCTAAGCACAGTCATCCTTCCTTACATGGCTTTTTGAGGCCCAAAATGGAGGTAAAATAACCTGCTGGCTCCATTTTACTTGGAAAACTCCAGGGTTTCAGCAACTCCACTATCAGGGTTTCAGCAACTCCACTATCACTATGTTAATGAAAAGCTGCATTTAAAACACATATGTTAAGTTCCAGTTTCACATTGTTGTCAGTAAACTAAAAATAATTCTTGTTTTACTTTTCACAATAGTTTTTTTTTTTTTTTTTTTTTTCATGTTTTCTACTCTCTGAAACTAAGTAAACAACTGCAGTGGGAAAAAATTACACCGGCATGCACATACCCATTTTACCTGAATTGTCATGTGACATATGTTTGCGTGACAAACAGGTCGTATTGGTTTGAAAACACAGTTTTACAGTGACACTGTAGCACGGACGTAGCCTGTATTTGACAGATATTGGTATCTGTAGAAATTCAAGGTTGTGATATCGGTATGAGACACAGAAGGTAGTATCGGACCATGTCGTACACTGTCCCCTCCCTACTCACGGGTTGAGCACGTCTGGTCCTCTTCCCTCACAGTCAATGGGATTCAGCTCGTCCTCAGGAAAGGCGTATTTCATATAATTGTCGTATCCGAAATAGAACATTTCTTTGGCCATGGCTTTCATTTCCGCTTTCAGCGTGTCGGGAAAGGAGCTGTATCTCCGCACGTACTCGTCCTTGTTGCCGTCGAAGAAGCTCAGGTAGGATCTCTTAGGTGAGTCCTCTTCAATCTGTGCACATGTCCCCGCCGTCTCTTCATACCTGTGTCCGCGTATGCGTTGAGTCCACGAGTTGCTCCTCTGGTCGGTCTCTTTTCCCTCCCTGAATAACAAGTCCAGTTTGCCCAAATTGAATCCTAGAGGGAAGTTGAACCCCCAGCTGACGTTAGGTCCCAGTCCGAAAGCTAGCCACAGTACACAGCTGAGAGAGAGTCTCAGCACGACCAGACCAACTACTATTGACCTCCATTGCATCTTTGCCCTGGTTCGATCCTACACAGCATAGTTTAAGTCCGCACAGCTGCGAGGGCATGGGCGAATGACAAAGGCCTCTGTTTGACAAGATAAAGCACCACGCGCACGCACTGAGAGGTTTTAGCACTGGTGCCTACAGTGGCTTCACACTTTTCCTGTCAACAAACTAGCCTCGCCCACGTTCTGTGTCGTTATCAAAAGTGAAGCACCGTCGCCCGCTGATTGGCCCCACAGCTGTCCATCTCCGAGCTGCGTGTCGTGGCGTCCGTGACGTGTCTTCATTTAACTTCTGCGCCAATGGAAAACGGACACAACCACTTCCTCGAAAAAAGTACAGCGTATACGGGCGTTATCTTTGCGAGCCCCGTGTGTTCCGTGATACTGTAATACACAAACACCAATTTGCATTTATTCGGTGAATCACGTGTTCATGTTCAGTTCTTCTGGACTGATGTGCAATGTTGTAGTTTTGTGTGGAACTTTTAACTTGTTGAAAAGGGATTTGGCTATAAATCGTCTAATTTTATACGAACGTTTCGTGTCATGCCATGTAGTTTAGTGGTAAATTATGTCCACCAGTTCAAAAATGAAATGAGACTTTATTGTGAACCTGACAAACCCAAATGCCAGTTAGACTATGTCACCGATACACTCTGTCGGCATGTTTTTCCTCTTTGTTCGTTTGTTTATTCATCACCTGTTCTCTTAAAAAGAATTAATACAAGTACATCTTATAACAATCAGTCTTGAAAAACTAAAGTATTTTTGAGTGACTGGACTGTTCCATTTTGTGAAGGACTGCAAAGAATCTGGATTAAAATCCACTCATTTTACAAAGCTATGACTTAATACCTACAGAGTCATGCGTCAGTGTGCATAGTGAAACTAACGGCATTGTTTTTAAGTGCTTCCTGCACTTAGGGGTGGAGGGATGTTTGTCTTGCAATATACATACTGTATCTTAATTATAAAATATTACATATTTTATTAGCCACTGAGAAAGCATTGGACAAGTTACAATATTTAAATCTTTCTAAATGGCTGTATTACTTCAATGGTATTTATGTCATGCAAGACCGACTGCTCTGTAACAAGTTAGTATTCTTTGATTTAACGGGTTTTAACAGGATTCAGCTATAGCATCACAATAAATTAAACATATACATTTTGAAAGGGCCATATATATCACTTGTAGCAGATGAATGTTTTGGTGTACTTGCTTATGTAATCCCAAACAGGAGCAGAGGTGTAATCAGCCAGGTACTTGCAAACACCGGTGTGGGTGTGCAGGATCTACACACCAACTCTTGTTTTTGCTGTTTAGATTTTGTATGATATACAGAATTGTATTAAAAATGTGAATACCAAAAAAGGACAATGTATAAATTAAAAAGCATGCCTTTTTATTTCTTGACTGTATTGAAGTGGTGTATTTTCACTCTTTCCTGGTGGGCACACCTTGCATGCTGCTTTTGCTGCAGAGGTGAGAGACACTGCACAAGGCACTTTAAATTCTGCCACTCTGTCAGCATTGAGGCAGCACTAAGGACATAGTTGCACCGAGGCTACTTACAAACAGATACCAGCATGAACCACATAACTCCATACAGCTTTACTTTTAGTACATTCAGTCTTTAAATAGAATCATATATTCATACACGCATATCTCACATCAGTAAAAATCATATTAGCTTGGTATTTGTACAGACCTGCTCAAACTGACGTGCGTCAATGCACAGTTTTCTAAAATAACAGAGGTGACAGTGGAAGAGGAAAACGAGATCAAGCATAAAGTGACAACCGTGAGAGTAGAGCCAGACAGAAATGTGAAAAACCACACGTTTGCATCAGCCATCTCCTGGCATGATAATCACTCTCGGCTTGTGAGGACTGTTCAGTGTAATTAATCAGTCGAGAGAGTGTTGTTCTAAACCCAAGTTTAGTGTTATCAACCTCTGGGTATGATTAAGTGAGTAATGCCTGAGGAGTATAAGGTAGATCAGAAATTACAGGTTCACATTAAGTATGATGCCAATTATAATGCCTAAATTTGGTACAAGGTTTTCATTTAAGTAGTGCATTATCAGGGTTTGAGAGAAAAAAGAGCAATAAAAAAAAGAGAAAATGTATGACACAAGCAGAACAGTGCAGCATGTGACCTGTGACCTGAAGATACAACTGTACATCAGATTGACGAGAGTGTGGCATGACAGTAACATGGCAAATACAGCTGGCAAAAAAAATGGCATTTTCAGCTCCTCCGGGATTTAGAGTGCTGAATGAGCCACTGAAGCGTGATATCTGAAAATGAAATAAAACAGAACACATTGATTCAGTTTAAGCATCAATACAGGCATTTCTATTGTTGCTTACAAGAAATCGCTATACAGCAGAGTACTTGTAGATTAAAGCAAGTTCAACACTAATGGAGTCCAAATTGACCCCCTTTTCATCAACTTACCAATGTTGTCTTTCTCTTTGCAGGAAATGGAATAGCAGCATATCTCTCTGTCCTGAATTGCTGCCAGATTCCTATAAAGACAAAAAGATGTGCAAACAAATTAAAATGGTATGTATGCATTCAGTCCAATCATAACCATCTCTCATCTAAGGCTTCCTGGGCACAGTTTAATTCTCTGAACATATTTCTAACTAGACAGCAGAGGGAGCTAGATCCTCACAGTAATCTATAATGACAGGTTGTTTTTGCAGCAAACAAAATGAACAGGAAATGGGTCGAAATGGGTCAAAATGGGTTGAAATGTTCCAAGCAAGGAAAAATTAAGACTACTTCCATAAAAATAAGAATCTAGAGTAGATAAGAACTGAAAAATTTATATTCACTTGTATTAAATTTAAATAGATGAAGGATGTACTATTTTTTAAAACTTACATCTTCTCAATGAGCTGCTTCTCATCTAGAGCACTGGGAAGGTCCCTTTTGTTGCCGAGTACCAAGACCTGAGAATAGATTACAAGTGAAATCTGCAACTGCAGCTGGAAATTAGCAACAGAACCCACACATAGCTTTGCATAGCTGCAGCAGAAATTGTAGAAAAGTTTCAAGTAGTTTCAGGAAAGAAAGACAGACTTACAGGAATTCCTTGCAATTGAGGTTTGTCTAATAAATTATGAAGCTCATTTCTTGATGCCTCCACCTTTTCTTGATCTGCTGCATCAACCATGTACCTAAAAACAAAACAGAAAGGTTTGTATATAGTTACCGGTTGCACAGTGCAGCACTACTGTCATTTAAATTCTCTCTTATTTATCTTACGACAGACCACGTATACTCACACAATTGCATTAACTCCTCGACAGTATCGCTCCCACATGCTTCTGAACCTGGGCTGCCCTCCTATATCCCAAATCTGCACAATTAAAGGCACATCATGATGAAACTCTGGCTTCCAAGTGCCAAGAATAGTAGAATTACAACTACCTCCTTCTGGTCATATTATTAACATTAAGGTTTTGCCAACAGCATTAAAAATTAAAAACTAAACCTTTATGGTGACATTTCCTTTGGTGACCTTCCTCATGTTGAAGCCGACTGTTGGGATCATGTCTTCACTGAAATGCCCAGACTGGAAAGAAAGAGATGGTTATTACTTTACTGTGTGACTTTTAAAATATGCACGTGATCACAATAAATTAACAAAATGTATTAAATTGATTTAAAAAAAAAAATAATCAGTAAATAAAATTCAATTTCAGTCAATGAAACATGAAACAATGAAACAATGTTAATGACAAATGTTCTTTAAAAATATCAGTTTTTCTCTGCTTTGTTTTAAATCATGTGTTCGTGTTATTATAAAATACAACTATATATTGCTTGTCATATAGGAGTATGTCTAAACCCGTGGAGAGGCACACAATGGGATTTGTAAAAAAAAGCAAAAAGGTAAAAACTAGATAAAATAATATTCAGTGACACACAAGCCAATAGTAATATACTGTAACTTCACATGTTCTTACTTTTGTGACCATTCATTAACAAAAAAAGTACACTTCAGCATAGAATTCAGTCATATTTCCCTTATGCTTGCCCTACTTTGTAAAGGGAGAGAGTGGACAGTCTGTACACACATTTCACAGCACATGACTTGTAAGAGTCACCTGATGAGGCTAAGTGAAACAGTGCAGCAGTCTCATGACTAAGAAAGGAGGAAACACCCGCACTCTAACTGTGCAAAAAAATAAAATAAAAAAATCTGTGGAAGAAGCTGAAGAATGTTCCAACCACAAACTCCAGACACCCAACTTTTATCAGACACCAGGGATTCTTACATTCATCCTGTCTCTATTGTTTTCTCTTAAACTTTCAATAAATAAGCATAGAAACCAGTTGTTTAAATTACATACACGTTTAACAAAGTGAGTTTAACATGCCCATAAATTACTTTATGGTTATGCTAGAGAGTAAATTAACATTTCTATTTTCTGTTAATATGATGATTATTTTTAAGTATCTTAAGTGATTAAAAAAATGAAATTGTGTAACATTATTCGTAAGCCTACAAAAGACATCTATAAATAACAAACAGTCAAAACTATCAAGAAATTTTGTTTAGTGCATTATAAAACAGAGAGGCAGATCAACAAAAAAATTAAGCGGCAGTAAGTGTTTAGTTTTATATATGATTTATGGTTATTTTAAAATCCTACAACTCATTTTTTTTAAACTCCCAAACACAAACATAAAATGGAGGTGTATAAAGCAGTGATTAAATATGAGAAGAGACAGTTTGGCTAAGAAAAGGTCTGAAAATAATTGGGGTCTCCATCTTTAAAAATATTTCTTGACATTGACATTTCTTTTGAAAGATTTTCATTTATGGTGCCAACTCTAAAGGATGTGCAGTGAATAAAATGTCAAGTAATAGATTAGTGATTTACTTTTCATCTGAAACAAACCAAATACAGAGAAACTTTTTGCTCAGTGCTAAAAGTCTCTGCATCAGTGAAACAGTCACACTGAACCTACAACTAGTGAAGTTCAATTTGACTGGTCAAAGGTGGAGCTGATGTTGTCAAAATCCACAAACTGATAATGACCAAAGGAAGGCTTTAATTTCCCAACATGCTGCTTTAACCTCCAGTTGCTGCTGTGTGGTGGTTGACCAATGAAAATGACTCCATACCTGCAAAGTTACCCAAGAGAGAGAGAGAGAGAGCAAGAGATGCTCTTCACTTCCAGTCTCAGTCACAGTGAGTCTCAGAATACCAACCTTTGTGTGCTCCTTTATCACTATAAGCATCTTAATCAGCTACAATAATAAGTATGTGTTGTAAATAAGTGTTTGTGTTAGGATCCTGTTTGACTACACACCCATGCAAACGTTGATATGCTCAACGCACTATTAAGCGTGAACTCCCTGGTATCTGAGAGAAGAGAAAACAACAACTGACAATTTGAAGACTTGATGATGATGATGATAATCAAAGCCACAACAAAGCAAATGTACAGTTTACTGTTCACTTGAACGGGAAAGTCGTCTCCGCACGTTTAGATCATTGTGTTAATGTGTGTGTTGCTCATTTCTGTTCCGTTTTGTTGACCTTCTCTGATATAAATACTGACCTTTTCATGTCCAGCAGTCCTCATGTGGACGGTCAAGACACAGGACCTCATTTCTGAGGCTATTGGTAAAGTTAGGATTACAATGTTAATTTTGGTTAGGTAACGGTTAAGCATTAACTGGTTATAGTTAGGGCTTAACTGATTATGGTTGAGGTTTTGATTAGACTGTCGAAATCAATCGAACTCAGGGTAGTGTCCTCACAAAAACAGCTGGATATGAGGCTTTTGGGCTCCGCATGATGAACATTAATAACCCGGTCGCCAACTAGCCACGAACCACTTAGCCCAGGTGACTTGTTGACACGGACATAGTCTCAGGCGTGCTACTGTGGATGCTATGGTCACTACTGAGTGACGTTGCATTGTTTTTGGAGCTGACAACCGGGCGGTTTAAGTCAGCAAAGACCCGAATTGGTTGCTATCGTGCCTATTATTAGCGATAATGGCATTAGCACTACCCTAGCAAGGTGGCTAGCAGCGGCTTAAGACTTACAGCGATCACGTTTACAAATGTTGTTTTCCCCGAGTACTGGAGGCCGACCAGCGTCAGCTCCATCTCCTCCTTCCAAAACAGAGACTTGAACCAGTCCAGCAACCGGTTTATGAGAGCCAGCATCTCGACGTCGGTGTTCGCACTGCGCTACGGTTGTATCCGCGTCTCCCTCCCTGTCAGATGTGGCGTTTTCCAGCGAGGAAAGGAAGTGGGACGCAGCCAGGCAGCGGCTGTCATATGATCAGTCCGCCAATGTGTGCCCGACAGCGACCCCAACAGGCACAGCGAGGTACAGGTGCCACCTAAAGACTGGTCTTTACTCTGACTTCTATGTACAGCACTTTTACATGGACAGCAATATTAAACAGATTAAATGTCCACCGTGTAACATTTAGTAGGAAATTCCGCTGGAATTTGAAAATTTGAAGGTTTTGAATTTTAAAATGAATCGTAAATTACTAAGAGTGACCCGTGACATCAAATCAATATCCATGCTGGTAGTGACACATGGCTTCATGTAACCCCACTGTACAACCATTGTAGGAAAATACATTGTAAACTACTGACTCACTCACTCGCTCACTCATTTTCTACAGTTTTATCCTTCACTGAAGGATCCCTCATCATTGGGTTGCAAATATCAATGTACAATCTCTTCAAATCCTTTACAAGTAATTTCATTACAAGAATTTTCATTAATAAGAGGTTTTTGACAGGTTTTGTTTTTTTTATTTTGTGTTTCTATTATGTGCAATCATTTTTAAATTCTACAATCACATTTATACATTCAGCATAATCTGTTGCGAGTTACGACCACTGTCTGTTCTGTAAGAGGGTGAGGAAGAAGAGCTCATCTTTGACTTTCAGTCCATGTGTATCCTTTTTGTCATGACATCAAATATGGCAACTCCAACCATTACAGAGCTTTTCTTCACATGTTCCTTATATAAAGACGAATGGGTTTTGTACCATCACATGCAGATTTTAAGATCCAGACTGATCAATATCATTATTGTTGTTTTCTTTTGATTCATCCGGACTGATGAGCTGGAGTCCACTCTCCTCCTTTGACAGGTGGAAGTCAGCATTATTGGTGGAGACAGGCAACACAGGATAATTATCTGAAGCAAGAAAGGTTTGACACCGTCAAAAAATATATGTAGCCAACTTTACACCTATAGTTGCTGCAGTTAAATCGACTTTATGCATAACATGTCATTGTGTACACTGTATTTTTTGTTGTAGCCTTTTTACCACTATAGACCGCATAGTGGACAATAACATATGTTTTTGTATCTTATTTTGCATATTCAATGCAGGCACTTAAAATACAGTATTAAAGCACAATATTGACATTGATTTAAAGAGGCGTGGCCAGGTCATAATCTTACCAATCTGCTAGTTTATTAAATTATTTTGATGAATTGATTGATAATTATGAATACTACCTTAAGTCAGTTTCAGTTCAGACACATTAGCAGCACAATCAATTCTTAAAAATATGCCTGTGATTTTAGTAAACAAAATGAACATTTGTTAATATTTTCACTTGATATATTATTACATTTCTTATCTGTATTTCTTACTTGCTTTATGCTTCTTTAGGTTCTTTACACATGTAAAGGAACAAAAGAAGGACACAAGGAAGGCAAGGGAGAACAGAGCAAAGCTGATGCCCAGAATGGTATGAATGGTCTCTATATCTTTGCCAGGTATCAGTGCTGAAACACCAGATCACATGTCAGATTAGTTCAATTCAATCATATTGTCATACAGTGTTACAAAAGTTAGTCATCATGTTGAGAGCTGCTGCAGTCATGTTATATCACCAACAACAAAATTCTGCTTTCTGTCAGTCAAACAATTTGTTCTCTTTACGTACCATGTACATCACACACTGAGTTGTGGGTTTTGTTTCCTGGAAACAGTTCAGCAAGTCCAAATGCACTGCACCTTTTGGCCACAAATTGTTAATTCATGTCATTTGAAGTTTAAAGGACAATTATCTTGATTAAAGCTGAGCTTTTTTTGAGTGGTTCTTACTGGGTCCACGGTTTGCAATGATTTGCTTTCACATCAAAATAGGCAGGACCAGGGCACGCAGGCTCACACATATATGAATAGTCAAGTAATTCTCCACCCACCGAAGTTTCTGCAAAGACATTTTGAATAGTGACAATACTGTGTAAAAGTCCCAGTTATACATATGTCTGTCAAATTCTGTGATCATTGGCATTTGGATTAAACTGATATGACTCAAAGTTGATCTTTTATATTTAAATTGTCAATGAGTTAAACTCACTTTGATAAACATGTGTATGTAATGATCAAACATGTCTTAAATAAACCTTGCGTTATACACCTGTTTTATAGCAGATATTTTTCAACATGAAATTGTCAGATTAACAAAGGTTTTAACATTAACATTGATTAGGGTTCCACTCCAGTTTTAAGAGAGCCAGGGTCATGCTATTGTTGAAATGTAAGGGTCAATTACACCCAATACTTACATACACTTTAACCTGTAGAAGCTGTTTGTTTTTATTTTAAACCTGAATACATGTTTCCTGTATTCTCGAGATGTGTTCAAACAAAATGATTGAGAAGAAATTATAGTGTATGGTCATTATAGCATTATAGCATTGTTAAAACAACAAATCTAATGGTGGCCAAAGACCTTTGTACAGTACTGTGGTCTGACTTTTCCTTTAGATAAGATCAAAATATTCATTAATCCAATTAATTAATTCCTATTATAAGCAAAGTCTTCCCAAACTGCTGTGATAAAATTCCCTACACTCAGCTCTTCTTATGTTTGGTGTTAATGGTGGTGTTGTATGTTTACATGTAGCCGTTTTTGAGAGTATCTGCAGAGACTTGTATATTTGCAGTAGTTCATGCCTCACCAAATTCATGAAGACGTTCTCTTATTTTGCGTGTGCCAGTGTATTTTCTTACACAATGGTTCTTTGTGCTGTGTACTTTTTAAACATCCCCATAAACAGCTCTCCCTGCACTCACAGATCACAACATTCAAAATGTTTCATATGTGTCAAATATACATTATTTGATCTTGGCTCATGAAGTGATTAGAGGGGTGTGGGTGGTGATCCAACCTGCAGATGTGGTTGGATTTAACCTAGATATATTTCCTATACGCACCTCTGCATCCCATGATATGCCACCCATATTCATAAACCAACATCAATAAGAGATCAAATTGGCAAACCAGATTTGTGCCTACAGTCTCTAAATGTTGATACTGACAAGCTTTTACAAGAACTAACTTGTTTTACCTCAAAGTGCTTTGGTCTCACCTGTCCTTTTTAGTTTCTCCCCTGTGATGCATTTGTTTTCCTCACAAGTTGAACAGACATTATTGGAACACAGGAAACCAGAGAGACATGAGCATTTTGCATTTGTGGTTGGTGTACATTTCTGTGCATATTCTGTGGAAAGATGAAAATCACAATCATGGGACTTCCAGCTCTTAACAACATTTACTATGATTTTGAATGTCATAATCACTGGCAGGTGATTTGTAATCTTTTACATAAATGTTTTATCATTAGTTTCTGTCTTACCTTGTTGGCATGACTGGCATTCCTTACATGTGTCAAAGACGCTGTAGTGATCTGAGAAGGAGCCATTCTCACAGGGGCTACAGATAGTTTGCTTGTGCTCAGTGCAAAACTCTTTCACATATGCACCTTCAAAACATGACAATAAATTCATATTTACCTTGAGTATAATCTCTCAGGACAAATAAGCATATAATAATAATAGTTGTAATCAAGCATGTAATGCAACCTTTCAACTTTAATAATCATATTTCAAGAAGCTGTGAAAGATTAATTATTCTATTCTACTTATTTGAATATATGCTTTACCTGGAGGACACAGGTCACAGCACCATCCATTGATCCTAGTTTGTTGTTCACGACAGCCTCTAGTATATAGTATCCAAATACCCAACACATGTATGATCAGCAAATACTTCAGGGAAACCATTGTGACCAATGCTTTGTTCGTGCCTTCAGGGTTTTATTGTGCCTGTTTGCTGACGTCAATTTCAGATGTGTGGTTGGTTCACTGAGAGACACTGTGTCAGACTCATACATGTGCAGTAGCTGGAACAAAGGAAGTGAAAGACCCCTAACCAATAAAAACACTGTTCATTTTGAAGACAGTATAAGCGGAATGATTCATTTTTGATTTCTTATTCTTTTTTATCAGAATGAATTTGGTTGATTTGTTTCCCTGAGACTGTGGTTAAAATTCATTTTATTCATATAAAGCACAGCTTTTTAGCTTGTGGTCATGAGGACAACCTGGTGTTTGATCATATAACTGGTTTACTCCCCACCTGGCACTTATTTTATTATGAAATGATAGAAAATATTTTAATGTAAAACATGATTAAGACACTTGACAGGAGAAAATCACTTACAAGGTAATACTATGTTGGGTTTTGGTTGATGTTTTTTTCTGGTACCCATTCCATTAGATTTGTTTTAAGGTTTTATTTGCTTGTATTAAGACATCTACTACCAGGCTCTGATTTTTGTTTCTTTATTAATCTTGAGGTCACATCACACACATCTCATTGGTTACAGAATTTGTAACTTTTGACTCTTGAAATTATCAAAACCATGATGGGATTTAAAAGGAGTTTGGCTGTGTTAGATGCAGAGATTATCTAATGCCCTTTAACTCTGTCTGCACTGATTTTCCACCTTATAATTCTTTACTACATGTAGCCTTTTATACAAATAAACATTTGGTAAAAGGTCCCATTACTCAAATGATTGCTAGATTTATTCACAGAGGTGTGTGAAAAATCTGAATTTTTATGTGTACCAAGTGTATTTTTCATTGTAACACCTTCAGTGTTGGCATCGAAAAGCAAGCAAACAGAAACACAAGCAAATCTGCATATGACTCATTCTGAGTCCTGGAAAACCCATAGTCTATAGTAACTAGACACAATAAAAGTTTCTGTAATATCATTTAATTTAAA
This sequence comes from Brachirus orientalis, assembly GCA_016785285.1. Classification (NCBI taxonomy): domain Eukaryota; kingdom Metazoa; phylum Chordata; class Actinopteri; order Pleuronectiformes; family Soleidae; genus Brachirus; species Brachirus orientalis. The sequence goes on from JAFBJR010000316.1 coordinate 1,116,879, forward strand.
AATCCACTCTCTAAAATCTACCTTTATTCCACTTGTGAAAAGGCTTAATCGTATTGACAATTTTTATCTGTATTCTCTAAACACAACAGGATAGATACTGTGAATTAGTGCTGAAATATGAAACACAAAGCATAAACTGTATGTAGTCCAATCAATTTATTAAGGGTTACAGGATATAAATATTTCGAAGATGTTACACCCAGCCAAGTTCACGGAGTAACCTGGGTTACAGTTGTATAACCTTAACTTGAAAAGCATTAAAGTTAACACAGGAAAAGTAAGCATGTCATTTTAATGGGTAATTATATGAAAGGAGACAACACACAGCTGAAAGTTTCAGATGGGAGTGTACACCACTAAGGAGTCACTGTGTAGTTTTATGTTGCAGGTGTACACAGCTGGAAATGTCTAAGGACTGTATGTGTGTAGTATGGTTGGGTTTGTTGACATTTGGTGTAAATAGACCATGGTCGGGGGTTTTCCAGATGAATGTAAAAACACACAGTTTAGTCATAATTATGAAATTTATAGCCTTTAATTCCGGTGTCACGTTTTAATCAAATTACACACTGTGAATCATTAGCAGTTTTTGACAATTAAATGACCATGTGACTTATTATAGTAAGTAAAGATGCCACACAAACTTTTACACTCATCCCATATTATTTCAAAACACATCAAAACCTGCTATTTAATAAAAAAAAGTGGCATAATCTACCATGAATTGAATTGAATCCATCAAGAAGTTATGACATTAAGGCTTTACCGCCAAGATTATCTCGGCCATTTACGTAATCACAGCCACATAGTTGCAAACCTCTTCAGGAAGTGACATCACCATGGAGGCGCATGTTGCTCTCACATGTTGTCTGTGTCAGTGTGTAGCCACAAAAGGCGATGTGCAGATAATGAGCAGTGAAAGATTTCCCTTAAAAGCTGTGCTGCATAAGTCCCACCCCAACACACACACACACACACACACACACGCACACACACACACTAGTTTCCGTGACTTCAGAGGGCATTGCGTTGACTTACATTCATTTCCTGGAGACTTATCCTAACCTTAACCTAACTAAAACCTCAGCCTAGCTTTAATTAAAACATGTCTTCACCTTAAAATGTAGTAATTTACATCATGGGACTTGATTTTTCTCCCCATAAGGAACACAAGTCCCCATAATGTGACTGTGTAAACCGATTTAGGTCTCCACATCATAAGGAATACCAAGTAAGCACACTCACACACACAGTGAACATTGTGGAGACGGCGGTTGGAAAACACGTGTGCTATTGCTGAACACGTGTGCTATTGCTGAACCTACATACTGTATGAAGTGAAGGTTATGACATTTGATGAAGGCATCGCCCAAACACAAAAGACCTTTTCTTTTAAATCAGGTAATCACTGGGTAAACATGGAAAATACAGTGTTGGAAAATAAAAGTATAAACCTTCTCTTGATGTTTACATGTTGTGTGTTTAAATATAGAGGTCTCAGGGAGTTCCACTGAAAAAAATGCTTATAGCTGTTTGAGGCTCTAGGTGGAGCTGTAGGATGTCACTTGAATCAGTGTCAAGTGGAGACTCGCACTGAAAGTCTAAAATGGAAAAAGCGAAACAGAGGTGAGGGGGAATTGTTTACTGCTTGAGACTATAAACATAAACTGAATCTCTGACTGAACCGCTGAAGGTTAAGACACCAGGTTTTCACATGGGAAAAACCTGCGAAATATACATTTATTTAAGTTTAATTCATTTTGATGCTTTGTTTTTTCCACCTGTCCTTTGTGAATCGATTTAGATGTAACGGGAGTACAATGCATAAGTGCATGATTGGAGTAAGCCTTACTGAAGTAAATCATGGAATACATGTGGCTTATTTCAACAGTCATATCATTCGTGTCATAGTGGAGACAGATCTCTACAAAGTGATCACAGAGTGATCAAGCACTTGAAAAAACAGTCACTACTCAACTCCACACCCATCTTTCTCATAATAATGTGTATGAACAGTTTCAGTCTGGTTTCTACCCCTCCAAAGCACTGAAACTGCAGTTGTAAAAATCATCAATGACCTCATTTTTGCAGCTGACTGGACTAATATCAATACTCCACCTGCTTGATCTGAGTGTGACCTTTGACTCCATCTCACACACTATCCCCCTAGACAGACTTTGCGCCATTGGCATCACACACATCCCCCCTCACCTGGTTTAAATCTTTCCTCTCCGACCGCACTCAGTTCATTCAGTTAAAATCATTCACATCTTGTCCAGTGCCCGTCTTTATCATTAACCTTCTCCCCCTGGCTGTATTTTCCATAAACCCATTTCCACTGCTATGTGGATGACACTCTATGCTACCTGTCTATCAAACCCAACTCCACTCTCCTACGTCCCTCCCTGTCTCCTTGAAATAAAATCCTGATTCACCACAAACTTCCTAAAAGTAAACAGCAATAAAAAATTATTATTACTAATTGGCACTATATCCACCTCATCCAAAATCCACAGTTTTTCCGTATCCAGACTGGATATCATCCTCAACAGCACACTGTCTCTCACCCCTCATACTACTGCCATCTGGGTCCATAGCCTTGTCACATCCCACTCAAAAAACCCTCCATAAACTCCAACTGGTTCAGAATTCAGCTGGTTGCATCTTCTCACGAACCCTCTCCATCCATCACATCACACCTGTCCTACAGCGACTCTACTGGCTCCCCATCACACAGCACATCAATTACAAAATACTGCTCCTCACTTTTTCAGATCTCCTCGACATTTCCACTCCTGCCCGCATCCTCAGCTCCTCCTCCTTCATCAACCTCACTGTCCCTCCTGATGGTCTTGTCACCATGAGGAACAGAGCATTCAGCCGCTCTGGAATTCCCTATCCCCTGACCTCTGCAGCACTGACTCTCTCCCATATTTCAAATCCACACTAAAACTCACCTGTTTAGAATTGTGTACTTCCAATGTCCACGCAACACAGTCCAACTGTTGTCTTTTTTTCATTCTTTATTTTATTTTTTATTTTAACTTGTTATATGTTTGTACTGTATGTAAGGTGACCTTGAATGTCAAGAAAAGTGCCAACAAATAAAATGTACTATTATTATTACAGGATTAAATAAAACTGTCAGCTACAATCACTTTTACTGAAATAAGTAGTGTACCTGCAGCCTTTTAAAAATGCAAATAATTGTATTGATTTTTATTTTATTTAGTAGTCAAGTTGATGTACTATAAGGCATTTACTGCTGCAAAACCCTCAATAGAGTTTAGTTCACTCATTCTTTGAAACTACACATTGTTGTCCATGTTTACTGACATTTCCTGAAGGTTTTGTCATTGACTGTTTCCACCATGCACTCTGACACAAAGGTCCACTCTCAGTTAGTTTAGTTGCATCAAATGTTTATTCAGAAACCCTTTTCACACAATGCAATTTGAAAATAGACTAGAAAGTGAAATTGATCGTACTGACAAGTTCTTTTTTTTAGGAAACGGAGGTTCTGCTGCTGTTTGTATAAATGACACCATAGTTCTGTAAACATGACATAACGGATTCTAAACTTGATATAACTGTTATATATATATATCGTCTCTCGGTCTCTCTCTCCTGCCTCTACCTCACCTCCCTCTTTTTCTTTTCTCTCCTTTCTTTCCCCCACCTCTCCACTGTCCCCAGTTTTTCCTTTCTCTCCAGGCGAGGCAGATGACCACACATCTTTGAGTCAGAGATTTCTTCCTGTTAAAAGGGACTTTTTTCTCTCCACTGATCTCTACTGTTTGCTCATTATGTAAACTTTTGGGTTTCTTTTCTCTCTGTAATATTGTAAAGGTTTCTGCCTTACTATGTACAGTGCGTTGAGATAATGTATGTTGTTATTTGGTGCTGTACAAATGAAACTGAATTGAATTGAATAGAACATTTAGTGCTGCACTTCAGTGTACTTTTTTTGTACTTTCTTGAGGATATATGATACTTGAGGATATAAGTCCTAGCTTCATTACGTTGGTTTCACGGGTAGTTACACATTTTGTTTAAACACAGAAAGTGAACTAACCTGTGAATAACCAGAATGAACAAAACAAAAAAATACATCAATATACAACAAATAACTGTGTCTTTGGATTTCAGAAGTGAATTAGCTCAGAGAGCTTTACCTCTAAACATCACAGATGGTTCCATTTAAATTGAAATGAGGACTAAATAAAACCAAATTTCATATTCAACTATTTTTTCGTTTTTTTCCCACACCATTTATATTTCAGAAAGCACACACATTTACATATACATACAGTTGTACACACAAACACACATGCATACACTGTACATACATACTGATTGTATTATTGGGAGGAGTTTATGGTTTAATATCTCATACAAATCCAAGGAGGAAATGTCAAAAAAACATTTTTATTTTATTTTTTTGCATTCATTTTGTTCCAAATAAGAAATATTAATTCATTCATTTTCATCAGCATGCCTCAGTTTAAGAAATACAGATCCTTTAGTAATGGCACTAGGTATGTGTCAAGCCATCTGTCATATTAAGGCTTTTGTGTCTGATTTCCTAGCAAAACACATTTAAAAGAATAACAGGTAATGTGGGTGTGCTTTCATAACTGGTGTGGGTGCACTGATCTGGGTAATGAGTTATAAACAACACAAAGGTCCTCACGTTATAATATCAGTCTCTCCAACAGTTGACATAAAAACATAAGAGGAAGTATTTCTCAGTTGGAAAAAAAAGAAGGAGGGGAACTCCCCCAAACCCACAGGCTTCTGAAAGCATGTTTTCAGTTGAACAGAACTGAAAATATAAAACATGATAAAGTAGAGACAATACATACTGATGCAGTACAGTATTTATACTGAAGTAAAACTATTTTTAGCAGTTCATAATAGTTTGGATCACTGGGTTATTAAAAAAAAAAAATCAACAGAACACTGTTTATACTGTATATTTCTCAGAAACATGTCACTCGCCCCTTTAAAATATGTCACATTAGGTTGTGAAGTCTAACAAGCAGCAAATGTGTATATGTGTGCATTTAGTGGCATCTCTAAGGTCACTTTATCACAAAAATCTGCATATCCCTGACAAACTGTATAAGTTTAACCCAAACCTGTGCAAGTTTTAGACTGTCTCACTAAAGATGGCATAACAGATTAATTAGTAAAAAATTGTATTCCAAAATTGTAATAATGAGGTATTACTTTTTACTGTAAAAAGTAAGGTTCACATGCAGATGGTTCAGATAATTCACCTGATATTACAAATATTGGTCAAACATTGACCACAGTCGACGAAGGTTTAACTTCAGGGCTCCCCCAAATTCAGTTTGACAGATAACTCACTGTTGTCGCAACTCTCTTCAACCGGCCTCCTACACAGTGAGTCCTTTACTGAAAGCAAACATTCAAGTATAATTAATTAATTATAATTCATATTTAATTATAAGTATGTCTGAATGCTAAATTTGAAGCTGTGGCAAGCATATCTTTGTGTAAAACAGCTAGACCATCATTAACGTAATGTACCACAACCTCTAAATCTCACTAATTAACGCAGTATGTTATAATTTATTTGTACAGTCTGTACAAAAAAGGTTTCCGTCTATTACATGGAAATATCCATGTGTCACAGCCCAGCCTTAACCTAAAACTTCACAGCAATTCTCTGTCCTTTTATGCAATTAAGTTTTTTCATTTATCAAACATACAACCCTTGAATTATTATCATCTTTAGAGGTTTTGGTACCATAGGCAGATTCTAACATTTGGACAGTGTGTGGCTGTTTCCCTCAACCTCACCTTTCTCTGCATGGCTATCACTTCATTATCCTGAAACTTACGTTGCTCTGCTGGTTTCCTCTGCACGTCTGGAGTGATGTGCAGCTTGCAGGTCACAGTGGTCAGAAGAAGCAGCCCAACAATTCCGAGCATGAGGAGGACTACACCTGAATAGGACAGAGAGGTTACAAGTTACTTTATTCTGTTCCTCGTCAATCAAGGATTGTGTCATGGAAAGACAGCCAACAATTGTTTCACCTATGTAATTGCCTGTGTTTGAACCAGTGGGGGGCTCCGTCTTCCCTTTTTGTTTTGTGGTGCCTGTAGGAGCTGAGATGGTGCTGCTGGTAGTGGTGTGTATAGTGCGAGAATGGATCTCTTCCTGTGGACGCTGGGGTGTAGATTGGTGTGTGATATTGGATGCGATTCCATGGTTACTCATCTCATTACAGACGACATCTTTGGTCCTGGTTCCTTTAGTGTTCACTCCTGACTTGCATCTAGGAGGAGGGATAAAATAAAGTTGTTATATGAGTTATTGGCACACATTCATCACTGACTTCACCAGCACACCACAGTTGCTGCAACCCAGTCTGAGACAAAGACACACAAAACCATGGCTGCCAGCAAGACACAAAAAAAACTTAACCTTGCTTAAGTCTATGATGTCTTAATAATATCTTGGCTACATTTTTTTCTTTCCATTGGACAGCCTTTCCAGACTGGAACCTCAGGTTTGTGTCACTTTGTGAACCACTACAGTACATCAGCAATCAGGAAGTGCAAATGTGTTATTTTGTGACTTGGGCGTTTGAAATCCTTTGTTCATATTTATCTAAATGACACATATCAATGAGGTTGACACAAATGAATGAAGTAGAAAAACAGCAGAGCTAAGATTTCCGATTTTCTCAATGGACTTTGCTATGGGCCAGTGAGTGGACTGCAAACTTGTTTCCGGGTAGAAACGGTGTCTAATTGTTGAATAGAATTGCAGTCGCATTCTCAAGATATCATAAACTTTATATTTTATTTGGTGAGCCTTTTGTTAAGTGGCTACAACCAGTTTCTCCTTCTGTCCCCGCTGCTAACCATGTGTCGAGCGACAACCAGCATCCTTGTGTCAGACTGATTTGCAGCAATGGCAGCATGCATGGCAAAGTCAGGCCTAACTATGAGGTGGTGCCTTATACAACCACACTTCAAATTATCCTGAATTATCACTTAAAGGAGTAAACAACAGCAGGCCACTTGAACTATCGTTGAGGTTGCATGTGTTAAAAAATACGTGAGGACATACTCATTCCATTTTTGACATGGTGAGTTGAAACGATTGTTGAAAAATCCATCCTCACATTGTGAACACACTGTGAAAAAAAAGGAATTGATGGTTATAAAGGCAATAACTTCATCGTATCACAAGCAGTATTTTGTGATCATTCAGTGTACCTCCATTTTTCAGCCCAAATCCAATGTCACATTTGCAAGTAGAAGAATCAGGCTCCATGGGAACAAAGCCTCTATGGCACTGACATTCTGTGTCAGTCTCTTTTGTGCATATCCGTTTAACCTCACTCCCTCGACCTACAGTAATAACAAAAAAATTAAATAAATGTTTTTTGAGGAAATTGAAGTTTAGATAGTAAATTAGCAGAATTATACTTTTTTGAGTTTTGGTTTGTGGGGGAAAAACGATTTGCACTTACTTTCTTCACACTTTGTACATGGATTGCAACGCAAAGAGTCATTTTCTGTGGGCTGGTAAAATCCATCAGGGCAGACTTCACACACTTTTTTTGTGCCACCCATCTTAATTTTTTGACCTTGATTATTTCACATCATCAAAATAAACAGTGTACTTTAACAAATAGAAATGCATGAGAAATAAGATGAAGTTGTTAAGCTGGTAGTATACTTTAGCTTTTTCAGTACAGATCATACTTTACCTTTTGGGCATCTAGCATCCAAATCCACAATGAGTCCATAAAAAGTCAACGCAAATGTAAGAAGTTTGCATCGAAGCATATTCACTGATTCAGTGCCTCCAAGTGCTACTATGTGTTTCCTCTGTGAGATTCAACACAGACTGAAACAAACACCACAGATGTGGCTTTGTCACCACCTATGTAAAAAAGGTCACACTGAAGAACCCACATGTTTTGAAGATATGACTTGCATTTGGTTTTATTTGTTCAATTCACAACTCTTCTTATTCAAATGGAAACGTTTTTGATCTAACAAACAGGAGCACAACCAAAAATAAAGTTAAAACTTATCATGTAAAATCATAATGTCTTTCTGACAGAATTATTATTATTATTATTATTATTTTTACAAAAAAACTACATGAGGACAGTTTATAAAATAAAATATCAAGAACAATATATTGAAATGTGACCATAGTTTTTAAAATAAAGAGAGACAAATTGAAAGATAAATATTCCTCCAACACTGAAACAGTTGTCAGTCTTGTACCTTCCTGTCTATCAGGTCAGGGAATATGGTTAGTTGTCTTAAAGGGACAGACATAGAGATAGAAAGGGAATATAAATAGACATACTGTATAGCAATATGAACCGAGTTAGAGATAGACTCAAGCAAAGAAGTTGAACATAGGCATGGGTTAGCGATAGATATGAACACAGGGATAGAGACATACATATTGTACTTAACAAATAATTACATAATATTTTGTTGTTTTAATCGATTTGGATGAACAAAATAGGATGAATTTGGATGAATTTTGCAGCAACTTAAAACTGACTCAATGATGATCATTTTCAGTAAATAGCCATCATAGTTCTGAAGGTTTTGGGGTAAAATAATATTATCTATCTATCTATGACGAAGCAGAGCTTCAGACTATTTCGGTATGTTTACCAATCTTTTTCTGTTTTTTAAGTATTCTTTCAGGACTAATAGGAAAATAGGTATGTACTTTTTGGTAAATGTCGGAAACTCTGCCGTTGTTTTATGCCAGTAAGAAAATGACAAGGTACCTTTGCTGTTGGACTCAAAGGAAACAACCACACATTCATCAGTCTGCAAAATACAACCACACAAATGCTGAAAGTTTCCTTACTTGAAAACAGATTTTAAAAAAATGTGAATATCTGTTTAGTTTTTAGATTAATACAATTCAGTGAAATTATGAAAAACATTTAAATGAGAGCACCAAAAATGTTTTTTTATTTTTTATTTTTTACTGAAGCACTTGGTTTGATTATTATGATTTACATCATAATTAGTCAGTTTTGCAAGTAGAAAATAACCTATTATACTGACAGACTGGACTTTCATCATTGTGCTGACATAAGATTTTTTTGTAAAGCTAAAACTAAAAAACTAAAACTAAATTTACAACTGCCAGTTGTACATTTCTAAAATGACTTTTCTTTTGATAATCATCAAAAACTTTTTATTACTTTTGCTAAGAGCAAGAAAATGAGTGAGCACAATAAAAATAATGCCCATATCCATCCAATACCATTTGATGTTTGGTTAACTTATAAACACGATAATATTATGGTCCATAAGAAGTTAAGTGAATGGCACCTTTCACTAAACTTGCAGAGTGTATAATTAAATGTGTTGTTGTTTTAATGGAGTATAGGTTTCATTATACTAAAAGTCATTTTTGTTTCAGAGTCCCTGCAGTTTCTTTTATCAGATTTCAAGAAGTCTCAGCTCTCAATATGTACAGTATGTGATTTGTGTTTCATGCAACATCAGAGGCAGCATTTGCTTGGAGTTAAGATAAAGGCATAAAAAACTGTATGTGGAAATGCCTAGAGGAGGAAAAACTCTACAAAAGTATGTACTGTACTTTAGACAAGGGTCAGGCTTTACGGAGGCTTGGGCTGCCATGTTTCTACAGTAGCCTGAAGGGACAAACCAGTAAGAGGGTAAGTTCTGCAGTTTTGCAGTTCAATATTATTTAATTGATTGGCTGGTTATTATGTATTAACACATTTTTGCTCTTAGAACTTTGAAAACTATTGATAAGTGCACTAAAATGTTATTGTTTTTCATCCAAAAGTACCGTATATTCGACAAAGTTTAGTATTTTGATTATATTTTTAATACGTATATTGTTTAGTCTACGCTTTCATTTCTTTCCGTTGGGCTTCTCCCTCTGTAGGTGTCACCACCCATTTATCTGGGCTTGGGACTGGGACTTAAAATGTCATATTAACAATAAGTGATGGGGATTGATTACCTTGTTCAGGAGTACCCCAGCCCCCTAACTTTTAACCAGCAACCCTTTGGTCACAAGCCAAGTTCCCTTTCTGCTTGGCAATGATTTATATTTTACTTTAATTTATATGTATAAATGCTCTGCCACGTGGACACAAACCGCAGATTAGACAGATCAGCTGCCCCGATGGTCAATGTATTTGCCAGGAAAACTATTTTTTGTCGACTTCTAATTGTCTTAAATGTGTGTAATGTTTGATCTGTCCAGTAGGTGGTGGTAATAGGACAGCAGTATTGTGAAGAAAATGTATTTACGACAACAAGTTACATAGCACGGCACGTCGTAAAACAAGCTCAGTGAAATGCGGCACCATTGAAAAATATTTGGTGGTGGTTAGTTGTTAAAAGAGAAACTGTCACGACAGGCTTCTACCCCGTAAGTGAAAAGCAGTCCTTGTGTTTCTCTGTACTGATATTCACCCCTATTACGTTCTTTTCTGCTGAAATATGTCTTTGAATTAGGGGGGTCTTAATAATAAGTGTGTTTTCCTCTGTGAGACAAGAAACTACACTGACCGCAATCTGTTACAGCGGGTTTGTCCACTGATCCTGTCTCCCTCAAAAAAACGATGCTGGTCACCGTTTTCTGTGCGCCGAGGGATCGACCAGAAACAACCTTCGCCCTCGACGTGTCCCCAGACCTGGAGCTGAGAGACTTTGTAGCACTTTGTGAACTGGAGTCAGGAATCCCGGCTGGGGAAATTCAGGTTAGACACAAGCTTGCTGCTGCGGCCGCGAAGCTAACGTAGCTAGTGGCTAGCTTAGAAACTTGCTAGCATGAATCGGACTCTTGCTGTTTTGAGGGACGCGCTGTTACGTAACGAGTTATTTACACGACCGACCTGTCCTCAACTGATGAAGCTTCAGAGTGTCCGCTTTATATTTAGGTGTCATAATCTTAACCGAAAGCTGCCTGCTGGTAGGCAGTGTTACAGCCCACACCATTTTACTGATCGAAACTATGACCAAGATCAGAGTGAACCAAGACAAGGCTAGACCAAGATTTTTAAACCAAAACGAGATTGTTTAGGGGCCAAGACCACTAGACCTTTAACACACTCACCGATATTGCTATTATTTTGAATCACATTTTGCCTTTAGAACTGCCATAATTTTTTATGATATGTATATACAAGGTGCAGCATGTTAACACGACTGACATTCATGATACGAATCTCGCGTTGCACTACAGCCCAGATGTGCTCTATTTGGATTGAGATCTCTTGAACACAGTGAACTCATTGTCATGCTTACAAAACCAGTTTGAGAGTTATTTGAGCTATTTGACATGGTGCATTATTCTACTAAATGTAGCCATCAGAAGATGGGTACACTATGGCCGTACTGTAATGGCATGGTCATAGTCAGCAACAATTCTCAGGTAGGCCGTGGTCTTTACCTCACTCCAAGTAGACACAACTACACTAACATCAGTTGATGCAAGGCAGGATGGACCCACAATTTCATGTTGTTTATGCCAAATTCTGACTTTACCATCTAAATATTGCTGCAAAACCTTGTGGGAAATGAAGCTTAGTTTCCTGATTTCCTGGGCTGACACAAGTGGCGCCCAGTGTGGTCTTCTGCTGCTGTAGCTCATCTGCACTAAGGTTTGAAGTGTTGTGCATTTAGAAAAGGTCTTCTGCTGACCTCGGTTGTAACAAGTGGTTATTTAAGTTAATGTTGCCTTTCTCTTGTCTTAAACTAGTCTGGACAATCACAACTAGTGGTGGAATGAGGAATGTCTACCGTGCCTTATTGAATATATTACTCAAAGAATTACAGCAGTTCTGCAGGCAGTGGGGGAGCCAACAAAGTAATCGTAATCTGTACCTAATGAAGTGGCCAGAAAATTTAATGTTGGTCAGGTTTTTTTTATAGATCAACAGTAATATTTCATTTATTAAATATAATAGCAGTGTGCTGAAATATTAGACGTGGACATTGAGAAATACTTAATTACCCCAAACATCAACAACATTTTTATATATTATATAAAATCAAAAAGAATAATAATCTAAAAGCACTGTGGTTTGGGACACTCTGTTTGAAATATTTTGCCCTGTCTACATACAGTATATCTAAATGCAGCAGCATAGTTGATATGCTTTGCACTTTTTAATATAAATGGTGGTGCATTAATTGATCTCCACTCTTACTGTCACATCTCTAGCGATATGTAGTCTTTGCTGTGAGTTTTTTTTAGATGTCATTAAGTGAATGGATAAATTTGATAAACAGACAACTTGGCCTCATCTCTCTCAGGCAAATGCATAGATTCTCCTCATCTCCATGATCCTAACTTTATTTTACATTTGGTAAAATCTAAATAAAATAGGTTCATACAAGATAGCAGTTTTCAAGTACTACTGAAGAATGGGGAAAAAGGAAGCCTTATCTTGACATATTTACTGTCTTAACTGGGCTGTACCTTTGCCTGGCTTTATTGGCTTTGGTTTTTGCTTCATGAACATGAGTATTTCCTTGAGCGTTGTTATTGGTACTGTGAAAGTACATGCAGTACATGCAGTCACTTAAGGAGGTATGAAAAATCGCAACATGTCCCACAATCAGTGTTGTAATGAAATCTTTTCCGAGTCCATCAAGGCTGACTCTGTGTCAAACTCCAGGATGGTCTGCTCCTCTTCTGCACAGTTTAATAGCTGACATACAGATAAATAAGGTCTATGTCAATCAGTGACATACTGAATATATGCTGTTTTGCTCTAGCAATATGTGTAATCCTTTGGTGTCGGAAAAAAGTTTTTTTTAAATGCCCTACCTAACATTCCTAATGTAAAGCATTAGGCATGCTGTAGAATGAAAGTGAAATTGACACTGTGGCCAGAGTCAAGTAGCTAGCAGTAATTAACCTGCAACCACTCAGAATTGTGCAGTGAAGGTTGAACAAGGTTACTTAAGTAAATGGTCTGTATTGTTTTGTGTCCAGATCACATATATAGAACAGCCCCTTAAAGACCCCACCCGTGCCTTGGGTAACTATGGTGTTAAAGATGGAGATGTGGTTGTTCTCAGGCAAGCTGACAGAAGGCCACCACCAACTCAGCCAGCCTTTCCAGGTAATACATGTGTTTGTTAAACTATCATGAAAAATAACTACTTGCTGGTATTTTTTTTTTCACTGCAAGAAATGTCAACTGAATCAAGGTATAAGATTAAAAAGTATAAAGAAAGCAGCTAATCTTGGTCCTGTCTGCCCTTCAGGTCTGCCTCATATTGACTTCCGATCCATCACAGTCCCAGGCACTTCTTCTTCAACCAGTCAGCATGGCGCTGTAAGGCCACGGCTACAGGCTCCGCAGCCGCAGCCGCAGTCACAGCCACAGCCGCAGCCGCAGCGCGCTGCACAACCTTCCACGCCAATGGCCTTACCAGGTTCCTCTCCTCAGGGGCTGGATGACCCTGCCTTACTCCAGCAAATGCTATTATCCAATCCACACGAGCTTTCGCTCCTGAAGGAGCGGAACCCACCACTTGCTGAGGCTCTTCTCAGTGGAGATTTGGGTAAAAACAAGTACTCCCCTGTGCAATGATTCTTTTCCTTTTAATATAGACTTGCCATCTTAGTGTAACTGTGTGTGTAAATGTCTTTAGAACGTTTTACCAAAGTGCTGCTGGAGCAACAGCAGGATCGAGCCAGGAGAGAGCAAGAGAGGATCAGACTTCTGACAGCTGATCCTTTTGATTTGGAAGCGCAAGCAAAGATTGAGGAGGACATCAGGTATGGTCTAAAAACCACATACACTATATTCATTAAAATACATTCATAATAAAGAATGTATATGACAGCATAATAAACTCTTTCACTTATCAGTTGGATATTGTAATACAGTAATATGTGGTGTGAGCCTGGTTAGACTAGCACTATTATATACTTGCCAGTACATTGCAAGGAAATTGGAATATTTTTCAGTCTTGCTTATAACATAAAGTGGATTTGTGCATATTTCAGGCAGCACAATGTTGAAGAAAACATGACCATTGCAATGGAGGAGGCCCCAGAAAGCTTTGGACAGGTGGTTATGCTCTACATTAACTGCAAAGTCAATGGTCACCCTGTGAAAGCCTTTGTTGACTCAGGTAATTGGCATTAAATATTGATCTGATCATAATAGTGCGTCACTCAGTCAGTGTGATACAACACACGCGTGTAGTATCTGTGGCTCGGTAAATTAATTAAGTTGTAGTTTCTGCAGTTATATAAACTTCCATAAGTTATTGTCAATAACTGTCTCTATCAACCTGGTAACAGCTGAATTTGCCAGTTATGAACAACAATTGCATATAGCTTACGGTTTGCTGTTTTCAGGAGCTCAGATGACCATCATGAGCCAAGCATGTGCTGAGCGCTGCAACATCATGCGGCTGGTGGACCGACGCTGGGCTGGAATCGCTAAGGGAGTGGGCACCCAGAAGATCATTGGCAGAGTTCACTTGGGTTGGTATCAGGAATTATATAGTTTAGTTAAGCACAATTTCTTTTTGTCTGTGATTCTTATTCAACTACTGTTTAACATAGTTCCATTTTGAAATGATAATTTAACTTTTAGCATTTTATGGTTAAGAAATGGCATGGTTAAAAAAAAAAAAAGTTGAAATTGTATTGTTTTTACTCATCCAGCCCAGGTCCAAATCGAGGGCGACTTTCTACCTTGCTCTTTCTCTATTTTGGAAGACCAACCGATGGATATGCTGCTTGGCCTAGATATGCTGAAAAGGCACCAGGTGTGAGACATTACACTTTTGTTAGTCCCATGTATATTAAATTTATAGGAAGGAAAAGTTATAACCCTGGTTTATTGTTTTTGTTTTTTTTCCCTTGTAGTGTTCAATTGACCTGAAGAAGAGCGTGCTTTTAATCGGCACCACAGGCACTGAAACCCGTTTCCTCTCTGAGGCAGAGCTGCCAGAATGTGCCCGTCTGGCATATGGCGCAGAGGGCCGTGAAGACACTCGTCCAGATGAGATAGCTGACAGGGAATTGGCAGAGGCACTTCAGAGGTCCATACAAGAAAGCGGTATGAAACTGTCTCTCATCTCTGCACTTCAGCCTGTTTTTCACTGAGCTTTTTCCACCTTAGTCAGAACTACATTTGCATGTGCCACCTTAAGCTTTTTACTCTCAACCCCATTTAAGTAGTCATCTCCTCATAATCATCTCATGCCATCATCAGAGCAAATTAGAACTTGAGAGAGCAGGGATTCTGAAATTGTCTGGTTAAATAAAAGAATAGATTTGGTTATAAGATAAATAAGCTCTTGGCTGAAATCAAGCTTTTTAGGCTTAAAAGGAAACATGCATACTAAGAAACTGTATTTCCGTATCAGTTTTATTAAGAAAACACCTCATCAGCAGCTCTTTGTGTTAGCTTAATATGACAGCTGCGTGGTGAAACACTCCGTTAGCAGGCACATTTTCTGTATGTCTTTAAATTCCTGCTGGAGATCTGATTTGCCGTGCAGTCCATTTGGAGAAAAGACTTAACTGCCACCAGTCTTAAAGAGCAGTATCAAATATGACTTCAGATTATTTAGAATCTCAGTTGGACAACAGTGCAGACGGCTCCATTAAGGTGTGTGAAAACAACACTTGAAACCAACTTCAAACACACTGAGAGGAACATCTAATGCTAAAAATATGTAGGTAGATGGTGTTAGCTGAAGGTATTTTCCACATTAAATAAAACGTTAGGAAGACATTCAATTTCTTTCAATTCACTTGTATTTGTATAGCGCCAAATCGCAACGTACATTATCTTAAGGCACTGTACAGAGTAAGGCCAAAATCTTTATCATGGCAACAGTACAAAATAATGTCTTATGTTTAAATTTACCCATATGTATAATTATCTTTTCATATGTTTGAGCACTGACTAAAATCAGAGTATTTACATGCTAATAATATTAGAATCATTACTTAACAACAGCTTATCTTAGAGTTTTATACCCAGCGTTGTAGATCAGGTAGACTTTATTGTGTGGTTTGTCGCACACTTACAGTTTGTTTCATTTGATTTTTCAGATCATTTTCTTGGTTTATTCTTGGTTTAATTTACAGGGTTAACATGACAAACCATCTTGACCTGTTCAGTTATAATCCATTAATATTTACTCTTTAAGAAAGTAACAGCATTGCAGGTTTCCAACTCGTACTTGGGTTTAAAAGTCAGTCAGTTGACTAAAATTTGGGCCTTTTCCACTGTATGTTTAAATGTAATTTTATAAGTAACAACAATATTGACAATAGTCACAACATAGTTACAGTATGTTTCCCTTAAATGCATTTCAAGCCTTACATTAATATTTGTTTATGTGCCAATGATGCACTTAGTCCATGTTATCACATCCATTAGCCAGCCATGTCCTATAATGGCTGCATATTGCAAATGGAATCCAAACAGATAAGCATTAGTGTTGCGGTGCCTTGTTGTGGCATCAGTTGGCTGGTAGTTTTAATAGTTTTAGTTTTGACTGTCATCACAATGATGTAATTTAGATTTTATTTTATTTTTTAAATCCTTCTGACGTCACCCCGTCTGAGCTCTGAGGTTTCGCAGTGGTGCAGCGATCTCTGTCAGGACTGAGGCTCAAGTTGTTTTTGGTTGACACTTTTCACATCTGTGTGTGTGTGAAAAGGCTGATAGGTTGGTGCATGCCCTGTGTGTGACTGCTAACTTTCTCCGTCCCTTTGCATGATGCGTGTGGTGTGTGCCTTAACCCCTGAGCAGGACAGCACTGATGCATTTGGAGACAGCTGGAGAGGGCCCTACCAACCAGGTACTACAAATTCATAGCTCCATTGCCAGTGCTAAGTCCATTGCTTTTTATTACTTTTGTTTTGCTGCTTTATGCTGCTGAATATGGGTTAATTTATGTTACATTTTAACTTATGTCATGTGTTTATTCTTTTATTTTGATACATGTAACTGTTAATGAGCACAACAAATATTCAATATATTCAAGGGTGTTGCTGAATAAATATTTGTTGAGTTGTTTTACATAGAAATGCTCATTATTTACTTGTCCCAGACAGTCACACAAATTCCAGCTATTTAATTCCAATTTTGTTTTTTCCTGCAATAGACACTGCAGATGGACAAACTACCTCACCTCAACCCCCGCCATTTACATTACCCAGAACCTCACACCAAATGTCCTCATCCACCTCCCTGTCCCAAAGTCCATGTGGCCATCCCCAAAACGTGGATCGGTCTCAGTCTGCCCCAGCTGCCATGGAGCAGGTCTTGGCACCAGAGCAGAGTCAGGACCCATCAGGTTCCCAAGAGCTGCTTCAACCTTCATCCCCTACAAATGCCGCTGGTTCCACAAATAATCCGGTCCACCCTCACCCTCTGCCTGTCCATAGCAATTTTGAAGTGCCCCTGGTTCCCAGTCTTTCAAAAGATGTCCTCGCTACTCATACTCCTCCTGCAGATGTAACTATGGTATCTCAGTATCCAGAGGATGAGGTATTTTGTACACCCACAGAGTGTGATGCTGAATCACTTGAGGCAGAAAACTCATCCCCACATCCAGAGGAACATTGTTCCATTCAACCCATGGAGCAGGAGATGACTGAGTCACATCTAGCTGCTTCTACTGAAGCCGGTCTAGGTGCTCTCAGCCAACCCGACTCAGTTGAAATGGAGTCCTCTATTTCCTCCCACAGTGTGGTTCCCTCTGAGAGGGACCAGCCTGAAGGAGAGCACTGCTCTAGCTCTGACAGCATCCCTTCGCTGGCAGCTGCTCTGATGGAGCTCCATGAGCTGCTGGTAAACAACAATGCTCAGTCCCAAAACCACAGCTCCTCCTGCTCCCCCTCAATCAGACAGGAGACAGACAACCTGGCCAACGAGCCACATACCCCACCACCTGAAAATACCCACCCTGCCCTCTCCACTGCCATCACATCTGGTGCAGAACCAAGCAATGCCAAAGCCAACCATGCTGCTTTTGCGTCTGATGGGGGACCATCTAACTGTCTTATGCTTGACCTCTCTGGCCACGATGAGCATCTTGTCGAAGATGCAGCGGAGACTGGGTTGGAACTACAGCCACCGCAGCATCTGGATGGCTCAGGGGAGCAGAGGATAGGTGGATGTGGGATGGATGAAGCTAGTATCGTTGGCATTTCTCAGCCTGAGCCTGAGGCCCCCCCTAAACCTGTGGGGGACCTGGAGTTCAGGGAACCTCCTGAGGGGCAGCAGGGGAGAGGGGTTGCAGATGGACAAGCCTCTGGCACCAACACCTCAGACACTCTTGACCCCCAGAGTGAGCAGACATTTCGTAGCCCTTTGTCGATGACAGCAGGCTCACCAGAGGAAGTCTCTAGCACCTCTTCCTCCTCTGTCCCTTCTCTTGCTCAGGCTCCCCAGTCTACATCTACAGCCCCTCAACTCCCAACTCCACATCCCTTTATTGAACCATTTCCAGCTGAGCACATCCAGAGAATCCAGGCAGCAGGCTTTTCTGCTCGGGAGGCTGCAGAGGCGCTGGAACAAGCCCATGGGGTTGTGGAGCTAGCTCTGCTGGTGCTACTAGCTCGCACTATCACTGTGCCCATCTAGACTCATAACCACTCACTTGAGTCCCCAGCCTCCCGACTCAGCAACTGTAATATTTATACCTTGTTACTGATCCAGATGTCTCTGTCCCTTTTTTAAACAGGGAGCATGTCTAATCACAGGGAAATGCTGTTTCTTGGTTTGTCATAAAGAATATCCAAGAACAAACAGGGCAACTGGTTATACTTTTATGGATATAACAGATATGTGAGGTGTGTTTGCATGCAGATGTTTTGGTGCCCACCCATTTCATCGGTTTTTAAAGTTTTGGTATGATAGATTGATTTTCTTTTTAGTTGTTGTCCAACATTGACATGGTATAAAATGCGCAAATATATATGAATGGTATTCGAACCATTAAACATTGTTATAATTTCCTCTTTTGATATCTCACCATGCTGTTGTTATTTGGGAGTTTAATTCGTGCACCTCATGCCAGAGTAACTGTCTGGTGAGTGGAAGATGTTTTGTTTTTAAAATATTTTGTTGAACTCAGTAACTCGAGTTGTTAAATTTTGATTGAGTAACAAACAATTTCTGCAGATAATTGGCAATCCCTGAATTCATATCCATCATTACACTGACATATCAAGTGAGCCACATGTGTGTTTGTTGAAGTTTGGTCACAGATGGCATTTTCCAAATATTACAGAAGGTATCTTGTACTGTATGTATGTATTCACAGTTTGAATGCTTTGCCATTTTTGAATTATAAAACTGTTTTATCTCCTGTTCAGAAAATCCATTCTTTGTCAAATCATCGTAGTGTGTTCATTCCTTAAAAGCATCGGTTTTCTTTTGGAAACCTGTTTTTTCAGAATGTTATAAGGATTTGAATGGCTTTATTTGAGTCGAATACCAACAATGTTCAGGCAGAATGAATTATTTACTTTTATGAAATTTTAAACTGCAAATAAAATGAAAGTAGTATTTCTATGCCTTGTGATATAAATGTCATTTTTCAACCAAGAAAGTCATTTGAATTTTCCTGCTTTTCTTATTTGAAGTTTTGTTGCTTTCCCATACGTTATTACAAAATCAGTACCTCATTGATGTAATGTAAACGTGTCAGTTTGAGCTTTGGGAAATAAGGATGAGAGTTTTTCAGTATTTCTAGGCAGTGGTGGATAAACCAACAATGAAGATATGTGTGAGAAATACCTGACCTGACTCTAGTTTGTGTGATGTTTCACTTAACTGCCACTATGTCCCAGTCCCAATATCCACCCTCACACACTTGTTCTTTTTCAAACTTTAAATTGAAGGGGATTACCCACAGTTCATAGTGAGTTTGTTACAAACCAACTGGCAAACTATAACGGCAACATAAAAGGCCATTTCAGTGGCAGGTATTTTGACAGTTCACACTAGAAAGAGCACAAGTGTAAACAATCAAGTTAATGATGAGTTCCACGTGGCTGCCCTGTGTTCTGAACACTTGAACTGAACTGATCGTTAAAGTTATCGGTAACACCTGTGTTTTTCCTGCAAAAACAAAATGTCTGCTGTGGGGAAAAAAAGAGCACCTGTGAGGTAGATGGAGGTCAAATGTGTCTGTGGATTAACACTTTTCACTGCTGCGCATCTAGCAGCATTTTAAAATAATTTAAAAAAAAAAAAGTCTTTATGTGAGGGGAAAGTCAGCAGGAAGTGTTATGGCTCAATGTGATCACAGAGAGGAGAACCAGAGCTCTTTGTGCAGCAGTAGCATAATTGCTAATCTGCACTCTTACTTTGGAAATCCTCATCCTGTGAATAATTTAGTATCACATATACCAACCACAGAGACAAGAGAGCAGCTTCCTTCTGTGGAGCACGACAGGGCCGAGGAAAGCGGGAGCCATGATGAGACCAGTGACCCCTTAGTCCAGCTGGACAATGGAAGGTAAAGACCACAATCACTGTTGTGAACTATTTATTTTTAGGTGGGGCCTGGCGTGAAATATCCTTTTCCTCTTTTAGCTCTTGCACAGACATATCTTCTGCCATCAGGTCAGTGGCTTTAAAGTGCACATGGAATTTTGGGGAAATACAATCTGTGCCAGAATCAGTTCCTAGACCTGGTGAAGATGACTCATCTTTGTCCTTGTTAGATAGGGATGAAAATGCAGAGGGGTAAGAGGCTGCAAATCATTTCTATAAACTGTACAGTTTACCAGGAAAACTTAAGCATGGCTTTCTTTTTTCACACAAGGGAAGTAGAGGCAGAGGAGAAGGAAGTGCTGAGAATATCGTTCCAGTCAAAGTATATCCACATTGGTGAGTATGCTTTTCTCCTCGAACCCTCTTGTAAATCACTGGATGTTAATCATTTATATTGATGTCGTCTGTTTCGTCCTTTGCTCTGCAGTCCCACTGTATCAGGATTATTGGCTGCAGGATGTGAGGAGGGGACTGCACAGACTCAATCTGCCTTTTTTGTCAGAACTGATATCACCTCAGTATGTGCAGGGTCTGCAGTCCCGTCTCGGCCCTTTTTTCTCCACTGAGGCCACATCCTCTCCATCTCAACTGCCTGTAGTCGCCGTATCCTCACCTCCGCCTCAACCTATCAGGGTAACTCCATGTACCCTGTGGCAAGATCTAGAGGAAGTGAAGGCATCCGGCCTGCTCGACAGCTTGACCAAAAAAGAGATTCGCCTTCAGGAGGTGTGAATGCTCTTTCATACTCTTACGTGTGGCACGTGTGGAAATAGTTTAGTGTGGCAAGAATACAAGCAGTTTCAGGTTGAACATTTATTCATTTATGTACTACAAGAATGAAGATTATTATACTGATTTAAGAATAACATTTTAATTTTTAAAAAAATTATACTACACCCATGACTTTCCCTTTCAAAGTTTTCACATTAGGGACCATGAACAAATTCTTATGAGTAGAGGATCACAGGCTTCCATGTCAAAAGTGTATAATTATCCTAGAGAAACGGTGCACAGGACAGGTCACTCTAGTCTTGTAGAATGCACTTTCTTTAAAGCCAGCCCCCTATGGTTTTATTAAATATTCATACAAGTTATTAGTACCTTTTAGTTTGGGAATATGCATAGTCACCAATTACGAAAAATAATTTTATAGAGGATGGATGAGCTGCCAGGCTTCATCTACAAACAGAATTGGATCAGTATAGTATTTTGGTTTTTGTTGGGATTCAAAGATGACTTGAACAAAAAAAAAATCACAGATCTTCTTATCCTTTCACTCCTGAATGTGATGTGAGACATGAACACATAAATAGACTGGAAGAAGTAATTGTATTGCCCCCTATCCATTTTGTTCATTTCAAGTCCATGTTTGAGTTGATTGGTTCCGAAGCGTCTTACTTGAGGAGCCTTGGAGTTGCTGTCGATCACTTCTACGCATCGAAGGCACTGAAACGGACCCTGCCTCGAATGGAGCATCACATTTTGTTTTCCAACATTCGTCACGTCAGGGCAGCCAGTGAAAAGTGAGCACTCCACATACAGAATCTCTTCACTTTTGAACTGTTTGTGTTTTGGTTGTAAAGGTGAGCTGCCGTGTCCTGCCGATTCCAGATTTCTCATGGACCTGGAAGTACGACTGGGGGAGTGTGTGTTAATGTCTCAGGTTGGGGACATCGTTCTCCAGCACTGCCCAGATTTTCACAAACTCTATGTGCCGTATGTGACCAACATGATGTATCAGGAGGCCCTTGTCAATCAGCTGCTGTAAGTCTCTGCACTGGACACCACTAGAGATGTGTCACAACACCACCAACTGTAAGATGCCATTTTCAGTCTTGACTCTTTTTTTTTTTTTTTTTTTCCCCAGGCAGCAAAATAGAGACTTTGTGTATTCACTCAAGAGGCTTGAGAGTGACCCAGTGTGTCAAAGACAGAACCTCAAGTCCTTCCTCGTCCTTCCCTTCCAGAGAATTACTCGTGTTAAGCTACTGCTAGAGGTAGACCTTGATTGGAGTTTTAGGATCAACTTGGTACAGAATGTTTCCTACAAGTGGTTTATTTATATATATATTTGTTTTCATTTAGAGCATTTTGAAACTGACGGAACCAGACACTGACTCAGTTCCAAATGTGGAAAAAGCAATAGCAGCCATTCATGAGGTAATCCTGTTTTTACTCCTGAGAAAAAATCATGAATTGTGTTGTACTGAAACAGGACTTGCCTCTTTAATGTACTAACTGTATATAATCCAAGTGGATGAAAAATCCACCTAGTAGTAAACAAGGTGAGACTAGTTTTTAACATTTACAACATTCAAGTATTGTACTCGTAGTGATGTACAATATTCTGCTTCAGTACTTTTGTGCATTTTAGCTTCATTTTGGTGCTAAAACTAATAACAGTATTTTTAAGGGTGACTTGATACCACTTAATTCCAACACCATTATCACAGCCTCGAGTATCAACATCAGTCTTTTTACAAATTTTATTTTAAGTCTATAGACCTCAACATGATCGCTGCATTCCTCTCGCACGTTCTGGTCACATGACATAGGTGATGTATGTACATGTATCTACAGCCTTTTTCCAATATCTGGTCCAGTGATGCAAAAGCTGAATATCATATAGGCTCATCTCTGAGAATACTTCATTCCACCATTGTTTGCTCTCACCAGATTGTGGCAGATTGTGACAGGGGAGTTAGAAAAATGAAACAAATTGAAGAGCTGGTCCACCTTGAAATGCTGTTGGATTTTGGTAAAGTTAAGGTTAGAATTGTTTAAAATCTCAAAATTCCTAATACACTTTAAACAGTGTCACAAGTAACCTACAGACGATGGTGAACTCTTAACAGACTGCCTCTTTTCTTCATCCAGGCAGTGCCTTTGGTTGTAAGTGAGCGTTTCCTGGTGCATCAAGGACCCATGAGACAGCTGACTGTGGAGGGGACTTACAATTCCAGGCCGTCATTCATCAGCGTCTACCTCCACCTCTTCAATGACCTTCTTATCATCTCCTTCAAAAGGTAATTAAGACCCAGATATTAATCAATTACTAGTATTAATTTTAACACTAAAGATTAGGCATTCATTTCTAAAAATAAAAAATACATTCTGCAGGGATGTGCTGAACAATTTTTTTTTTTTCTACATCGCATTCAGGGATCAAAGGTTCACTGTAATGGATCACACTGTTTTCCCCACACATGTGCGCATTGAACATCTGAAGACTAAAGCCCTGAATTTACCTCCAGAATCCTTTTTGCTGCATCTCTCACACAGTTGCACAGGGCATCCGACCGCCATGATACTTGTGACAAACACAAAGTAAGGGCAGACTTAATGAATATCTTAATGCCCACTAATAAATTCCCTTCAGAGTCTTAACATCTGTGACATCTTTTTACTGCAGGTCAGATAAAGAGACATGGATGAAGCTGCTATCGAATACTCAGTGATGAAACATGAAAATTTAGGTTTTAGACATCACACTTGAGCTGTTTTTACTTGCACACTTGTAGTTGTGATAATTGACACCACTGTTGTTCACCATGGAGGTAAATCTGTACTTTAAATGTTCTTGACAAAAGCTAACCTGACTGCACTGATAATTCAAATAAGCACAATGAAAATGAACACAATTTCCACAATTAGCAGACACATAAGGTGAAAGGAAACTTTTTATACTTTTTTTTTGAAAAACTCTTAAATGCCTTCCTTGTTTTTATAAGTTATGGAAAAATAAAATGATCTGGTCAAGCCAACCTAATACATGTCTCAATCAATGCCAAGATGATAAAATAGCAAATTGGGTATTTACAGTAAAACTGTTCTGTAAATACAGTGATTTTGACTGAGCAAATGCATTTTCAGGTAAAACTAAATTTCCTACAGCACCTTTTTAAAAACCAAATTAGAATTCAGTGCTTCACAAACAAATGGGTATTAAATGACACAAATCAAAGATTAGGAAAATCTAGACTGACCTCAGGAAACTGGGGACCCTAAAAGAGATGCAAAGGGGACAAAATCTTTGACCAAAACATCTACAGAGACAGTTCTACAGTATTGAAGCCATTACTTTAAACTTTTTTTTTCACTGTGGTGTGAGAGATGCTAAGGTCAGAAGATCCAAATCTGGTGATTATGGATAAAGAAGTCACAAATGATCCCTGATCCTGACCTTGAAAGGCTTCACGAGACAAATACCTTTTTACCACGACTCTCGACTAAATCAATCAGTAAAACCAGTGTAAATCAAGTTTCACAGACCAGCTGCTAGAGCAGTCCCTCAAAAGCAGACACTGGGGTGATTGTAAGTTCATTTTTAACTCGGAAGTATTCAGAGTAAAGTCTCCGTCTCCTGCTGCGTGTGGATGCCGGTTGATCCAGCTGCGACGCAGTCCTGATGCCACAGCTGCTCTGCCAGACAGTTGAGGAGAGGAGCTACATCACCCAGCCCATCGCTGACCTCCCCTCCCACACGCAGCAGCGGTAACCTCCACTTCTCCTGGAAGAGCCTCAGGTCTCTCTCTGCCACGTCACAGTGCATGAAGAGATCAAATCTAATTAAAGTGTTAAGGCATAATAAGCTATACCTTTTTAAACAATTGTTTTTTTCCCCCCCTTTCTTTTAATGTAGAATAAGCAGAAGTTGCTGCTACATTTACTTATATCATACTAACTAGTGTCCAAATCCAGTTTTGTCAAAAAAAAAAAGGCAAAGACTGTTTACTGTCAATCATTCTTTGACACTGGGTAAGCAACCACAAATGGACACCAATATTTATTTATTTTTTTAATCCAAATGTTTGCTAAATTACTTTCAGCTTTTGTGAGATATCTTTAACACAAATTAAGTTTTAATCATTTATCAAACATCTGGTTTACTAATTAAAAATATTACAATACCTAAATAAACCTATGCTTCTTATTGGACCAAGAAAAAAGCATTACCTTTTTCTAACAAATTCACAAAGGATACTTTGTGCCAACCACCAATTTGACAACTGAATTCAAAGGTGGCACCATCCACTTAGCAATTTGATTGGACAGATCGTCAAAGGATGTCCTGTCAGTGAAGGAAAACAGGAAAAGGATGGCATCCACCTGCTCTTTACAAGACTGGGAGACAAGGCACATTGATTTGTAGATTTGACATTTGTTCTATAATTATACAAAGTGCAGACTGTCCCTTCTGTTTCTCATAAATTCAGTGCAGGACTCGCATTCCTGTGTGTTTTATACATACTGGAAGCAAATGGTCAAATCTACGCAAGGCATTCTCTCCGCAGTCCCACAGCTGTAGACGGAAGAAAAGCACTCTGCCACTGTCTTTCAGCTTCACCGGCCAATGCACCACTGTCGTTTCGATCCCTTCCAAAACACAGGATAAATTAAATATTTGTATAGGTCAAACTGAGACTGATGATGTTCCTACGCAGAATCGATCAATGTTTCAGCATTTTGTCAGGAATAGATTTTGATTAAATGGCATCTCAACATAACAGTGTAGTTATGTGTAGTGTACTTTCACTAACATGACTAAGCAAATTCTGTCAACCTTAACAGGAAAAGTGGGGCTCACCTGTTGTCTCATAGTGCAAGTTGGGAATATTCAGACCTGAGAGACGTGCAGCAAGTGCACTTTTCCCAACTCCACTTTTGCCAGAGATAAAAATCTTATAGTGAACTGTGTCCACAGCCATGTGTGGGGGCATCACTGGAGACTCCAACAGGCCTGTAAACAAAGATCACCTGTTTTTCAAGTTGTACATATTTTTATCCATATTTTAGTCTGAAAATGTCATACACTGCCAGGAAAGTTGTTAAACTAACACCACAGGTGATGAAAGTTTGCCCTCCAGCATGAAACTTTTATTGAGTTTGTGTCACAGACTATCTATTTACAGTACTTAGGTGTTCAAAATGTTAGACCACCGTTAACACAGACAAATCCTAAGAATATATCCCTTTTGGATATTCTTCAGTTAGACCTATTTGGTCTTTTAGTTAATGATTATCTTGGCATAAGTTTTATAGAGGCATGGAAAAAGTGTAATTTTACCTTTTTAAGACATCAAACATAAGTAACAGTTGTATATTTCTAGAGAATCATAAAATAGCAGTATTTATAAAAGCTCTACAAAGCCTTTTTTTCCCCCCAACATCGAAAATGTCATACGGACAAACCATCTTAAATGTAAATGACCAAAAACTCCCAGGGAGGTCAACTTCATGGACAAATATTCTGGTAGTGAGAGTGTAAATGTCTTCCAGCCGTATTCTGTGACTGAATTCTTTGAAAACCTGTTGTATAATCAAAACCAGAGGGGTGACTGACTCGGTAGTAGACGGAAGACTGAGAGTTCGATTCCTGGCACTGCTAGTCTACATGCCGATGTGTCTCTGGGCAAAACTGTTAACTCCATGTTGCTCAAGAGTGGAGCACATATTCAGATTCTATATTTTGTTAAAAGTAAGACTACACTGTACTCAGTGTAGGAAAATCCCAACTAATACATTTCCCTGGTGTGTAAACAGCATTGCACATGATTAAGATGGATTTTTTTTTAAATTCATTATATTTTAATACATTTAATGATCATTTACTACATGGACTTATCTGTTTGATTATTTTCTCGATTGGCAACACATTGATATGTTTTTTTTTCAACCAATACTTTTGTAACCATGTTTGTCAGAGTAATTAAAAAGAAAAGCAGTAACTTGTCACATTTGAGAAGTCAGTACCATTACATATTAAGAGTAAAAAGGGTGGCGTAGCAGGTAGACTGGCGATTTTCAATCGTTCTTTGCTAAGCTGCTGGGGATCAGGAAACTCTCCAGACTTAGATCTATACAGTGTCTTTTCACTTTAATCGAGCAAGCTTTTGGTCTATTTGACGTGATGACGGTCAGAAAATTCACTCCTGTTTGTTTTTAAAACCAAAGATTTCCCCCGCTGACACTGTGTTTCTGTGCTTGCTTTTATTTGCTGCTGACACCTTAGAGTTGCCAGTATGTTTTTCATTGTTTTATCATGACAATGACAAAAAATATATATTCTATTCTTCTGTGAAAAGACACTACTTAGATCTAAATATGCAGAGATTTTCTGTCAGCTACGACAAACAATATGAACAAAACACTTACTAATAATTCTCTGTCAACCATCTTTAACAAAGCATATTGATAAGCTTTTCAAATGTTGTTAACCCTAACCAGGTGACTGCAGTTGACCATAAACATTTACCATTGAAATGTGAACAATCAGCCTGAAAGCAAAAATATTTAGCTCAGATCTGTATTTAATTACAGTGCTTGAATGAAGGCACTTTTGCACAGTGTGTCAAAGAGCCACCGTTGTAATGTTTTCATACCAAAGTTTTTGCGCATTTTCTTGTGGAGAATCTTGTTAAAAAACTCTTTGCTCTCCTTACATCGATGCCAGTTAGTTACCAAGACTGACCCTGGAGCGGGAGGACGAACTTCTTCCATGTTGTTCCTGTTGTTCATGTTTATCAAGCTAACTGGCTTAGCATCATATGGATATCACGTTTTTTCGGAAAAAAAAGTATTGGCTTGTTCGATTCCTTATCGGTGTAACGGGTGAACGTCAAAGCAATGTTAGCAAAAAAAAAAAATTCAATAAGTCGTATAAAAGGTTTTGATGTGGTCGGTAATTCCCACTTAAACAGCTCGATCATTTCCGTAAACCAAAACGTCCCATGACGACCACAACGTCACTTCCGTTCGTTCGTCGTGTTGCCTTCATGTGCAAAAAAAGTAACAGCTGCTTTTAAAAGAGTAGCACGGCGTTTCGTAACTTCCACTATAATTAACGTGTTTGGGAAACAAGTTAAAAACGATAAATTATTTTAACTGGCAAATAAACAATACAGTTAGTTGACGTCACATAATGCTAATGGAGGGAAATGAAGTGATTTCAAAGCGTATTGTCATACACAGGCACAAACTTGTGGATAGCAGCAGTATAATTGCTGCAAACTTATTTTTAACAGGTTACTTTGCAGCCCGTTGCTTTGAAAAAGCCACACCAATAATAACAGCACACAGTAAACCAGTTGCAAACAGTTTTTTTCTTTCTTCAAATGATATTTGCAGTTTTGATGTCGATTCAAATGGACCGGATGATGTTGGTCATGTTTCCCATAGTCAGTGAATGCGAGAATGCTGCATTGATCTTCGACCTAGCCGCTAGTGGGCGCTGTATTCCGGCGGTGGAGTGCCGTGGCTACGGAGACTGAGTGGTTTAGAGCAGAGATGACATCTGAAGCGATACAATAGGAAAACAAAGACAAACAGGTGAAAAACAACACAAATAATAATAGAGCTTGTTGTTTAGTTGTTTTAAACACAGACAGAACAAACCCTGTGGGCTCTGACAGTCAGGACCCCACTGCTGTCCATGGACATGGTCACAGATATGGGGTCCACATCTGATGGCAGTGTGCACCGATGGGAAAATGTATTTGTGACTGTGCCATCTTCTCCCACCTGCATGGGATATATTATTATTATTATTATTATTAAATATTTGAGAAATAAAGTTAGCCACATGGTGGGATAGTGGATGCCCTGCAGCAAAAAGATCCAGGTTCACAACCTGGTATGAATGGGGGCCATTATGCTTGGAGTTTGCATGTTCTCGGTGTCTCTGCTTAATTTCACTGCAGGTTCTCTGGTTTCCTCCCACAGTCCAAAAACACACAGAAGTAAGTTGGACACTCTAAACTGTGACCATAGGTGTGAATGTGAGAGTGGGGTTATTTGTCTCTATGTGTTTGCCCTGTGATGGACTGATGACCTGTCCAGGGTCTACCTCATCTTTTGCCCAATGTCAGCTAAGATTTGCTACAGCGCCTCGAGACAAATAAAGCACGAATGGATGAATGAATGAAAATCAGGTCTGGCTATTGACGAAGGACAAAAAACATAAATCAGAAGAAAGATAATATTTGTAAAACAAGAGATTTAGTGCAGCTTTACCTGATGTATTAGACCAGAGCTGTCAAACGTGGGCCAGAACCCGCCAGAGGGTCCAATCCGGCCCACATAATGAATTTGTGAAAGTTTCGCATACTGATTAGAATCTAAACAGCATGTGAACAACTATATTTTTCAGTTCCAGATACCCGTGACAAATTGTTTAGTGCCTTTGTGGATCCACATGTGTGAATGGTAAACTTAGGTGTAATATTACATTTATTTTTCTCAATAAATTTTAGGTTGTTCATAATATGTTTTGAAAAACATTTGGAGTTCTTGTTGTCTATAGGTTATGATGATATTATTTTACTGGTCTGGCCCACTTGAGATCAAATTGCACTGTATGTGGCCCCTGAACTAAAATGAGTTTGCCATCCCTGTTTTAGACTTTTACTTTCATTCTATAATGCAGCCCCGATGCATTTTAAATATTTATTATCATTTATATATAATTAATTTACATACAAGGGTATTCAAATTGCTTGCAGCTTCAGCCAGAACATTCACAGGAGGAGCATTAATTTTCAAACTGACTGTCAAAGACACTTCCAAACAAATGGTGGCAAACATTTAAATCTAGTATACAGTTGTGCCCAAAAATGGGAATTACACCCCTTGGTTCTAGATGTGGCCGAGAAAATGTTGAAGTAACCTCCCATAATTAGAACATATTTCACTCGGTTGTCTAATAAGTAACCCCTGTACGTGTGCCTTTGCAGTTTCTCTGCTTATTTTGAAGACCAGGCCCCACTATGGCTCACCCTCTCAGCGTGGACCTCCAGCAGGTTGTTCGAGGACGTAATGATAACATCCTCTGGAGAAAATTCGCTCACATCCACTGTGAATTGAATCCTGTCTCCAATGAGCTGGATCTTTCCCGTAGGATATGAATGTCCTGTAACAGTCATTTATAGCAAATTTAAGAATACAAATCTACAGACACTTCCTCATTTGATCTTTATTATTATTATTTTAGATCACACTGTCAACTGACCTGTAAATTTTTGGCCTGTCGTGCTCTGGTGAGGAACTGGTCCTGATTCTTCTGCAAAAATACTTCGACCTTTCTCCATGCAGGCTGAGGAAGTGAACTATCCTTTACCAACTGAATCTACAAACTAAGATAGGTCATTCTAATCTAATGAATTCTCCTTTGTCTCTGATAGAAATGTCACTGTACAGTATATGAGCCCTTTATAGGCTACCAGGCACTGGTGGGTGCCACAGGGTGTGGGTGTGGGTGTGGATGTGACTTGGTCCCTGAGGTGACATAGATTGATTTGAATTGATGTCAAGGGGTCCAACATTTGTAGCCACACCCGTTGACTGGAAACCAATCGGTCTTTTTGTCTCTGCGTTAGAAAGGGTGTGACGGAATTGGAATTTTAAAAGAGGGATCATCCATAAGTAATGCAGCACGGTAAGATTTAGAACCATATAAGAGACAATGTAAAGGCCTTTTTAAGGGTATGTCAGGAGTAAAGTGTCTAGTCAAGGCCTTGCAGAGGTGGTGGGGTAAATACAGTATGTCTGAGTGGCAGTGGTATGATAGAGCACAGTTGAGTATAGGTGTGAAATTCTGCTCTGCCTTGTCAGAGTCACCGAGGTTGATCTGGTCCCTCTAGGTGACAGGCGTCACCAAAACAAAACAACTGAACTGCTGAACACAGGAAAGTGAACTGTTGCGGGTCAACGCTGATGTCAGACTGAATTAATGTACTTATTAGCATAAAAAGGTGATCAGACTGAAGTTCTCTTAAATAACCTGAATCAGATGTTCATCCACTTATCATAAAAGTGTTAAATGGTAGCCCGCTGTATTTGTAGTGAAAGGCTAAATTAAAGCGGCAATGCATTACTTTTTTTGTTGATTTGTTTTGACGTTATTACGATGTAACATTATTTGTATGTTGTGCCCTTCATCAGAAAGTGTGCTCTGTCAAGCAAAATGATCAGACCTGACTAAGGGGAATTTTTTTTGTGTATACACCGGCAACTGTGGGGTGGGTGGGACAAGAAGTGTTTATTCTGTCAAACTGCTCAACGACCAAGGTTTTTCAGCATTTGAATATTTGAATTCACTTCAAAAACGTTTCATGTGCACGTCTTGGTGTTTTCAGTCACACTTCAACCTGCTTGCAGGCGTCACACTAAACTAGTGCAATGTTTCCGTTGCCTACATCTGTCTTGATAAAAAAAATTAATCACTTCCTGTGTGCAGCAGTGTCAGTGTAAACATTGGTTTATATTGAGAAGTTGTAGTTTTCTGTTATAAGTTAAATGGGTGAGCAAAGATGTGAAGTTACAGTCTATGCCTTTTTGAACATGTAGAACATGTGTGGTAAACAATGTATTTACCAAATCTACTGGTGTCAGTAGTGCAGAGTTTGAATATGATCGGCAGTGTTTACTTCTATTCTATTTTATGTACAGTGCAGTGTAAAGAAATAGCAGAAATAACAGTTACCTTCGCCTGTGAGGTTTTATGTTTCTGGCCACATTTGCTTGTTTAAGCATAATACAAATTGTAAAGGACAGATTGGACCACATTTTCTGGGTATATAGGTCATGGCCAAAGGGAAAAATGATATGTAGGGCAGTGTATTGACATGATACAAAACTGAGCCTGCCAAAGCCTTGGCAGAGGTTTGTGCTCTCCGGATGCCTTCTCTAGTTGTAAAGGTATTTTCTTCAGGATTGGAGAGAGTGAAATTTGAGATCATGACAACACTATTTTTCCCTGTATTTTTACAAATGTCAACTTATAGCTAATATTAAGCAAGGAGACGCCAAAGTTAGTAGGATCCATCCTTCCATTCATTATCTATGCCACTTATCCTCCAGAGGCAGGATACACACTGGTAGAAATAATCAAAGTGGAGAAAATGTCTAATTGATATTTTTCTGCCACATGTTACGATTTGAATTACAATATCAGTTTTAAGTTCAATAGTCACCGTGTTATAGGTTTAAAATGATGATGATTATTATATGTATTATTATATATCACCAAAGCCATTTACAACGACATTTACTTTTACAGTCAACTCAGAGCCTCCAGTCAACCTGGCTCCAATCTGAGGTCTTTAAACTGGAGAAGAAGTAGGATCATGAATGTCTGTGCAGAGTTTCATTTGATTCAGTGTGTGCCAAAGTGTTGAAGGCCTGACTGACTGATAAGTACTTGCATGACTATAAACACAAATACAAGCTGACGACTGCTGAGTGTAAGACAGTGATCCAGTCACAGACAACACTGATTTTATTCAGACACAAAAATGCATCACCTGGCAAACATGCACCAGATTAGTTATTTCTCATGTAACAAATATCATAAATATAAAACAAAAAATAAATATTAAATAAAAATGGACAGTTTTAAGTATTAAGACATGGAGTAAACAAATGGTTTGAAGAAATGCATCATGTGATACAGAGACTAACACAAGAATGTGTGAGCTTTTGCCCTGAGTGGAACAGTTATACAAATTAAAAATGTCTCATTGCTTGACAAAAGTGAAGCAAAACAAACTGAGTAAATGATCCAAACGCAGTGGCAGGATAAAGTGAGTGCTTGGAAGAACAAGCTCTTAATCATTAAGAGCACTCAATATTTCAGTCATTCAGTAAATACAGAGCCAAGCACTCTTGCAAAGTCTCACTACATCTCATAATCTTCTGTTCAACATATGAAACATTTTTACATGAAAATAATTTATTCCTCAACTCTTATCATAAAGTACATAAGTGTTTTTTTTAATCTCAGTCCTTTCTGAGTGGCTTGAAGTGTCCTCTTCTCTTCAGTCGTGCCACACTGTGCCACTGACAAAAAGCCCCCTGCAGAATAGCTTTGGCCCACTTCAGTCCTCCATCTCCAGGAGTAAAATGGCAACGTCAGTCAGTGCATTTCAATTCGGAGGAATGTTTTTAATCACACTGCAAACACGCTGAGTGAGCTGGTTTCATCTTTCAGGCCCAGAATGCTGTAGGCGATCCTCTTCATGTGACCAGGCAGACGCACTCCAATGTTCCTGATGTCCCTGAAAAGAACAGACAAATTGTACCTTTTTTTAGTGTGCTACAAACTAAACTGTATGCATCAAGCAATACCCAGGCTGGGTTACTTGTAACTCCAAAATGATTGTGGGGTTACAAGTAACGTAACCCCGCGTAACGTAACGTATTTATGGAGTAGCTCATAAATACGTGGCTGTAATAGTTCAATTTTGGCCTAAAATTATCGGTTTATAGTTTAATTGTATGGAAAAAGAGATAGTTGTGTACAATACAGTGTTAAAAGGCTGTGAAGGCTGCAGTAGAAGTTATGACAGTAAGGAACGAGAGGAATGCGGAGTGGAGTATTGCTGCATCACAAACAGAAAGACAAATGTTTCAACTAACGACTGAATATGTTCTCTGTGTCAATATAAAAATGTGGCTTGGTGCCAGATACATTGGAACAGTATAGCAGAGCGGCACCAGTGTCATGTGTGCACTTACTCGTGCCTCAGTGCCAGCACCTGCTCCATGGTCGTGATCCCTGCGCGAGTGAAGCTTTCATTGTACTGGCTCATTTTGATGGACTCCAGCCATTCGGGCACTGACCGAAACATGGTGCTGTCACAGCCACTGGTGCTGGGCAGGCGGATGGACACACTGCAGGAAATAATGTATACACATGTTTACTCATTATCATTTACTGCTACTTTATGGGCACTAGAAGCATGTGATGTTTGGACAAAAGTAACAAGTTTTATTGCAGATCATATAATCATTCTACTGAACATTTCAACAGCATGTCATCTCTTGAAGGCATTTACCAGGACGAGCAAAAGGAACCAACTCTTATAAAAACTTACAATGAAACATTACAATGTTTTAATGTTTCAGATAGACGTCTCTGCCACAAGATGTATTTATTAGAAATCACACAGTAACAACACTTTAAATTTCATCCGACTGGTTTCTTCAGTGATATGTTTAGGGAGTGAATGCCATTCATTTATAGTGCTGCACATAAACATTCATTTCACTGAATTTGTTTTCAATTTTGATAAAGTAAACTGTTCTTGATCAGCATGTCTGGTGGCATATTGATGTCTAATCTGTTTTTCACAAATAGCCAAGAGAGACTGTTGTGCATTTCTACAGCATTTGATCTATAATTACAGTGTAGAACGATACACAAGTAGCATTATGAACAAGCAGTGGCTGCAGTAGTAACAGCAAATGCTTTTTAAAGCTCTGTGTAATTTAAGACTCTGTTCAGGACTATATATATATATAAATGTACATGTGTATCAAAGCTGGGAAATGTAGTTGCTCTACATTCACAAGCTTTTTGTCTGTTTTAATTTGTTGCAGAAATGTATATACCAGTAACAAGAGTAGCATTCATACCGTGGATCAAAGTCAGCTATGGTTTTCAAAGACTCCGGGCTTTGGAGCAGTTTGTCCAAA
The DNA here is from genome assembly GCA_016785285.1 of Brachirus orientalis. Classification (NCBI taxonomy): domain Eukaryota; kingdom Metazoa; phylum Chordata; class Actinopteri; order Pleuronectiformes; family Soleidae; genus Brachirus; species Brachirus orientalis. Next base: position 1,151,924 of record JAFBJR010000316.1, read on the forward strand.
ATGTTGACGATGTCTGAGAAGCGAGGTCGCTTGGAGCGATCGTGCAGCCAACACTGGAGCATGAGCTGGTAGATAGTGGATGGACAGTCCATTGGGGCAGGAAGCCTGAAGCCCTCGTTGATAGCTTTCATGACCTGAGGAAGATAACAGGGCAGAGTGAAGGCAGTGTGAAGGTTAGATTTAATGCATGTTTATGGCTGAAGAGACAAGCAAAGAGTTTAAACGGGCAACTGTGCAAAGAAATGCTGCATGCGCATGTTGATGTTGAAAGTAAATTTAAAGGCAGTGGTGGGAAACAGGCAAGTTTCAATCACCACCTACCCTGCAGGTACTTAGTGGTAATATACAAGGGAGCTTGATCCTACACAGGTCAAAACAATCCCTCATCTCAGACATAAGACTTGAAAAGAGGTCGTGACAGATGAAATGTATACTACCTCATGGTTGCTCATGTCCCAGTAGGGCCTTTCTCCAAATGCCATGACCTCCCACATGACGATGCCGAAGCTCCACACGTCACTGGCTGATGTGAATTTCCTGTATGCAATGGCCTCAGGGGCAGTCCAGCGGATGGGGATTTTACCTCCCTTATAGAGGAGACAAATTAATACATTGTGAGTAAAATGAAAACACAAGGTGCGGAAAGACCGGCGCAGAAGGCTGGACACTTGAAAGTAAAAATATAATTAACAAGCTGAGTTTGGTTACTAGAGAAAAAAAACATAGGGTTTCTATTCGGTTGCTGTGCTTTAAAGCTGTGTAATATGGCTGTGCGACTTACTCTGGTCGTGTAGGTGCCCTCAGCGTCATCCTCCAGCACGCGTGATAGACCAAAATCAGACACTTTACACTCTAGGTTGCAGTTAACCAGAACATTCCTTGCTGCCAGGTCACGGTGGACGTAGTTCATGTCAGAGAGATATTTCATGCCTGCAGCGATTCCCCGCAGCATTCCTACCAGCTGGTACGAAGGAATCTCTCCATCACGGTCCTAACGAGAACAGAAAATGCATCCATTAATTAAAAACAATTTTGTTATACCTTTTTTGATTGAGTTTTGCTGTGCCATAAATCCAAATCTTTCTTTTATTGCTTTTCTTTATGTTTTGATATAAATATACTGCTCTCATACCAGCAGATTTTAAGATAATATAGTTAATACAAAAAATTGACTGAAGTTTTAAGGAAGTTATGTGATTGTCTTGTTTCCAAATCATGGAGAACCTACCTTCAGATATGTGTCTAGAGCGCCGTTCTCCATGTACTCAGTCACTATCATAGCATGCTTAACTGCAAATTGAAACAAAAAACATATATGTTCAGTGAAAAATGAACACATTTGTGAAACACTTTCTGATGAAGGGCGCAACATACAAAGAATGTTTATACATTTGTGAAACACACTGTTTGACTCGTGTCTGACTCACATTTTGTGACAACTCCCTCCAGGCGAATGATGTTTGGGTGGGAGAATTGCCCCATGATGCTGGCCTCACTCAAGAAGTCTTGCCTCTGTTTCTCTGAGTAGCCCAGCTTCAGCGTCTTGATGGCAACGGCAACCTCCCCTCGCCCCGGAGTCTTCATCACGCCCCGAAACACTTCCCCAAACTCTCCTGATGAGCACACGGAAAGTGGATTGTCAGAAACAGAATCACAATGTGACTTCATGAACTGGAAGGTAAATGGTGTTAAAACACTTACCCACACCAATGACTTTTTGTTTGCTGATAGCATTTGGGTCAATTTCTGTGACAAACTTTTGGATGGCAATGTTAGGGTCCTCATACATGTGTGGATCAACGTAGGTCTTCAGAGGCTTGAGCTGATCTAAGAAGGAAATAATTGACAAAATATTAGGCTAGATAATAACTTAATAAATCATTCATCAATTATAAGTGATGAATTATGATTATTGTTTCCACTTACCTGTTGAAAAGTAGGGATCCTCTGGCCCTCTCCTGATGTGCGAACTCAGTCTCCTAAGAGGAAAACAACACAATCACTATAGGACTTAACAGGATGTAGACTGGATTTTTAGTAATTGCATGTTTTTTCCCAGCTAAAAAAGACCAAGGCTGTACTCAATAACGGCCTAGGCTATTACTCATAAACCACTCAAGATGTCAGTTCAGTGTACTGGTAATTAACTCAAGCTTGTGGCATGTAATAACATAGTCTGCAGGTTTGTTGATAACATTTATCTGAATGACACAGTTGTTGAATGTGAATATGGAAAGTGTTGTTACCAACCGTTTACGAAGTAGCAGGACGGCCACCACAACAAGCAGAATAACTGCTACTCCAACTACGGCTGCCATCACCATGGTGGACTTGCTCTGGATCTGAGATTCAGCTGTGCAAAACCACAGAAACAATAATGGAATTAAGTATGAAAATAAAAGTTGACACAATGACATTAGACGTCAGCAGATGTTCATATTGTACCTAATGGTGAAGTGTGGAACTCATACTCCATGCTGTAGCTGCCAGGGTTGCCTTCAGGACTCAGTGCCTGAACCCTGAACAGATATGTGGTATTTGGGGTGAGGTCATTGATCTGGACTGAGCTTTTCTCCAAAATCAAGACTGTGAAGGTGGTCACATCACGCTCGCCATCACCATCCTGCAAAGAGAAAATAGGCAGTGGGCGGATTAGAACAGCTTATACCTTGAGCAGAAAAATCTTCTTAAAAGTGTCTTTCAACATACTCAAATATGAACAAAGGAGCACAAAGGCCATCTGTCTTACTTTTCTGCGGTACATAAGCTCATAGCGGTGATTGATGTGGGCTGGAGGCCTGCGAGACAGAGACCAGGATAGAGACAGACTGGTGGGGCTGCGATCATCCAGATGGATCAACGTCACCTTGGGGGGATCTAACAGTCGGTCAGACGCAGAAAGCAAAATAACGGTTAGTGACTAATCAATGTCTTTGGAAACTAAAGCCTGTGGGATTCAGTGGATCAGACTGCATTCCTCATAACATCCAGTAACTTCCCATTACCTATTACCTATTTTATTTTTTTAAACAGCTCATAAACACAAATTGCACATTATAGCTGTAAAGTAAAACATTGTTAAATCATTCATTGATATGGCCTTTTTTCCATTCCTCCAACAGAGATTAGATTACATTTATATTGTTGGAATTTACTTTTAATGATATCGCATAGACACAGACAGTAATGTCACACTGAGGGATAATAAGAGTTCTGTATCTGACTTAGTGACATTGCAACAAATAATACAAGAATTTTTTTTTTATTTAATAAGAATAATTCAGTTTGTTGCTTTTCAACATACTGACAAAAATGCATATTTAAATAAGAAAAATTACTATTGTTAAATAAAGATAATGTCAAAAAAAGTGAGGCCTTGCTAGTTCATGCTGGACACAGTAGTCATACGCCCCAGCTAAAACATCCTGTATAAAAAAATCACCTGTATAATCCAGAGCAGTGGTGATGGCTGCTGTGGGTCTCTCAGTGCTGTACTGTGACACACCACTGTGAGCCTCCACAGTGAACGTGTAGTTCAGATGAGAATCGAGGTCGGTCACGATGACCGTTGGGTCCTGAAGGTCTGTAGGGCCAGGCTCAAAACGAATCTTCTCTCCACAAGGGACACACAAGGCTCCGCTGCAATGCTCGCACACCACAGTGTAGGTGAGGTCACTGCGGCCCCCAGTCACCAGCGGTGGGCTCCAGAACAGCTGCAGCCTACCCTCTCCTGACAGGGTGGTGGAGGTCAGCTCACGAGGGGCACTGGGTGGAGCTTAGAGAAGGAAGTGGAAGACAGGACACTTAGCTTGGTCCTCCATACTGACTCTAATGAGAGTAAAAGTTGACTTTTTCAGTGATAAGTTAGTGAGTTTGGTTGTTACCAGAGCAGGGAGATGTTGGCGGGTCTGAAGTGGAGCGGAAGAAACCTTCCTTACATTGACATTCTGAGGCGGCGGCTGTGGAAGGCTTGGTATTGTCAGGGCAAACCTGACACAACTCGCTCGATATAGATGGCTTGAAGTAGCCCGGCTTGCATGCTGTGTGCAAGAAAAAAAGGTGTGTGTTAGTTTAAGCATGACATATAGGAATAACTGTGGAACAGACAAACACAGGAAGGAATGACCGATCAAAATGCAAACAATGAAGCTGTCTCTGTAATACCAGCCCTTTACACCCAACAGGAAGCTTTTGTTGTGAGTAACCTGTAATCACAGAGTCTTTGTATCCAGAGGAATGAAAAGGGATTTCCCTGACGATCTGCCTGCACTTGCCTTTTTTTTTTTTTTTTTTTGCTTGGAGGCCTAATCTCAGGTCAACTGAATGAACAAAGTGCATTCAATCTGTCAGGTGATCTGATCTGCCTTTTCCCCGGTGAATTCACACTCAGCTCATATTCTCTGACAGATAATATTTGTGTTTTTGCCAAAGGAAATGGCAACTCTGATGGAGTGTTGGGCATTTCAGTGCACAGATAAACAGCCTTCCAGGGCAAGAGAGGTTAATGAACATGCAGACTGGACAGAAACCAGGATGCAAGGGCTGCAAGTCAGTTGGAGAATGACATTTCCTCCCTTTCTTCCTTCCTTCCTTCCGCTAACCCCTGACACCAGTCACAAATTATAGAATGCAAGGTTGAATAGTCGGTGTACAAGATAATCAGGCAAGAGGAGAAGCTGCTGGAAACAAGATTTTCTGTGTGTTTATGGAAACAAATAAACATTCTTTTTGCGGCAATAAAGGCCAGAAAAATACAAAAAATGTGGATCCTATGAAAGATCTGTCTCTACTTTCATTTTGTTGTCTCCCTAGGGAGAAGCCTTTCATGTGGCTCCAGTGCTGGTGGCCATGAGAAAAAGGTCGAGTGAACCCTAGATTTAAGACATGGTCGTGTTACTTTGCCACCAAGGCAGAAGGACCTTTGCACCCTGAGCACTGCTGCGGTGGAGAAGCAGCAGGTTTAAGTTTGAGTAGGAGGGACGGCAATGAATAGATGGGTGGGGGATGGGGGTAAAGGTCTGGAACACCAACAGAAGTTCTCTCGGGGGAGTCTCTTGGCGACAGTGGGGGTGTAGCTGAGGTCTTTTCGCATAAGAAAAGGGGGCCAGCCCATTTCATCTTGAGCTGGAGCAGCAGGACCTCTGTCACGTAGTTAAAGAAACTCCAGCCCTATTCATCTATTGTCTCAGAGACAGGACAGAGTGGTGCCATAAATATGTTGTATCACTCATTATACTGCTCACAAATGGCAGCAGGTGTGCAAGGCATGAATCCAAATATTGTCCGTCGCATAACTATGTTTAAAAGAATATATTTTATACTTTGTACTTTGTTGTGTTAATCTACAAATTTTAAACATTTTCACTTGTTGATGGAGGCCGTGCTTCTGATTGTCCCATACTCTTTGACTATGGCACACATGTGAAAAGGACTTGTGTTCCGCACCGGTGCATCTGTTAATTGAATCTGTTTTTTGCTCTTTGTGTCGGCCCATTGTTCTAATGAGTGGGAACACGGATTAGGGAGCTCGTTGCGTGTGTTAACAACCGGATGAAAGAGCAAAGGGAGGCAAAGCGGGGCATGTCATTGGCTAACAGCTGTCCTGTTGCTCCACTAATCCTCTTGACTAAATTACACTCCACACCTAACTAAGCAGCCATGAAACTAACCACCCTCATGCGCCAACTGTCGACTCATTCCCCACCCTCTGACTCCATCCAAGGACAACCTGCTTATTTGTGTCAGTCAGCATTCCTTCTCATCTCAGTTTACTTCCTGTTCCCACAACAGTTGGGCTCTTCAGTGGAATGTACTTGCTGGCCATGAGCCTCTGAGGACTCACTTTCTACACTTAATCATAAAACCTGGAACAAGAAATCTCAGGGAGAAGCTTCACCATTGTTTTTTACTTACTGTATGTAATAAAACACATTTCCTGCATCCTAATAATGAGGTCATCCCCCAGAATTTGAAATCACAGTTTTGCCAGTCAAATATTTCCCATCTTCCTCTCAACAATTGCCTGCTAACTTCCGTTTCAGGTGCTGGGCTTTTAGTCTGCTATTTGTCATGAGCTTAAAAGTCTCGAACATTCCTTTGCCTTGACTTTCTCACTTTTTCTATATTTTTTAAAACATTGGTACAAGATTGACCCGTAGAAGCACACTACTTAAAAATACTGTATGCAGGCTACTAAGAAAAGATGAAAAAATACCAAAATAAAAAAAGTCCTCAGGAAATTCAAATGTCTTGTCCTATCAAGTCAAAATCCAAAGATTTTTCAATTAGATTTACTGGAACCAAAAAGAAGTAATTAAAAAAATTTTTCACATTTTTGGAAAGAATTAAATTATTACATATTTCAATCAATTAACAAAACAGGTGTTGATTAATTTTGTGTCAAACAGCTAAATGATTTTAATCATAATTCCTATAATTATAGTCTCAGCAACAAATTCCAGGAGGAGGCCAAACTCAGCCAGTCAAGGTGACTCGGACCATCGGGAGTCATAAACCGCAGCTTGACTCATGAACCCCTGAGAGGTGTGCCGGCCTCATCCCTGTAATCTGTGGTTTCTGTTGCCCTGGCAACTGGCGCAAAACAAATACTTGAAGGCAGAAGACTCCACTCAGGTAGTCACTCTATCACATTCACACGGCCCTTCCTTTTACTCAATCAGTGATATAGGTTGACGTGAGGGTGAAAGAATTCCTTTCAGAAATCCCCACAGCAAACTGTGTCCTTCCTCCCTCCTTCCTCTTCTTTCTCTACCCTCTCTCCTCCCACGTTTCCTCCAGACAGTTCAACACACCACACCCCAGAATGCCAACACATTGCCAACAACACAAACAGAAGAAGCACACACAGTATGAAAACTACAGCTATAGTTTCTGCTGTACACATCTATTTTTATTGTTTTGTTTTGTAAATTGTCCTTCTATATGTTTTCACAGGTTTTCCCTGAGGACTGTACATACTGACAATTTTTTGCATACTTCACCAATTCAGGGTGTCACTCATGTGAGAGGATGGAAGCAGTAAAATTTAACAGTCTCATGTACTGTATTCCCTACAAGGTGCGTGTGTTTCTACTATTATTTGATACAAGGAACCTTATTTGATACCTGTCCAAAGCAACCAACAACTAAAATCTCAAAATTTAGTAGTTAAATATTTAAAAAGTACCTCCATGTCACTTAAATGTTTTCTTTTTCAACATATTCATATTCTAATCTTTATTGTGCACTGTGTTGGGTATTTGTAGACAGAAAATGAATGTACTTAACAGTTTCAAAGTAATAAATTACATGACCTGAAATGTGTGCTGACACACACCAGTCAAATTTATTTCATAAAGTTAAACACTGGAGCCCTCCATGAGAAAGCAACAGGTAGTATTTTTTTTATTTTCCACTTTTGTGTGACAGTAGTGCCCATCTATGTTTAAATTTTGATTAAACCTAGTATGCTTATAGATATTACTAAGTATTTTTTTCAGTGTTACAGCATAAAAATATACCAGAGTCAAAGTCCAACTTTGGGACACAGCTTTCATACTGTACATTATCATGTCTAAAAATCAGGCTATCAATAAAACAGTGCCTCAGCCCATCCCCATTCCTGAGTCCTGACAAAAAGACAGTGTAAAGAATGTGCTATTGGCAAACAGGTGAAGAGATGATGAGGCACTGGTGGGAGTTTCTTTCTATCCTGTATCACATGAAGCAATACAGCTTGTGGTTACCTCAAAATATTAAACAAAACAAACAGGTTTAGGCACCTTGGCCGTTCTTTCATTTTTCCCATGCTCAGTCCTGCTGTGTACCTGACCCATTTCAAAACAGATGAGGAGTGGTTTTTTTAGCAGGCCTCCAAACAAACCAAACACAATTAACATTCCTACACATTCATTTCTCACACAGTGGCTGAAAGCTGTTTCATTTGCCACAACAACACACGGCAACAAAAACATGTCTCAGTTGAGTGAATGGCATATTTCTGGCAGTGCTTACCTTGGCAGGAGTCTCCTGTGGTTTCATAGCCTGAGAGACACTGGCACTGACCCACAGGAACCACCCATTCACCCTCTGCTGTGCAGTAAATGCGTGGGGTGGCCGGGCTGATGGCATTCTCCACGCAGGCTCCCTCCACCTCCCTGAGGGCATCTGCCACTGTCTCCGGGAAGGCTGCCAAGCTCTGCACCGTGGATGGGCACGTCTTGTAATAGACTCTTACTGAAAGCAGCGCCACACAAGCACCCATGTCCTGGAATGCCAGGTAGAAGCCCTTCCTAGAAAGAGGCCCCACAGTCCTTGTTTCTTTGTTGACCTTAGGCACACGGCCCCGTGTGACCTCATCGGGAGCAATGGTGGCCACTTTACGGAACTGCCCTTTACGGAAGTTGGTACCCACATCATCATCAGCCTCTGAGATGAAAAGGTTGAATGTTTCTTTGCACGCAACAGAGGCGCCATCAAATGTGTTGCAGTCTCGTACGACAAACTGGAGCTCCACAGAGACACGTGATGACCCTGGATGCCGCTGAATGAATGTTGTACGTAACCAATTATCCTGTTCAGTAGAATCTATGCTACAAACAGTGTAGGTGTAGAAAAGTGAGCCATTCACCACTGTCTGCACAATCTCCCACTATAGGACAAAAAAAGATAGGAGAGGGATCAGTTTAAGGGGCAAAAGTCAGTGAGATTAAACTACAATAATGAGAGGAGAAAGGGCATTTTTAAATGGAATAAGTACAGGCTTGAGCGCCTTTGTTCCTTCCAAGAACCAGTTTCATTGATGAGACACCGTGTCTTTCATGCTGAGCAAGAAGCTCATAAAGCACAGAAGTGAGCCACCGCTTTTTTCCACATATTAAGATTACTGGCCTAGGCATGTGCTGCGCTCACAACGTGTGTGGTTTTCCACTGACACACCAGGGTGCATGTGTGAGTGAGACACATGTAAACCCAACAAATACTACTGTAAAATACCAGCTAACCTTTACGACAGTTAAGATTAACTTGATTAATCTAACTGCAAAGGCATCTCGGTAGAATTAGCAGCAATTAAGGCATTTTAAAAGAGGGAAGTAATGACAAGTAGAATGATTAAAAGGCTGCATTTAACATTAAAATCTTTGGTAGTGGTACATTTCAGGGAATAATCAGTGCTTACATATACATTACTCTCTCTGGAAAGGAAAGGCAAAGTTAATTGGGTCCATCAAATTAGGGCAGCACTTTACGAGGTAAAGCAGATCATTTATGTGAGGTATGCTACTCTCTACATTTTGGCCAAAGCAAATACAGAACATACAATTAAATAATTCTAATTTCTGGATTGTGTTTAGAAAACTAGCCGAACTCGGCAAACAGTTGATGTTTGCTGAGGCCACAACCACATTTTACAAATAATCAGCTAGAGTAGGAATTTACAAAGTGTGAGAAAGGCAGATCAGATCAAAGCACAGTTTGAAAGACAACGGGAAATCCTATGAGATGAAACAAGTTCTCAAATCTCCAAGAAAATGTTGCACAAGAAATGTGGCCCACACAGTGGAAGTGGTCATGTCCTGTTACTTTTTTTAGATGGAAAGCCACTGAACTATAGATAGAGGGATGGTTCTCCACATATGGACCATTCTCTCTTTTCCTTTTAACTCATGTCTTCCCACTGCACACATCATTCTGCCACTGATAGTCTCTATAGTCCGGAGAGGAAATCATGAGGAGACACATCTTAAAGTTTTGTTTTATGGCTCAGTGCTGGAATGACAACGATGATTGTGTAAAATGCACTTTGGTGCCATAAATTCAGATTGGTTAGGTTGATCCTTGACATTTTAATGACATTCATAACTTCTTTATGAAAGGGTAGCGTTAACATGAGACTAACTGAGCCCTGCCAAACCTCATCGAGCTGCCACTCATTCCATCACTACCAGAGAGCTTTTTTAGTGCACCGAATGAGCGGAAACAGTCTGTTATTGTCACTAAACCGTATTTAAATTTTCATATGCTGCCATTTATCCATTTGTTGTGATACAGAGAAGGAAAGCTTGGAGTCTTGAACCTGAAGTCTTAAAAATGCCTGTTGAGGTATAAATACTCACCCCGTTCTCATATGGCAACGTCAACCACCCCAACTCTGATCCTGACGCTCTCATATCCAGCAACACTTCTACAGGTATGAACAGAAACACATACAGCACAGAGGAAACTTTAGCACATCAAAAGCATACAGGAATTTAAACAATTTTCAAATTTTAGCAATAAAAATAAGTCACTACACATTATTATAGCTGTAATACACCCCTGCCAAAGACAGTTTTCTTCAGTATGCTGTTAAATTATTAGATGTAAGTATTATGTTGACTCTAAGATTGAATCCTTTGCCTTGATCTCAGGGGCCAAATGTTTTATGGGGGGCACATGCCATGCTTTGGCAGTATAATCAAGCATATCGGTGTGATTCAGGACTTCAATGACCGTGTCCTCCAGCTCGAGCACACCCCACCAATAGTGTATGAGAAAGGCGTGGGCAGTTTAATTGCCATGACAAGAGAAATACATGAATCTGCACCACAAGTGAAACAAGAAAGCCATGACATGTTCAGACATCTAACAGGTGCCCAGTGAGTCAACGGAGGCTTCAAAAAATGTTTAAAAAGGGAAAGGGACAATGTTTGATTTTTTTTTAAATGTATTTATTTATTTTTGCTTATGATCACTTTATTAACTCTCATTGGAAAGCTCTAGACTTAATAAATGATCTGACTTCTCACATGCACTCCCACTTTGAACTGGCCTCTTCGAGAAAAATCATTTGAACCAAGTGCTTTTAAAGTGTTGAATTATGATTGTTTAACTCAATGTTAGTGCCTGTAATTGAACTCAAAGACCTCCAGTTTTAGTGTCTTTCTTTTTCAGCATTGGCTGTTAGAGTTTGAAAAGAAAGAAAGGGGAGTTCCTTAATTCATTCTACTTTCTTTCACACATGAAATGGTTATTAATCTGTCCATTTAAAAATGTAGAAAAGATGTTATTTATATTTTGTAATTTTGTTGCCTATTTTTTTTTTCATGTTGGAATAAACACAACTTATTTGTATTTAATTTCTGTGTGGAACCAAAAACAACAATTAAGTTTAACATAACCTTGTTTATATACATTTACATTTTACTACCAACAATGCGCACTCCCTATAGTTCAATGAGCAACAAAGGGAAAAAAGTTGTACACATTAGGAGTTTTAAACAAAAAGAATGTCATAAGCAGTAAAAGTTAAAGCAGACTATCAGATTCCAACTTCCTGACTCATGAGGTGCGGTGAAGCGACAAGCTGCTCTTCTATTTCTTCTCACACTACGTGTTTAAAATAAGAATGACCTGTACTCACGCTCTTTGGACTGGAGGCTGAAAAATACTTGGTTAATAAATAAAAGCAGGATGGAGCTGAGCCTAAGGAGCTCCATGTTTCCACAGTTCTTTCAAAGGTGGAGGTTTAATATCCCGCAGCTCCGTCTTCGTGTCCGCCTGTGCCTCTCACTGACTCCACTTTTCCAAATACTTCACTCTACCGGCTGAGTGAGCACGAGCCCATTCAGAAACAGGTGGCGTCATCGCCCCGCCCCTCCGCCCTTTGGAATGGGGAAGTTGGCCAAATATGGCAACCAAATGGGCGGGGCTGGAGCCGCCTGACTGCACCTGTTTCATTGAGAAGGAAGGCCTTCATAAACTGCTCTGTCATTGCTTTAATTATTATTATTATTATTTTTAAATAATAGTGTTTAATTAAAAGTAAACATAACAGCTGAACACGTAATCATTTATAAAATGTATTAAAGCAATATTTGGCAATTTAAGTTTAATTTAGCTTATTCTAGTTTTAGAATCTAGTTCTCTATCAGCCAAAAAAAAAAGTTAGTAAAAAACCATGACATTAGGAAATAAAGAGATTTAACTGAAGGCTATTAATCAAGAAATGCATTAATCAATAATGAAGTAGATTGGAGGTTTACATTCAGAAAGTGCAAATCTCCCCTTAGGCCCTTCACTTTCCCAGAATGTCAATTACTCCTCGTAAGGTTAACAGTTGTTTTGCTGTTTGCTTGTTTGTTTGATTCTGAAAACATTTGAATCACCTGCAAAAAACATTCAAAAGTCACTTTAGTCAAAAATTTAACCTCCTTGGTGGAATTATTATTATTGTTCATAGGTGCAGTAATCGCAATGACATGAAATTCTCCATTTGTAAGATATAGTTAAATTGTTAAAACATTCAACTTGAGTTGGGAAAAAAAATGAGTGAAATTACAAAGGTACATCTAAAACGGTAAACATTGTGTTGAATGTCCTGTATTGTCAGTTTATGTCATTTTTATACAGTACTTAAACTTTTTAGAATACTTTTTTTTTCCATCCTGAAATTACAAAGTTGTGACTACAACTGTCAAATACATATAGTGGAGTTAAACATGAACAATATTTGATTGTTCTTTTTACAACCCTACAGCAGTTAATTTACTTTATAGAAAAAAACTGCATAATTCAAAGATTAACAGATTATATGCATTATTAAGTGAGGATGCTGTTTTAAACCAATTAATATGTAAAATTAAATCAAATTTGACTTCTGTTTTTTTTTTTTTTTTTGTCACCCATATGTATTTTTAAAATCAACACATGCCAACACCACAAAGTGCTTCTCTTCCGCTCTTGTGCACATGGGGACTGGACAATTGAAACACCAACTGCTTTGTGTTTAAATGTACATGCATGGTTGCAAATGGTGATAATACAGTTCAAATATGTTTGGGCTTGGTAGCGTTTCAAAAATGAAAGAGTGTTTAAGCTTTTACAAGCTTTACTGACCGTCCTCCGAGTAATTGCCTGAATTCTACCCTGCTCATCCAGGACGTCTTTCCCACGATTGGTAAAGGAGGGGTCAAGTGGGGGGGTGGTCTGGTATGAATATATGACTACTAATGAGGCTGTCCTCATAAAGAACCTTACAATTTGGGTATGAATATGTGACCACAAAGAATATCTGACAATAGCGTCACCTAGCAACTCTTATCTGGAGGAATTTCGGAGTCAAGTCCTCTCTCTGAAGCAGGGTGTACTTGGAGAGGAGAGTCTCTCGGGCTGAGAGCCAAACACACCCGGCTTCCCTGACAAAGACCCCAAACAAAATCAAGTGAAGAGGTGGACATTGTCTTGTCCAATGTTACCATACATGGACATTAATCATACAACAGGCAGAATGAGTGATCCTGGCCAAAAAATAGATTAACAAGTTTAGTGTGGGTTGAGTTCCGACTTTTGTGACCCTCAAATGACAATCACTTCAATAATTTACAAACACAAATTGCAGTTTAATACAACGAGGAGCACTGCAGCTGGAAATGTTCACCTTTTAGAGAACATAATTTTAATCAAATTATGTAGCACAGTTATAGATGAATCTTCCATGCAAACATTGTATTCTTACAATGCATATTTATTTCTTGCATATTTAAACCATCAGCACAAAGAAGAGATATAAGCAAATCAAGACAAAATAAACTGAACATAACAGGCAGAATAAGATAATTAAACTAAGAAAGAGTCAACAAAGAAAAGAAATACAACTCAGAGGTTTGGTCTGTTTGGGTGTATTTCAGCTGATAGTTGGTTTGGAGAAACACATGAAACATACGTACGTTGTTTCATTTTGTTTACCTTTCCACTGTTATATTCAATATATTCAATTTGCATCTCTCTATATTAGTATTTTTTGTGACATTAACTCATTTGTCTTTTTCCAATATTAAATCATTAATTTGAGGTAGTTTATATTAATGGATAAGGAGGTTACATTTTAAGGATAATCCCTCATGCGACTGATTATACTCTTGACAGCTGCAAGAAATATTTACTGTAGCTCAAATATATTGCTTAGAAGTAACCACATACAGTGTTCACTTTTGTCTTTTCTAGAACATAAAAATTGTGATCTGTTTTTCAGTCTCACAAAAACCTGCCCCCTCAAGATGAAGAAAGGCCTTGCATTTAATTAGTTTAAAACACTTTGTTTTGAACGTGGACAGCCACTCAAAGTAAACTTCCTCCTGAAGCACTCAAGGAGCCTCGTTTTAATACACACTGAGGTACACTTAGGTGTTATTTTCAAATGTGTTAATTCTTCGACTCTGGGAAGTGGTGGCTGTTGTCATACAGTTCTTGACAGTGTCAGAGGTTAACACCCTCTCTAACACACAAGTATGCAAATGCTTTTAAATACAATGCAGGCTCCTTTTTATCCACCTAACGGAGCATGTGTCGTGCTGGAGAGTGGCCTGCAGCCTCACAGCGCTCACCCTCTGGGTGCCCAAACATCCCACCCTCCCTCTGGTCGCGGCCTTCTCAGGGCAATGACAACACAAAAGTACTTCACACTGGGGGCTGGGCTTGAATTCTGTGGGTCAGTGAGCAGCGGCCAAAGCGCCAACGCCATGTCATTCAGACCCTGAGCCCCTCACACCCCCACTTTCCTTACACTTTTTGTGGTATCAGCAAACAGAGAGGTGGACCACTTTTGAAAGCACCAGGGAGTTTTTGTGAACTGCCAACACAAAAATGCACCCACTGTTTCACAACAGTGAGGCACCCAAAATCCTTGTTAAGAAATGATGGATTCACACCTTTGTGTAGACATTTTGATGGAAAACCATCAGTGGTGCGAGAACAACGCAGATAATTCAGTTAACACCCTGATACAACAGAAATACACAAGCACGAGTAAAAGCCCTACATAAACCCCCCAATTAAAGTGTCATGGTTTATACTGTACTTTAATGGTATGTACTTCTTCATATAGCACTGGATCGTCGTCATATTTGAACAGTTTTCCTTTCATAAAACATGAGGAGAACTGCACATGTTAGGTCCATCGAATATTACTTTTTTTTTTAACGTGTTCTCTAAAATTGTACTCAATTACAATATTTTTACATTCATTCTTACTGTTGATTCATTCTCTTCCCAGTTACTGCTTTTTGTAAATGACAAAACCTCATTTATCTCAGCATGTGTGTGTTTGGCCAAAATCAATTAGTCCAATTTATTGTCATAAAAATAATAATATTTGGGAAAAAAAAATCCACCTTCATTGAAACAGGGAGGTATAGTTTCTGCAGAGACATCACTCTCAATCCTAATGTATCTCAGAAGAAGAAGAAGGACAAAAGTGAACACATTGTGAGTGTGTGTGTGTGTGTGTGTGTGTGGTCCTTTAGCTTATCGGACAGACAAACACAATACCAGTGTGATGATAAATCTATGAGACATCCCCGCTCAACAATCACACCACTCTTTTACAAGCTTGAGGATGATGCAACATGTGAACAGTAACCTGGTTGATCCCATGTGCTGATGTGCTGCTTAAATAAACCACAACAGAAACCAGGATTTGAAGTCATAACCTCTGCATGCCAAAGTCAACATTAGTACATGATTTCCTTCACCAAAACTTGATTAAATCTGCACAATACAAAGCATCATTAGAATTGTACTATGGAAATAAGACCAAAGACCAAACTCCAAACACCATCCTTAAGTTATAAGAAGTGGATAATGCAGAATCATCCTTAATGTACATCATGGTATCATGTCCTTTGAGGTCTGAACAATGTTTCCCCTCCATGTCCTCACTAACCTTGTCTTAAAAGCTCTACATGCCACCTACATCTCCTACAGTGGAATTTAGGGCGGGTGCTTGTTGTCTATGTGGGATGTGTTGTGTGCAGCGCAGCGATCAAAAACAAAAGACGCAGCACGCTATGACAAGTCTTCTCTTAAGAAGAGATGAAACGTGAGAATGTAGTTAAAAACACAGGGCATTACTCACACACACACACACACACACACATACGGGTTCCATCTATTTGTGTCTTCGCCCTGATCAGTCATCGCTGCCTGCATTAGCTGTGACCTCATGCATCAAAGAGCGAAGGTAGGGGGAAAGAAAAGAACACTTAAGGTTAAAACAGAAGGATATCATTATATTAAAGAAAAATTGTTGGCAGCAGTGCCTTCCCTTTGAAATTCATAACCACCAATTAACCTTACCTCTAAAGTTACATATTGAATAGCAGTCGTAACCAACCACAAAATTACTCAAAGAACAAAGAGTCATTTAAAGTGAGCCTTTGTTCCTGACTTGTGTTCTCTTAGTATGTAACAAGTTGTGTATTCAAACTCACTGTCATCCTTCTTGTCTGGCAAGTAAGTAAGAGTGAGGGACAAGGGAATGAAAGTGAAATCTCCTTCAGTAAAGATCTGTGTAATGGGTGTTGGAAGAGGGGCCTAATAAAGATGACAGCACACATTCATATGCATTCATTTGTGTGCTCAGCTTGACGAAGTCTGCCCCGCAGGCTTAACAAAGGGAAGGAAGGAAGCCCGGGGGGCTGTGGGGAGACAACACCACCCTCAACACACAGACACACACACACACTTGAACACACACACCGTGGCCCTCCAGCCTATGTCCTGTCTGAAGTCATATCAGCGACAGCTGGGTTAGCAGGCTCTGCAGGGGCAGCCACACACACACACACACACACACACATACACAGCTACTTCATCCTGTTTACTGTTTACACTTCACAGTGGCCGGCCAACTTGGGAGGGCTCTACAGTGTGATCACAGGCATTACAGCTGTTTTGTAGGTGTGCGTGTGTGTGTGACTGCCACAGCGTATGAACTAACTTTTAGTGCTACTACCTTGTGTTTGTACCAGCAGGGAAGTGCAAACACAGGCAGATTCATTTATTATCTGCCTAAAATCATTTATTATGTCATGACTGTGAAGTTGTGCTGGACGTCCAAGTTTATCATTATCAGTAGATTCTGTGGCTGCCTCTTGGTGTGTTCAGTGCTGCTGTGTGAAGCCAGGCTGAAGGGCTCGCTGTTGGCAGAGTATGCATTTTCAGTATCGAACAATCACATTTGTGGCACGCTGAAACTGATCATGATAAAAATATGACTGTGTCCTGCTGAATGCGAGTCTTATATTGAGTAGTAGAATCCACTTCTGAAACCTCTCTTGATGTTTTCAGTCATAGTATGAAGTTGTTCCACTTCACCTGCTCAGTTGTCACATTGAGTGTCACTCAGTGCAGCGAAGGAATGTCACCATAGACATGAAACCAAATAAATAAAAGCTGCTATGTTGAGAGACACAGAGGGAGTCCTGAATCAGCATTATGTGAACTCATTTGGCCATGGTTTGAGTGTAACCG
Organism: Brachirus orientalis; assembly: GCA_016785285.1. Classification (NCBI taxonomy): domain Eukaryota; kingdom Metazoa; phylum Chordata; class Actinopteri; order Pleuronectiformes; family Soleidae; genus Brachirus; species Brachirus orientalis. Next base: position 1,169,213 of record JAFBJR010000316.1, read on the forward strand.
ATATTTATTCACATTTAAAAGTTACAAACTACAGCTTTAAAGTGGAAACTGAAAGTTCACCTTTGCTTGTAATGAGACTTTTATAAGAATTTGTGAGCCCTAAATGCTTTTTTACGTCAAGTGCATGTAAAAATCAAACGTAAACATCTAGACAATATATACAAACGTCACTTTATGGACGTGAGATGGGACTGTGGAGGTGCTGAGTCAAGGTCTGCACTGGAAAGATCACAGCTGTTCAGAGTTGGAGAGGGACGGACAGAGAGGGAGACTGGCAGTGTGGTCCACAACAATCGCATCATTATTTGGCCAAAAGGGACACCTGCTTTGTTTGAGGTAGACCTGCATTCAGAGTGTGATGACAGGAGACAGCTGAACTATGCAGCGCAAACAGTTCAAAGTATTTGGATACAAGTAGAAAGCAGCTATGCCACACAGAGACCAACAGGGGTCACACTTTTCATACTATGGGTCAGGGAGGGAGCTGATAAAATATGGTGCATTATATTAAATTTATTAAAATTAACTATTTACTCTGACTGCTGTCCTTAAGTAGCACTAAATGAGCTTCTTATGTATAAAAAGTGCCTTCTTTATACAAAGAAGTGTAGATACCTTTGCACTTACCGTCCATACAATATACACCATGTACCATGTAGTCAAGTGCTAAAAATCAATGCAATAGGATACGTTTTATTCCTCCAAGGAAGTGCTACATTTTGGCATTGATTTTGAGCCTGTCGGTCAAATGGCATGGAAGCAGTTTTATGAAATTGTTTTGAATATTGACATAATATTCATACAAAATGCAGAAAAGCTCAATAAACCAAAAATCTCTCCCAAAGGAGCGTGTCCCTTTTCAACCAGGGTTACCAGGGATACAATGTGAAATGATTTGCATTTGGTCAGTGAATCAGATAACATGGAAGCAACTGAAGAATTTGATTTTTTTTATGTTAATGTTCACATACAGTAGAATAAGTAGAGCTGAAATATTCATATAAATATAAAAAGCATTAAATGCACTTTAGCAATATATAATAAAATGTCTCAAAGAATTGCTGCTGAGGCAGTTTTGTTCTTTCTGAGATGATTTTTTTAAAAACCACAAGCTACCAGTGCTTCACAAAGTGTGGGCTGCAGCCCACTAGTGGGCCTTAGAGGTACTGCAGTGGGCCTCAGAGTGGTCTGTAAACATTCTACCTTTTACCAAATTCATTCAAACATACACTTGCTGGCCTCTTGATGAGGGACGCCTGTTCAACTGTCAATCACATGGCAGTAACTCAGTGAATTGAGATGTGTAGGCATGGTCAACACGATCTGCTGAGGTTCAAACCCAGCACCGAAATGGAGAAGAAAGGTGATTTGTACCCTGCTTCTCGCCCTATGTCAGCTGGAGTTAGGCACCAGTGCCCCCTGCGACCCTCAGTGAAGAATAAAGCGGTAGAAAATGAGTGAGTGAGTAAAAGTTGCAAGTATGAATCCCAGGACAGGTTACCCAACCCCTAGTGATGTGAGGGTGCAGTGGGCAGATATGTGCTGCACGGTTGGTCCTGTGCCCAGTTTCAGTGTTCACTTTCAGGGTTACATGCAGAAGTAAAATTCACTATCACTGATTGGTGTATGAGCAAATATAACAAATTCACATTGTTATTCTCTAGAATTTACAGAGAATGTTCCAAAAAGGGGACAATTACCAGTGAGTGGCAGTTCTCCGTTTGGAAATGCCTTGTTGATGCCAGAGGTCAAGATAATGCCCAGAGTGGTTTGAGCTGTTAAACATGCAACAATAAAGTAAGTCAAGTAAGCCACTCGTTACAACCAAGGTATGCAGAAGACCAAAGTGGGCGGCAACTGTCAATTTTTGTCTCAATTAACCAAATAATCGTTTGGTCCATAAAATATCAGAAAATGTTGATTGGTGTTTTTCAAACCCGGAAATGGAATCAAATGTCCTTTTTTTCTTCAGTTTTATTGATTTCTTTGTTGTATGGAGCAGAGACACCAGAAAATATTCACATTTAAGTAGCTGAAAATCTGAAAAATTGCTTTAATTAAGAAAAAAAACACACAAAACGAGCAATTGATTATCAAAAATAATAGTTGATTTTGGTAATCGATTGAGTAATTGTTTCAGCCCTACTGAATACACGTCACACTTTGAAGCAGATGGACTACAGCAGCAGGTGTCCTGTCTATTAGTTATTCAAATTGTAATAATATACGTGTCTTTGTAAACACAAAACAGGGCTTTTCACAATCTCCACAATTATTGTCACATTTATGACTTTTTATGCTCATTGATAGGTAATGAGGACATAGTACTTTTAATTTCACTGTCGTCTGTATACTTATGTATACTGTATACTGTATGTTGTGCTACGTTCACGCTCATGTAAAACACGGGAAGCTTTGCACAGGCGCCTCGGTGCTCAGGTGTTTGTGAAGGTGAAACGCTGCTGCGACATTTAAACTGGCGAATTATGTTCACTGATCACACGTGACACTCCACCATGTGACGCTGCGCTGCAGGGAAGTGCTGTGGGTAAAGTTGCAAAGACAGTCACACAGACTCAGACTTTTCTTCGGTCAACAACAGCAACCGGAACAAGTTGTTAAATCAAAACCTGCAGAGAAAGATAAACTGCGACCAAACAGCGAGGATTTCATTCAAACGACTGGCCATTTCCTCCGAATAACACGGGAGAGACTGTCGCTCAGCGACCGTCTATACAGTGTAATGGCGACGAAATAAAAAAAAGAGATAAAAGCGAAGTTATTCAGTAGCTATACTCTTTTCGCTTTAGAGGAGGGTTGGAACACGGGCTGCTTATTTCATGAGAGATCAAAATAGGGCTGGGTTATCAATACTTTAGATTTTACTATATTTAAAACACGTACACGAGGTCTTAGGACAACTTGACAGTAAGATTTGAGAGATGAAAAAAATAGAAGTGTTGTATTACGCACACATGTGCTCCTGTCACATATGCTATGAATTGGGTTGTTTGGCATCTTTAAAATGTCGCCAAAACTGACTTGATGTGCGCGAGTGACCGTTTAAATTATGTTCGCGCACTTTGAAGACGGTCCCTAAGCATACTCACCTCAAAGCCCGGATATCAGATATTTCTTGGGTTCAAAGCTGTTTGTACTTTGATGTACTTTAATGTACTTTAATGTACTTTGATGTACTTTGCTTTAATGACAAGTAACCATAGCATGTGGTTCAACTAGAGTCATCGGTTACTGATCCAGGAAGTGTGAATGTGTACGTTAGGCACAGTATAGTGTGAACCAGGTGTGAAAAGACGAATAATTTCTTTAGGTACAGTATTTGGCGAAACACGCTTGCAGCCGGTTTTCAGTGGGGAAGAAACCAGGATACTTTTAATCCAGGACACGAGTCTGAGCTCGAGCTTTGGCTTTTAAAGACACGGAGTCAGCGTCAGAGCCCGAGGCATCAACAGGTGAGCTCAGCTCCACACGTCTGTGTATGTGTTAAAACTACCCGGGTTACTTTTAAAATGTAAATTAGGCAAAGGATTCTCCTGTGGGGTCATTGCCAGGGAACCCGTGTAAAGGTTTCCTGAATTATCCCTTTAAATTATCGTGATATACAGTATATATTCACCGGCCACATTATTAGATACACCGGACACATAATAAAGTGGCACCTGTTATGGTCCTCTGCCGTTGCTCCCATTTGCTTCAAAGATCAACAAGGCATTTTTGCATAGAGTGTAAAACATGGCACCTGTGAATTTATTGAGAAATGATTTGCAATACAACCACATTTGGACAACACGTTATAACGTTTTCACAAGTTAATGGTAAAGTTTTCATTCGAACCTCTTCATGAAACCTGATGCCATATAACTGACAGAGGCCAGTGAATTAGAGGAACAAAACATTGTTTTTCTTTAAATAAATATTACGTTTTTGAACAAATGTGTTAGATAAGGCTCTATAAGTGGAATCTATTTTGAAACAATAGTCATCTTGACATTTATCATTACTTAACTTGATATTTAAAGTTAATATGGTAGTTTGTATACTTGCTTGACAAGTTGACTAATAAGTTAGCTTGAGTGTATAAAGGCATGTTTTTGTCAAAGGTTTCACCGTACAACAAATAATACATTAACTTTCATTTTGTATTCTGAAATAGTTTATTGACAACTTTCTGATCAAATAGTATTTTTTCACACTAGCTAAACTATATTCATCCTCCCTTGCTACAATTACTTATAAGAACACCTACACGGGTACCATATTATATATAATTGTACTTCAGTGATGCAGTCAACAGTTCTATATAATCATGATTTTCAGTTAAAGCATTAGTTGAATCCAGGTGTAAACTGCCAAACTCCTTTAACCACAGACAGATGCAATCAAGAAATAAAACAGAGCTTAACCAGTTAAGTGGATAGTTTACTTATCTAACAGAAAAGTGTGAAGAATCTGAACTAAAAAGGGTAATATAGGCTAAAACAGCCCTTAATATACAGTATGTTGGCTTGATTCTGTGCCTCCACAGCTGTAGTTGTGTCAGAATCAGGGCCTGAGGCACCAAAAGGGGGAGCTCCACACGTCTGTTAGAGGAAGATAAATTATGTCATAATACTTTTAAAATGACACTGTGTGTGGCTGCTTTCCAGTGTTTAGCCTGTGTTACTTTAAATGTGTTACACCTGGTCTTAAAGCACTTCACACCATCATCATCATCTCTCTCTCTTAACTGACTGAATAAAGATGCACTAAGAGGCTGATAAGCTTAAAAACTCTTTAATATACTTTCTTCAGTCACAGTCTGTGCATTTCATGCAGCCATGTTTTAACTTGTGACCCTTTTTTCACACCTCAACATTACTTAATTTGATTTTTTTTTTTTACTTAATTTGATTTTTAACTTCCATTTAGTAACTAATTAATAGTTAACACTAATAGTTGACAGTGTTAGTTCAGATCTTAAAATGTAAGTTCAGAAGACCTATGTCAACGGTTGATTTAACAAAACAAACCCCCTTTAATTTTGTTAAAGACTATTTCTTGTTCATTTTCTCCAATAATTTCATCTATAAATTGAGAAAATATTGATAAAAACTGTATGTTGTCACTCAAAATATATAATAACTTTAAGATTAAATATGATCTAGTAATGTAATAAATGTAGTAAAGAAACTGAATTATATAATATTTTGAGAATTCTGCTAATTTACAGCACTTTTGCTGAAATTTAAAAATTAAACAAATTATCTCATTGGTGCTACAGAACAGTAATTTTAGTAAAATACCATAAGTGGAACAAATGTTCTATCTTGTTCTCTTTTTTTAGTTCTTTTATCAATAACATCATTGCAGGTCATGGCTAGTAGTTACTTTTGTTCAAACAGAGGCATCTTGTCTGCTTTTTTAATAGCAGATCAACAGATGTATCACTCTAAGGTATTCCAAAAGCATATATCTTACTTTTGTGCATAATCCAATTTATTGCAATGTTGTGGTTTTGTTTTTCACAGCCTTTTAATGAGGATCAGTTGAGCCTTTTTTATGGACCTGATGGAGATTTTTATCCTGAATTTCTTATTAGCCCCTGGGCAGGGACTTTTTGAGGGAGAAAACATTTACCCATAAATTCCATTTAGTTCTGGGCCCCTGTGGTGAAATGCACATAGATAAAGTCTAGTTAGGTAAAGTCCCTAAATTCCTGATGAAAGTCTCTGCAGTGGAAATATGATCTTATACTCTGCAGCTCTACTCAGAATTTCTATAAGATCTAATGTTTTGTGAACATATAAGCATAGATTTATTTGAAAGTGATGTCTGATAGAAAGATGTGTTATACTACTTGAAAGAGAAGAGAAACACAGAGAAGAAAATGCCCCTCTTGATTTGCTCTCTGTATCTATTGATTTGGAGCATGGCTGTGATTCAAAGTAAAAATAGCTTGTGACTGAGGACCAACTGCTTGTCAATTCTGTCAAAATATACTGGGCATTTTCTCTGGAAAAGCTGCCGAGAACTAGTGTCTGAAGGAAGATGGTGATAATAAGAATAAGATAATATTTCTCTTAATTATTATTCTGGTGGAGGGATAAGGAGAATTGAATTGCCTCAGTGAACGAGATGGGATAAACAAATGCCCTATATTTTAAAATAAATGAAATTCAATTCAATTCAATTTTATTTGTATAGCGCCAAATCACAACATACATTATCTCAAGGCACTGTACATAATAAGGCCAAAACCTTTACAATATTACAGAGAGAAAAGAAACCCAACAGTTCACACAATGAGCAAGCACTAGGCATCAGTGGAGAGAAAA